>JAUJYZ010000229.1:0-180000 GCA_033675265.1 Actinostola sp. cb2023 | reverse complement strand
ATTATTATTGATATTATTATTATTATTGATATTATTATTATTATTGATATTATTATTATTATTATTATTGATATTATTATTATTATTATTATTGATATTATTATTATTATTATTATTATTATTATTATTATTATTATTATTATTGTTATTGTTAAATGATTATTCACAAACCACCTACCCATCCAGCGGTCATTCCTGCCATCGTGAAGTGAAACTGCCAATTATAGCCAAACACCATCAGTGTCATATCATTGAAGTAATGTGTTGCATTTCATCAAGATTAAAGAAAGTCTCCCAATCAGATTTGAACCTGTGACCTCCTGGATACTAGTCAGGTGCTCTAACCACTGGGAGCTCATGTGTAAGCGAACTATTACCAAGCCACAAATTACATTATAACATAGTATTACGTACAATTGAAAACTCGCATGATTTATTCTCCTTAGCTAAGATACATTCACCTAGGTATTAATACAATCCAAGACCTTGCTCATCACATGAGTTCCCAGTGCGCTAAGTGATTAGAGCACCTGACTAGTATCCAAGACCTTGCTCATCACATGAGTTCCCAGTGTGCTAAGTGATTAGAGCACCTGACTAGTATCCAAGACCTTGCTCATCACATGAGTTCCCAGTGGCTCAGTGGTTAGTGCACCTGACTAGTATCCAAGACCTTGCTCATCACATGAGTTCCCAGTACGCTAAGTGGTTAGAGCACCTGACTAGTATCCAAGACCTTGCTCATCACATGAGTTCCTAGTGGCTCAGTGGTTAGTGCACCTGACTAGTATCCAAGATCTCGCTCATCACATGAGTTCCCAGTGGCTCAGTGGTTAGTGCACCTGACTAGTATCCAAGACCTTGCTCATCACATGAGTTCCCAGTGCACTAAGTGGTTAGAGCACCTGACTAGTATCCAGGAGGGTGCAGGATTTTTCAAAATCTCTATTTATGCTACAATCGTTGCCAAAATGTCTTGGCACGCTTGACTATTTTTGCATAAAAAAACAGTGATTTTCATTCCTAACCCTTTTAGGGGCACTCCCCTCTCCCTCCCCCCCCCCTCCCCCCTCTCCCTCCCCTCTCCCCCCCCCTCCCTCCCCCCCTCCCTCCCCTCCCCCCCCTGAAGAAATGTTGCTGTAATCTGACAGATTATGACGTCAGACCTCAAAAGAAACATTTCCAACCAACATTGCTCCAGGGGGAGGGGGAGGAGCACCAAGGGAGCTCTAGGGGGTTGTATGCCAGTAGATCTAGTCCTGCACACTTCTGAACATACTAGAAAACGGCAAGTCGTGCCAACCATTTTGGCAATGGTTGTAAGTACTTTATTCAAGCTATTACATGTACCAAGCCACAAATGACATTTGTTGCATATAATTGTTTACTGTCATGTTATAAATGCAGCCTACAGGACTGTCTAGTGCTGGAACAACAGCTCAACAAACTCCACCAACCAAGCAGAGTTCAATAAAAAAGTTATTCTCAAGTATGAAGACATCAAAGTTCCGCCACATTGAAGGGGTGCTGATGCACAAGAATAACAATATTGAAAACATACGCAATCTGAGCATGTCGACGTTTGGGGAATGTGACAGCCTACAGGTCAATAGTGAGTTTGTTGCTTGGCTGATTGCTGGTCCTGGTGGACAAATAGCAGTGCATCAGGTGTGTCAAAGCTTTGTGCCTAATATTTCCTCAAGTCCTAACAACACAGTACACTCTGTGTTGTGGCAAGTCCAAGCACACAACTCACTTTATTACATCAAATAAATTTAACTTCACACCACACGAGCAAGGACCACAATGGCCTCACTCTCATACTTCACAATGTATATACCCTAATTTACATAACTCGCTCCAGGACTTCTCGTCCATGTAGGAAATCATTTCCCTCTCCGTTACCAACTCGTCGTTCATTACAAGACAAATATATTTCTTTTTGGCTTTTATGACTAATCTAGCTATTTTAAGGGAGATGGTCCACCACTTTGAACTCTTGGTTACCATGGTAACATTAATTTGAAGGGCTGTTAACCAATCAGATTGTGAAGATTCTTGTCATGTGATTAGAATAAAATAAAATCTACTGTACACCTGTTTTCAGAAACGTTGTCCTATTTGAAATAGTAAAATGTAAAAAGGAATAATATATATAAACCCAAAAGGGGTCTAACACTACTAGAAAATACCTGAAAAAATCAGGCTTAGAATGTGAATCGAACCCACGACCTTTGCGAAAAAGGAATAATTATCAACATTTGAAGGGGTCCCAGTGCAAGAACAGAGTAAGTGATCAAAACCCAAAATCTCCTTTGAAATTCAAAGAATCTTGAGGAGAATTTAGATTTTGATCAGAGATCACTTATGTTGTTTTTGCAGGGAGCCCTTCATTTGTCTATGATAGCAGAAACTTGGCAAATACAATTCTATTTCAGAGGTCCTACGAATATGGCTGCTACAAGTTACTGCATTTATTTCTGCTTGAGTAATCTGCTTTGTGTCTTGCGTTAATACAGCGATAATTATTATTCCTTGTTTCATTTTACTATTTACTATTCACATACAACAATATAATTTAAATTTCCATCAAAAGCAAGTCATAGTTGAATAATAATTTAGTAATCATTTAGTATTTAAAAATAAAATGTGAAGGAAATTGATTTTTGTGGTTTGACTTTTCTAGGTGTTCAAACCATGTCGTTTACCAGACTCGGGCATACCAGTGATTCAGTGTGGTAGTACAGTGATGGACTTTGTCTTTGATCCATTTAACAATCATCGAATAGCTGCAGGTACATGTAGTAAGAGTGATATTACTAAACCAGTCAAATAGATTATTACCATGGACTCCTAAACCGGCCGCAAACATCGATACTGCTTTGAAAAATTCTAACTTTCTGAATTTTTGTAACATTGATCTCATGATCTCACTCTTCAAAATTTAACCTCAAGTAAACTGACTTATAGGTCCTATTTCTGGGCATTAGTTGAATTATTTGTTTTTCATATAAATCAAAAATGTATGTTTTTGACGTCATTTCACCACCATGAATTATAAGCGAAATTGGACTTTGATTTTCTTCCAAAATACATCATTGTGAAACAAAGTGCCACTTGCTCAGCAAACTTCCATGATCTCTCTTCTTGATATATTTGTGAATTTTTCCCTGTCTCTTCCTTAACTCGCCGAGCAACAGCCATTTCAATTCGACTATTTCAGGATCCCTGTTCTTTTTTCAACACACGACTGATAAGCATCCTGGGTAATCACGGAACATTGTGCAAGTGACATGCGGCAATTGTAAACCCTGTGGTTTAGTGTCGTCACACAACACCCTCTCCCATTGTGTTGCATGATGACACTAAACATCATTGGCTGCATAGGAGAGAGATGGGGGTTACATGATAGGGACTAGTGGTTAAACTAGTAGAGACTGATAGGGACTAGTGGTTAAACTAGTAGAGACTGATAGGGACTAGTGGTTAAACTAGTAGAGACTGATAGGGACTAGTGGTTAAACTAGTAGAGACTGATAGGGACTAGTGGTTAAACTAGTAGAGAATGATAGGGACTAGTGGTTAAACTAGTAGAGACTGCGTCGGTGTAATAATCAACAAGTGTGTAGAATGAAACTGATAGGGACTAGTGGTTAAACTAGTAGAGACTGCGTCGGTGTAATAACAATCAACAAGTTTGTAGAATGAAACTGATAGGGACTAGTGGTTAAACTAGTAGAGACTGATAGGGACTAGCGGTTAAACTAGTAGAGACTGATAGGGACTAGCGGTTAAACTAGTAGAGACTGATAGGGACTAGCGGTTAAACTAGTAGAGAATGATAGGGACTAGTGGTTAAACTAGTAGAGACTGAAAGGGACTAGTGGTTAAACTAGTAGAGACTGATAGGGACTAGTGGTTAAACTAGTAGAGACTGAAAGGGACTAGTGGTTAAACTAGTAGAGACTGATAGGGACTAGCGGTTAAACTAGTAGAGACTGATAGGGACTAGTGGTTAAACTAGTAGAGACTGCGTGTAATAACAATCAACAATTGTGTGTAGAATGAAACTGATAGGGACTAGTGGTTAAACTAGTAGATAATGATAGGGACTAGTGGTTAAACTAGTAGAGACTGCGTGTAATAACAATCAACAAGTGTGTAGAATGAAACTGATAGGGACTAGTGGTTAAACTAGTAGAGACTGATAGGGACTAGCGGTTAAACTAGTAGAGACTGATAGGGACTAGCGGTTAAACTAGTAGAGACTGATAAGGACTAGCGGTTAAACTAGTAGAGACTGATAGGGACTAGTGGTTAAACTAGTAGAAACTGATAAGGACTAGCGGTTAAACTAGTAGAGACTGATAGGGACTAGTGGTTAAACTAGTAGAGACTGATAAGGACTAGCGGTTAAACTAGTAGAGACTGATAAGGACTAGCGGTTAAACTAGTAGAGACTGATAAGGACTAGAGGTTAAACTAGTAGAGACTGATAGGAACTAGTGGTTAAACTAGTGGAGACTGATAGGGACTAGCGGTTAAACTAGTGGAGACTGATAGGAACTAGTGGTTAAACTAGTGGAGACTGATAGGGACTAGCGGTTAAACTAGTAGAGACTGATAGGAACTAGTGGTTAAACTAGTGGAGACTGATAGGGACTAGCGGTTAAACTAGTGGAGACTGATAGGAACTAGTGGTTAAACTAGTGGAGACTGATACGGACTAGCGGTTAAACTAGTAGAGACTGATAGGGACTAGTGGTTAAACTAGTAGAGACTGATAGGGACTAGCGGTTAAACTAGTGGAGACTGATAGGAACTAGTGGTTAAACTAGTGGAGACTGATAGGGACTAGCGGTTAAACTAGTAGAGACTGATAGGGACTAGTGGTTAAACTAGTAGAGACTGATAGGGACTAGCGGTTAAACTAGTAGAGACTGATAGGGACTAGCGGTTAAACTAGTGGAGACTGATAGGAACTAGTGGTTAAACTAGTGGAGACTGATAGGGACTAGCGGTTAAACTAGTAGAGACTGATAGGGACTAGCGGTTAAACTAGTAGAGACTGATAGGGACTAGCGGTTAAACTAGTAGAGACTGATAGGGACTAGCGGTTAAACTAGTAGAGACTGAAAGGGACTAGTGGTTAAACTAGTGGAGACTGATAGGGACTAGTGGTTAAACTAGTAGAGACTGATAGGGACTAGCGGTTAAACTAGTGGAGACTGATAGGGACTAGCGGTTAAACTAGTAGAGACTGATAGGGACTAGCGGTTAAACTAGTGGAGACTGCGTGTAATAACAATCAACAAGTGTGTATTATTATTATTATTAGAATGAAACTTGAACACCATGTAAAAAAGGCACTTATATTTACATTTCATAATGTTCAATGTCCTATAAACTATGAAGTCATGTATGTTAGCCTTCAGGGACAAACACTCACCATTCAATAGGGGCAGCCTGCGTTATATCCAAACTAATCCTGAATAAACCAGTGTTAGTTTAGATGTAACGCAGGCTAAATAGGGGCAGTCCTGAGTTTATCCATCATAAGATTGTAAATCAATATTTTCACTCAAAATAATATATTCAATTGAAGTACCTTTGAAGACTTGGTGTCTCAGCTGAAGCCATAAATGATCAATTTCTGTTATTTGTTTAGCATGTGAAAGTGGACTCATCAACATCTTGGAGGTACCTAAAGATGGACTGACTGAGATAATAGATGAGCCACATAGAAAGTTAAGAGGTTTGTGTGAATTCTTTGTGCTTATACAATTAGAGTGTCTTTGATGTTCAATGTATTTATGACAATGTAATACAATGTATATATGGGATAATAATATAATTTAATAATATTATAAGTTATTTATATAATATATAGCGCTTTTTCCTGAGAAGCCCAAAAGCGCTTAACAATCAAATACGAACGACAGCCATACAAACACAGTTGTCACTGAAGAAAGATAGCAAGCTTGCAAAGAAATTCTGCACTTTTAAGAATATTAAAATATTCTTAGATTCTTGTGCAACAATCTAATTTAAGGATAATAGTTTAGTGAGGTTTAGCAAAACCAAACAAATAACCACAATATGATGTGAAGGACATGATAGACCAGTTACACCAGTTGTCAACAGCTTACAGCATTCCAGTATTAACTATCTATTGCAGTTTTATTTATTGTCATGTCATGGTTTGTAACTTTCTCTAAAAGTAATGTTGCTGGGTTGCAACAGAGTTGTTCATGTTCTTGACTCTGTTTCACCTATTTGGTGAGGTTTCTTGCGAAGGACTATGAGAAGGAGGGAGTTACTGGCTTACTTATTATTATTATTATTATTACTTCATCCTTCCCATGATTCTCAGTGACTGGGAACAAATCTGGACTAGTGTTGCAATGATCCAAACTATAGTTGACAGACAGCAAAAATCAGTAGAGACATCTACATCTACACATCTACATCCACATCTACACCTACACCTACATCAACATCCACACCTACATCCACATCCACATCCACATCTTGTACACCTACATCTACATCCACATCTTGTACACCTACATCCACATCCACATCCACATCTTGTACATCTACATCTACATCCACATCTTATACATCCACATCCACATCCACATCCACATCCACATCTTGTACATCCACATCTACATCTACATCCACATCTTGTACATCCACATCTACATCCACATCTACATCCACATCTTGTACATCTACATCCACATCTTGTACATCCACATCCACATCCACATCCACATCTTGTATATCCACATCTACATCTACATCCACATCTTGTACATCTACATCCACATCTTGTACATCCACATCCACATCCACATCTTGTACATCCACATCTACATCCACATCTACATCCACATCTTGTACATCTACATCTACATCCACATCCACGCCTTGTACATCTACATCCACATCTACATCTACATCTTGTACATCTACATCCACATCTTGTACATCCACATCTACATCCACATCTTGTACATCCACATCTACATCCACATCTTGTACATCTACATCTACATCCACATCTTGTACATCTACATCTACATCCACATCCACATCTTGTACATCTACATCTACATCTTGTACATCTACATCCACATCTTGTACATCCACATCCACATCCACATCTTGTACATCCACATCTACATCCACATCTACATCCACATCTTGTACATCTACATCCACATCTTGTACATCCACATCCACATCCACCTCTTGTACATCCACATCTACATCCACATCTACATCCACATCTTGTACATCTACATCTACCTACATCCACATCCACATCTTGTACATCCACATCCACATCTTGTACATCTACATCTACATCTACATCCACATCTTGTACATCTACATCCACATCTTGTACATCTACATCCACATCCACATCTTGTACATCTACATCCACATCTTGTACATCTACATCCACATCCACATCTTGTACATCTACATCCACATCCACATCATCCACATCTACATCCACATCCACATCGTGTACATCTACATCCACATCCACATATCTTGTACATCTACATCCACATCTTGTACATCTACATCTACATCTACATCCACATCTTGTACATCTACATCCACATCTTGTACATCTACATCCACATCCACATCTTGTACATCTACATCCACATCTTGTACATCTACATCCACATCCACATCCACATCTTGTACATCTACATCCACATCTTGTACATCTACATCCACATCCACATCTTGTACATCTACATCCACATCCACATCTTGTACATCTACATCCACATCTTGTACATCTACATCCATCACATCCACATCCACATCTTGTACATCTACATCCACATCTCATCCACATCTACATCCACATCCACATCGTGTACATCTACATCCACATCCACATCTTGTACATCTACATCCACATCCACATCTTGTACATCTACATCTACATCCACATCCATCTACATCCACATCCACATCCACATCATCCACATCTACATCCACATCCACATCATCCACATCTACATCTACATCCACATCCACATCGTGTACATCTACATCTACATCTACATCCACATCTACATCTACATCTACATCTACATCCATCCACATCCACATCTTGTACATCTACATCTACATCACATCCACATCTACATCTACATCCACATCCACATCCACATCTACATCCACATCTACATCCACATCCACATCTTGTACATCTACATCCACATCTACATCTACATCTACATCTACATCCACATCACATACATCTACATCCACATCCACATCTTGTACATCTACATCTACATCTACATCTACATCTACATCTACATCCACATCTACATCTACATCCACATCTACATCTTGTACATCTACATCCACATCCACATCTTGTACATCTACATCCACATCTACATCTACATCCACATCACATCCACATCTTGTCTACATCCACATCACACATCTACATCCACATCCACATCTTGTACATCTACATCCACATCCACATCCACATCTTGTACATCTACATCCACATGTTGTACATCTACATCTACATCCACATCCACATCTTGTACATCTACATCCACATCTTGTACATCTACATCCACATCTACATCTACATCTACATCTACATCCACATCATCCACATCTACATCCACATGTTGTACATCTACATCCACATGTTGTACATCTACATCCACATCCACATCCACATCTTGTACATCTACATCTACATCCACATCCACATCTTGTACATCTACATCCACATCTTGTACATCTACATCCACATCCACATCTTGTACATCTACATCCACATGTTGTACATCTACATCCACATCCACATCCACATCTACATCATCCACATCTTGTACATCTACATCACATCCACATCTTGTACATCTACATCATCTACATCCACATCTCTTGTACATCTACATCCACATCCACATCTTGTACATCACATCCACATCTACATCCACATCTACATCTACATCTACATCCACATCCACATCCACATCTTGTACATCTACATCTACATCCACATCTTGTACATCTACATCCACATCTACATCCACATCTTGTACATCTACATCTACATCCACATCCACATCTTGTACATCTACATCCACATGTTGTACATCTACATCCACATCCACATCTTGTACATCTACATCCACATGTTGTACATCTACATCCACATCCACATCTTGTACATCTACATCCACATGTTGTACATCTACATCCACATCTACATCTTGTACATCTACATCCACATCTTGTACATCTACATCCACATCCACATCTACATCCACATCCACATCTTGTACATCTACATCCACATCTACATCTTGTACATCTACATCCACATCCACATCCACATCTTGTACATCTACATCTACATCCACATCATCCACATCTACATCCACATCCACATCTTGTACATCCACATCCACATCCACATCTTGTACATCTACATCTACATCCACATCATCTACATCCATCCACATCTTGTACATCCACATCCACATCCACATCTTGTACATCCACATCCACATCCACATCTTGTACATCCACATCCACATCCACATCTTGTACATCCACATCCACATCCACATCCACATCTTGTACATCTACATCCACATCCACATCCACATCTTGTACATCTACATCCACATCCACATCTTGTACATCTACATCTACATCCACATCTTGTACATCTACATCCACATCATCTAGATCTACATCCACATCTTGTACATCTACATCTACATCCACATCCACATCCACATCTTGTACATCTACATCCACATCCACATCCACATCTTGTACATCTACATCCACATCCACATCTTGTACATCTACATCTACTTCCACATCCACATCCACATCTTGTACATCTACATCTACATCCACATCATCTAGATCTAGATCTACATCCACATCATCTAGATCTAGATCTACACCCACATCCACATCCACAAATGATCTACATGTACATGTACATGTACATCCACATGTACACCCACATGTACATCTACATCTATGTACATCTACACCTACATCCACATCTACATCTACACCTACATTTTATTCAGTTGGTAAAATTGTGAAACAGCGCACCAACTATAGAATAAATTGTAAATGCATACAGACTTTGCATTAATTAAATAAAAAATAAATAAAAATAAAAATAAAAAATAAAAATTAAGACTTTACATATTATGTGTTTTAAGAAATAAATTTATTATTATTATTAGTAACACCAGTGGTAAAGGTGAACAATTGGAATCTTTATTTAGAATCTTTATAGTATTTAATAGTGTGTTTTCATATCGTAGGCCACTATGATAAGCCTACAATAGTAAGATATCACCCTATTGCATCTAATGTTTTGGCATCGGCGTCTATTGACTTGTCAATCAAGATATGGGATATTGAAGCAGCTGAATGCATCATCACGCTAGAAGATCACATTGAACAGGTTTGTACATCTTTGCATGTAATCTTGACATGACTCTGGAGGATTGTGTTAAGGTGAACGCACGACAGCTTAGTCCACCAACAAGTTCACTATGCTCACCGACACTACACCAACAAGCTACCAATAGTGCGCCAGCCTACCGACTAGAGGCCAACAAACTTTCCACAGTACTGTTGGCTGACTAACTAGACCAATACATATACATATACTTAACAGATTTTCAGTTTGTGCTGGAGCTTAGATGGAAACCGTATAGCATCAGTAAGCAGAGACAAGAAAGTGAGAATATATGAACCAAGGACTGATACGTCATGTACCGAGGTAATGAACTGTAATATTATGAATTATAACCCCACGATAAATTTCCACACGCTGTGATTGGACCAAAGGGGTCACGTGGTACATTTTCACAGGACGGATATTTAGTAAATATAAACCCCTTCTGGCAACTGACCAGTATATCGGCTGATAAATTTAGAGCATCTGGTAGAGTGCGGGAAAAAATGAAAATAGTGCGGAAATTTTTGGAAATAGTGCGGAATAGTGCGGAAATTTAAATTAGCATATTTAGAGAGTTTAATTTATTTGAAATACATATTTTTATTGTCAGTAATTCCTGTGTTGTCTTAAGAGTCTGCTGCTTGGCTGCACTGGACTTCTTAGCTACCTCCACGTTTCTTTTGTGAGATGAAGTATCGCACAATATTGCACGAAGAACAAAACATCAATTCGTTATCAGCATGAAATGTTCCATTAGCGTACTGACTAGCTCTATCTTTGGCATTGATCTTTGCAGGAAGATGTGCATTCTTTTTTGTGCTTGTTGATGACTCTTTTGCTACAAATTTATCCATATTTACATGCACAACTGAAAAAAACACGGCTTCAAAAGGTGCCACACAAACGTGAGGACATTTTCCCGCCAACAACATCCTGATTTGTATTGATAACTGTGATTGGACAAGAATAATTGACAAAATTCTGCCAATCGTAAGCATTCTTAGAATAAAAACTAGTCTCCAGGATCTTGCAACAATTGCAAAGAACGCCTTGTTGATTTTTGTTCAACGCTCGAGAACCTACGTAAACTAAGGTGTTTAGATTCTCAAATTCGCCGTAAAAACAATGAAATCCGCTTAGAAATGACAAATTTGGAAGGTAATTTTAGTTCAGAAGAAATATTTCATGAATTTGGTGATTTATTCTGGTCATTTTTTCGAAAATAGTGCGGAAAACGATCAATAGTGCGGAAAACGATCAATAGTGCGATTCGGTGCGATTTTAGGTCAATAGTGCGAAATCGCACCCTCGCACTCTGTCAGATGCTCTGGATAATGTCCGCGGCGGAGAGATGGTCTGAAAATGAACAGTTGGCTGAGAAGCGAAGATTCGAGGGCAACTGTGATATTTTGAGGACCATCTCAGCCAAGAAAGGGGTTTATTTATTTTATAACCCTTCGATAAATTTCCTACGTACGTCTTCTGTAAATAAAACACTTGGCTCGGAAAAACCACATTCATTTCATATTTTGTTGACTTTTTCGTGTTTTTCGGACTGCATTGTCTACCAAAACCTTTATTTCCAGGTCACTCGCCAAAACAGAACTGTTGTTCTGCCATTACAATTGAGATAATTTCATTTTTCTCAAAAGTGGGAGATATCATCTCCAAACTGGGGGATATTACCTGACATCCGACCAGTGAAATTGTACCATGTGACCCGTTTTAACCAATGAGCGTGTGCGGAAAATTTATCGATGGGTTATAACAGACGATAACCCACTTCTGAAATGATATCCGTCCAGTAAAAAAAATGCATAAAAAGGAAAACAAAAACAAGTGACACTAAAAAGACTGGTTGAGGAAGCTACATCAAAAAATCAACAAAATGTGCAGTGGAAATCAGAACATTTTAAGGACGTTTTTTGTGAGTTTCAGCACACGAAAATTTATCGTTGGGTTATCAAATAAATAAACCCCTTCTGGCTCACTAGTATATCGGCTGATAATGTCCTTGGCTTAGAGATGGTCCTCAAAATATCACATATGCCCTCGAAGTTTCACTTCTCGGTCAACTGTTCTTTTTTCCAACCATTTCTCATCCTCGGACATTATGAGCTGATATTCCAAGGGGTTTATTTACAAAGTAACATAATCTCTATAGTTATCATTGTTTAGCTACTTCTGCCAACACAATAATAATTATTGTAGTTGAAAGCACAATGGGAAAATGGTTAGTACATGAGATTGAGGATCATCTCAGCCTCTCCAGGGCTCAGTTGCATAAGGTCAGGCAGGCAATAAACTGCAAATTAGGCCTTTTCACTGGCCTTAATGTCTGGCGTTAGTGGGTACTCCATGCATTAACTTTTATTATTGTACAGTCAAGTCAATCCCCACGCTCTGATTGGCTGTAATCTGTGCTTTATCAGAGAACGGAGCACGGTTGTTTTGTTTGTAGAGGAAAAATATCAATATTCTGAAGAAAACAAACCCAGCGCTCGATGGCGTAAGTGGCGTCAGTAGCATGTGCACTTCACTTGCTAAAATTTTATTCAAAAACACAACAAAATCCTCAAATTTCTTGCCATTTTTTACCATTCTTCTTTTTTTATCAAAAATCTGTAGTTTCTATAATTATAATAAAGCAAATAGAACAGATTTGTTAATCAAAGTTGTCAATGGAAGATTTCCTTTCCTTGAGCAAGATACTGGTCACCCACAAGTAGTTACGGCAAGTCAAAGTGATCCAGATTTCTATAAATTTTGCCGCGTTTGTCCCAATTCAAAATGGCGGACGACAGCGTGAAGTGACTTATTCAGTGGATAGACTATACAGTTTATAAATTGGAGATGATATTGTCAAAAATTAAGAACTGCTATCTCAATGGTTAAAAGACTCGTACCCAGTCTTCCAATGTATTTGCCAGACCGGATTTATGTTCTTGACTAAAAACATTTTATATACTATTTAAAAAACGAGCAGCAGGGTTTTATGATAAAACACATGCTGCAAGTTTTTTAAATGGCTTAACAATTCCATGCCTTCATTTAATATTTTCTGCAAAAATATTCAAGATTGAAATAATTTTGGCCAAGAAAATCCAAGTTAAAGTAGTATGCAAATTAGGATGAATCTATATCAGATATAAAGACACTGTCACGGTGACGATTTCTATTGTATTTTCCTCATTAATTCTTCATGATTTTTAAAATTACATGTAGTTATTGGATATTTGTAGGTTGGTGAAGGACCTGAAGGTAGCAGAGGAGCTCGTGTTTTCTGGGCTGGTCCTAATAGTGAACTCATCGTTGTATCAGGGTTTGATAGGTCAGTGTTTAGTGAACAATCGTTTATTCACAGTTTATAATGGGCTGGTCCTAATAGTGAACTCATCGTTGTATCAGGGTTTGATAGGTCAGTGTTTAGTGAACAATCGTTTATTCACAGTTTATAATGGGCTGGTCCTAATAGTGAACTCATCGTTGTATCAGGGTTTGATAGGTCAGTGTTTAGTGAACAATCATTTATTCACAGTTTATAATGGGCTGGTCCTAATAGTGAACTCATTGTTGTATCAGGGTTTGATAGGTCAGTGTTTAGTGAACAATCGTTTATTCACAGTTTATAATGGGCTGGTCCTAATAGTGAACTCATTGTTGTATCAGGGTTTGATAGGTCAGTGTTTAGTGAACAATCGTTTATTCACAGTTTATAATGGGCTGGTCCTAATAGTGAACTCATCGTTGTATCAGGGTTTGATAGGTCAGTGTTTAGTGAACAATCGTTTATTCACAGTTTATAATGGGCTGGTCCTAATAGTGAACTCATCGTTGTATCAGGGTTTGATAGGTCAGTGTTTAGTGAACAATCGTTTATTCACAGTTTATAATGGGCTGGTCCTAATAGTGAACTCATCGTTGTATCAGGGTTTGATAGGTCAGTGTTTAGTGAACAATCGTTTATTCACAGTTTATAATGGGCTGGTCCTAATAGTGAACTCATCGTTGTATCAGGGTTTGATAGGTCAGTGTTTAGTGAACAATCGTTTATTCACAGTTTATAATGGGCTGGTCCTAATAGTGAACTCATTGTTGTATCAGGGTTTGATAGGTCAGTGTTTAGTGAACAATCATTTATTCACAGTTTATAATGGGCTGGTCCTAATAGTGAACTCATCGTTGTATCAGGGTTTGATAGGTCAGTGTTTAGTGAACAATCGTTTATTCACAGTTTATAATGGGCTGGTCCTAATAGTGAACTCATTGTTGTATCAGGGTTTGATAGGTCAGTGTTTAGTGAACAATTGTTTATTCACAGTTTATAATGGGCTGGTCCTAATAGTGAACTCATCGTTGTATCAGGGTTTGATAGGTCAGTGTTTAGTGAACAATCGTTTATTCACAGTTTATAATGGGCTGGTCCTAATAGTGAACTCATCGTTGTATCAGGGTTTGATAGGTCAGTGTTTAGTGAACAATCGTTTATTCACAGTTTATAATGGGCTGGTCCTAATAGTGAACTCATTGTTGTATCAGGGTTTGATAGGTCAGTGTTTAGTGAACAATCGTTTATTCACAGTTTATAATGGGCTGGTCCTAATAGTGAACTCATCGTTGTATCAGGGTTTGATAGGTCAGTGTTTAGTGAACAATCGTTTATTCACAGTTTATAATGGGCTGGTCCTAATAGTGAACTCATCGTTGTATCAGGGTTTGATAGGTCAGTGTTTAGTGAACAATCGTTTATTCACAGTTTATAATGGGGGCTGGTCCTAATAGTGAACTCATCGTTGTATCAGGGTTTGATAGGTCAGTGTTTAGTGAACAATCGTTTATTCACAGTTTATAATGGGCTGGTCCTAATAGTGAACTCATCGTTGTATCAGGGTTTGATAGGTCAGTGTTTAGTGAACAATCGTTTATTCACAGTTTATAATGGGCTGGTCCTAATAGTGAACTCATCGTTGTATCAGGGTTTGATAGGTCAGTGTTTAGTGAACAATCGTTTATTCACAGTTTATAATGGGCTGGTCCTAATAGTGAACTCATCGTTGTATCAGGGTTTGATAGGTCAGTGTTTAGTGAACAATCATTTATTCACAGTTTATAATGGGCTGGTCCTAATAGTGAACTCATCGTTGTATCAGGGTTTGATAGGTCAGTGTTTAGTGAACAATCGTTTATTCACAGTTTATAATGGGCTGGTCCTAATAGTGAACTCATCGTTGTATCAGGGTTTGATAGGTCAGTGTTTAGTGAACAATCGTTTATTCACAGTTTATAATGGGCTGGTCCTAATAGTGAACTCATCGTTGTATCAGGGTTTGATAGGTCAGTGTTTAGTGAACAATCGTTTATTCACAGTTTATAATGGGCTGGTCCTAATAGTGAACTCATCGTTGTATCAGGGTTTGATAGGTCAGTGTTTAGTGAACAATCGTTTATTCACAGTTTATAATGGGCTGGTCCTAATAGTGAACTCATCGTTGTATCAGGGTTTGATAGGTCAGTGTTTAGTGAACAATCATTTATTCACAGTTTATAATGGGCTGGTCCTAATAGTGAACTCATCGTTGTATCAGGGTTTGATAGGTCAGTGTTTAGTGAACAATCGTTTATTCACAGTTTATAATGGGCTGGTCCTAATAGTGAACTCATTGTTGTATCAGGGTTTGATAGGTCAGTGTTTAGTGAACAATCGTTTATTCACAGTTTATAATGGGCTGGTCCTAATAGTGAACTCATCGTTGTATCAGGGTTTGATAGGTCAGTGTTTAGTGAACAATCGTTTATTCACAGTTTATAATGGGCTGGTCCTAATAGTGAACTCATCGTTGTATCAGGGTTTGATAGGTCAGTGTTTAGTGAACAATCGTTTATTCACAGTTTATAATGGGCTGGTCCTAATAGTGAACTCATCGTTGTATCAGGGTTTGATAGGTCAGTGTTTAGTGAACAATCGTTTATTCACAGTTTATAATGGGCTGGTCCTAATAGTGAACTCATCGTTGTATCAGGGTTTGATAGGTCAGTGTTTAGTGAACAATCGTTTATTCACAGTTTATAATGGGCTGGTCCTAATAGTGAACTCATTGTTGTATCAGGGTTTGATAGGTCAGTGTTTAGTGAACAATCGTTTATTCACAGTTTATAATGGGCTGGTCCTAATAGTGAACTCATCGTTGTATCAGGGTTTGATAGGTCAGTGTTTAGTGAACAATCGTTTATTCACAGTTTATAATGGGCTGGTCCTAATAGTGAACTCATCGTTGTATCAGGGTTTGATAGGTCAGTGTTTAGTGAACAATCGTTTATTCACAGTTTATAATGGGCTGGTCCTAATAGTGAACTCATCGTTGTATCAGGGTTTGATAGGTCAGTGTTTAGTGAACAATCATTTATTCACAGTTTATAATGGGCTGGTCCTAATAGTGAACTCATCGTTGTATCAGGGTTTGATAGGTCAGTGTTTAGTGAACAATCATTTATTCACAGTTTATAATGGGCTGGTCCTAATAGTGAACTCATCGTTGTATCAGGGTTTGATAGGTCAGTGTTTAGTGAACAATCATTTATTCACAGTTTATAATGGGCTGGTCCTAATAGTGAACTCATCGTTGTATCAGGGTTTGATAGGTCAGTGTTTAGTGAACAATCGTTTATTCACAGTTTATAATGGGCTGGTCCTAATAGTGAACTCATCGTTGTATCAGGGTTTGATAGGTCAGTGTTTAGTGAACAATCATTTATTCACAGTTTATAATGGGCTGGTCCTAATAGTGAACTCATCGTTGTATCAGGGTTTGATAGGTCAGTGTTTAGTGAACAATCGTTTATTCACAGTTTATAATGGGCTGGTCCTAATAGTGAACTCATTGTTGTATCAGGGTTTGATAGGTCAGTGTTTAGTGAACAATCGTTTATTCACAGTTTATAATGGGCTGGTCCTAATAGTGAACTCATCGTTGTATCAGGGTTTGATAGGTCAGTGTTTAGTGAACAATCATTTATTCACAGTTTATAATGGGCTGGTCCTAATAGTGAACTCATCGTTGTATCAGGGTTTGATAGGTCAGTGTTTAGTGAACAATCATTTATTCACAGTTTATAATGGGCTGGTCCTAATAGTGAACTCATCGTTGTATCAGGGTTTGATAGGTCAGTGTTTAGTGAACAATAGTTTATTCACAGTTTATAATGGGCTGGTCCTAATAGTGAACTCATCGTTGTATCAGGGTTTGATAGGTCAGTGTTTAGTGAACAATCATTTATTCACAGTTTATAATGGGCTGGTCCTAATAGTGAACTCATTGTTGTATCAGGGTTTGATAGGTCAGTGTTTGGTGAACAATAGTTTATTCACAGTTTATAATACAATAAGACAATACTGAAGGGAATAGGGAATAAAAACATAGGAGAATGAAATGAAAATTAAGAAAATAATGTCATTCTCTTCTCTCTTTCTAATGTGAGCTTGATGAATGAACATAACCTTTATGACAATTCGTCTTGCAAACAATCCCAGGTGCTACCAATCTTTATGTAGTATAGTTGTAGGGAAGCAACATTGTAAGAGAAATATACACAACAAATTGTCGAAAAAAAAAGAGGCCACTGTTACACTTGTCATAACAATAAATGTAAAATCGTGAAGTTTTGTTGAGATTGATTGTAAAATAGAAAAGTTATTAAATTTTGAAACTTAGACATTTTCCAAAGAAATTGTTGGACGGGCATTGGGGGTCATGTATGCCCATCCAACATACATTTCTTTGGAAAATATATTGAATTCAAACATCCATAACTTTTCCATTTTACAAGCAATCTCAACAATACTTCACAATTGTACATTTATTGTTATGACAAATGTAACAGTGGCATCTTTTTTCCAATAAAATAATTATTTAAAAATGTTGTGCCAACGTGAGATGGTAGTACTAATGTTAATGTTGTTTATATGCACAGGACAAGTGGTAGAACAGTAATTGTGTATGATGTAAAGAATCTTTCTCAACCTCTGGAGTCTGTGACACTTGAAGTAGCGCCGTCTATACTTATACCGTATTACGATGAAGATACAGGTGTTGTTATGCTGTCAGGGAAGGTAAGAACATAATAATTGGAGGTCATGATGATGATGATGATGATGGTAGTTCAGGCAGTGCCATTATCAGTATTCATACTCCCCCCGTTCAATCTGGCTTGGTTAGACCTTCTAGAGCTCCTATCACAACCATTAGCGATAGTGGTGGCTATCAATGAACACATGAATGGATAATTTCAAGCCAATGTAACAAATATCTAGTGCAACTCTGACCTTCATTGACACACTTGACCAAATCCTGTACTTCTGGTCAGTTGTATGCATTCTGTCATTCAGTCTTTGTAATCATATTTTTGTCTTATTTCATGTCTGTATTTACAGGGAGATACTGTTGTTTATTGTTTTGAAGTCAGCCCTGAATCACCGTATTTGTTTGAACTCAGCCCCTATAGAACTACAAGCCCATTCCAGGTTAGTCCATGAGTACCATTTGACTATTAGTTGACAATATTCAATATAATATTAAAAATAGACCATTGTTATCGTTTTTTAGGCCGTTGGCTTCCTGGACAAAAGATCTGTCGATGTTCGGTCAGTAGAGATAACAAGAGGTGTTAAACTGTCCAAGACCAATGTTGAATTGGTTCAGTTCAAAGTACCTCGTATTAAGGTGTGTACATACACGTAGAAAACTCGACTAATGTTGTTGGTAGGTTGTCAGTAGGGTGTTGGTAGGTTGTCAGTAGGGTGTTGGTAGGTTGTCAGTAGGTTGTCAGTAGGGTGTTGGTAGTTTGTCAGTAGGGTGTTGGTAGGTTGTCAGTAGGGTGTTAGTAGGGTGTTGGTAGGGTGTCAGTAGTTTTAGTAGAGTGTTGGTAGGTTGTCAGTAGGTTGTCACTAGGGTGTTGGTAGGTTGTCAGTAGGTTGTTAGTAGGGTGTTGGTAGGGTGTCAGTAGGGTGTTGGTAGGTTGTCAGTAGGTTGTCAGTAGGGTGTTGGTAGGTGGTCAGTAGGTTGTCAGTAGGTTGTCAGTAGGTTGTCAGTAGGTTGTCAGTAGGGTGTTGGTAGGGTGTCAGTAGGGTGTTGGTAGGTTGTCAGTAGGTTGTCAGTAGGGTGTTGGTAGGTGGTCAGTAGGTGGTCAGTAGGTTGTCAGTAGGTTGTCAGTAGGTTGTCAGTAGGTTGTCAGTAGGGTGTTGGTAGGGTGTCAGTATTGTTTTAGTAGGGTGTTGGTAGGTTGTCAGTAGGTTGTCAGTAGGGTGTTGGTAGGTTGTCAGTAGGTTGTCGTTCTTCTGTTCAGATGGAATATTTTCAAGATGATCTTTACCCTGATGCTAAAGTCAAATGGGAACCAACACTCAATAGTACAGAATGGTTTGCAGGGAAGAATAAAGAACTCAAAAAAATAAGCCTCAAGCCTGCAGATATGAAATCATGTAAGCAGTACACGTAATGAAATATGCACACCTATATGAAACATGCATGCCTATTTATAGCATGCACACCTATTTGCAACATGCGCACCTATTTGCAGCATGCATAGTACCTATTTGCAACTGCACACCTATTTGTAACATGCACACCTATTTGCAACATGCACACCTATTTGCAACATGCACACCTATTTGTAACATGCACACCTATTTGCAACATGCACACCTATTTGCAACATGCACACCTATTTGCAACATGCACACCTATTCGCAACATGCACACCTATTTGCAACATGCACACCTATTTGCAACGATGTGCTAGTTATGGCAATAATAATATTGTTGGTTCTACTTTCCCTTCACTCTGCATCAATACTCTATCATCTCTAGTGGTGAAGGACTCTAAACTATCAGTTATGATTTGTATTGTCAGTGAGTCAAGCTCCTAAAGAAGCTCCTGTGGCCAAGAAGTACAACAGTACCAGAGAACTAGATGAATATAAATCAGACGAGCAGAAGAAAGAAATGGTTTGTTCACTTTATCTTATTTCATTACACTTTCACAGGGACCAAGATCATTACTGAAACATTATAAGAAATTATTATTAAAAAAATCTCTGTGATCTGATTGGCTGTTATCTGTGTTTGCATCAGGTTATGCAAACACGGTACGTAATGACGTTACAGTTGTATTTATTTGCAAACACTCGGGGATTTGGGAGAAATCTCAAGCTCTGCGTAAAACCTTGCCTGAGCTCGGTTTTACACATCAGCTCTCAGCTTCTCCCAAACTCCTCCTTGTGTTTGCATGTGTTTGCATCAGGCTATGCAAACACAGAGAACGTTTTATCATTCTTAAATATTATTATTATTACTAAAGTAAATAGTCAACCTGTTAAGTGTAGGCTGAGAAACAGCTGCCTCTCATAGAGATCTCAGTTCCCTTGAGTGGTCAGTGGATGCATGTTGACATTGCCAGTGTCTTTGGCAAGGTGTTCGTGTAGCTGCACAAATTGTCCTGACTATTGTTTTTTAATGTAAAAACAATAAATAGAATGACAATAGAACAATGGCCAGGACTTTTGTGCAGCTACACTAAGACCTGACCATATCTTTGAAAGTTCACTGTACATACATGTACATGTATATTTCAGTAAATGATTATGATACTAATATTGTTGTGGCTACTGCGCTTGCGCAGCTAGCCACTATTGCCACCGTCTGAGTTTTCCGAAAGTAAATAAGTAAGTAACAATAGATAAACTTTGGAACCAATCACCACCCAAGTAGAGAAATCTCGCTGATAGATAAACTTCGGAACCAATCTCCACCCGAGTAAAGAAATCGCCCTATCACTTCGTATTACCGAGAGTGAGCCGAGAGCGGCATATGTGCTCAACCGATTGCTTCGAATTCCTCATGATTGTCTGCATCGAGTTTCATCGATGTTTAGTTTCAGAAAATTCACCAATATTATTTATCACAGCTTTCATTCTGTCTTTCTAAACGGTCAGATGAAAGGTTCTGTAAGTGTTATTCAACTTTTAGGCCGATGTTTAAAACCTTATATTACAGGGAGCATGTGCTTGTCATATTAATGCACCATTCATTGACCAAGAAACCATACGTTTGTGCAAATAGATATATAGCAGTAGCCACATGTTTTAGTAGCCATATTTTTACTTGTTGTAGAAAAGTTGGGTGCTAATATTGTTACTTGTTGTAGCTTGTTACAGCCATGGTAGAAAAGTTGGGTGCTAATATTGTTACTTGTTGTAGCTTGTTACAGCCATGGTAGAAAAGTTGGGTGCTAATATTGTTACTTGTTGTAGCTTGTTACAGCCATGTAGAAAAGTTGGGTGCTAATATTGTTACTTGTTGTAGCTTGTTACAGCCATGTAGAAAAGTTGGGTGCTAATATTAAGCAATTATTGGACGAGGTTGAGCAAAATCACGATATTTTGCGATAACCGAGTTCAATAATTGTTTTATCATTCGACTCATTTCTATCAATAAGGAATTTATTGAATATAAACATCAAGAAAAAATATTGTACAACGAGCTGCCATGTTTACACTGTGAATGATCGATTAAGTGCGCATGCTCAGACCGTTATTTGCAGCGAACATTGCTTAATCTTCACTGCGCATGCTCAGACCGTTATTTGTACGCAGTTATTTGCAGGTCTTTCAGCCAATCAGAACTGTGGATAGAAATGAGTCGAATGATAATGTTACTTGTTGTAGCTTGTTACAGCCATGGTAGAAAAGTTGGGTGCTAATATTGTTACTTGTTGTAGCTTGTTACAGCCATGTAGAAAAGTTGGGTGCTAATATTGTTACTTGTTGTAGCTTGTTACAGCCATGTAGAAAAGTTGGGTGCTAATATTGTTACTTGTTGTAGCTTGTTACAGCCATGTAGAAAAGTTGGGTGCTAATATTGTTACTTGTTGTAGCTTGTTACAGCCATGTAGAAAAGTTGGGTGCTAATATTGTTACTTGTTGTAGCTTGTTATAGCTTGTTACAGCCATGTAGAAAAGTTGGGTGCTAATATTGTTACTTGTTGTAGCTTGTTACAGCCATGGTAGAAAAGTTGGGTGCTAATATTGTTACTTGTTGTAGCTTGTTACAGCCATGGTAGAAAAGTTGGGTGCTAATATTGTTACTTGTTGTAGCTTGTTACAGCCATGGTAGAAAAGTTGGGTGCTAATATTGTTACTTGTTGTAGCTTGTTACAGCCATGGTAGAAAAGTTGGGTGCTAATATTGTTACTTGTTGTAGCTTGTTACAGCCATGGTAGAAAAGTTGGGTGCTAATATTGTTACTTGTTGTAGCTTGTTACAGCCATGGTAGAAAAGTTGGGTGCTAATATTGTTACTTGTTGTAGCTTGTTACAGCCATGGTAGAAAAGTTGGGTGCTAATATTGTTACTTGTTGTAGCTTGTTACAGCCATGGTAGAAAAGTTGGGTGCTAATATTGTTACTTGTTGTAGCTTGTTACAGCCATGGTAGAAAAGTTGGGTGCTAATATTGTTACTTGTTGTAGCTTGTTACAGCCATGGTAGAAAAGTTGGGTGCTAATATTGTTACTTGTTGTAGCTTGTTACAGCCATGGTAGAAAAGTTGGGTAACTTTGATGAAGATCCGTTGCCACAAGACTTGATGGAGGGAGTAGATGATGATGAATGGGTAGGTTCTTATTTGAATTTAATTTAATGTAGTCACTGTCATAAATGTTTGGCCTTAATCATGCTGTATTGTATTATTGTATTGTATTGCATTGAATTGTATTGTATGCTCAAGCCGTGAATGATAGTTTAGATTAGTGGACAAGTGAAGAGCCACTCTGTGGATATACATGTATTGTCCAATAAACCGTTATTATTATTATTATTATTAGTGTATACACCCAATCAGTCTAACACTAGCTGTGACCCACCCAGAATGTATACAAATTATCCTCAAGCCCTGAAAAAATAGAGAGAGGATATTATACGGCAGAGAAGATATGAATTTTATTTTTGTGAGTGGTAAAATGTTGTTTTAACATGAGAAAATGAAATTCATATCTTCAAGCCGCCTTGTAATTTTCTATTTATTATGTAGACACGAGTGTTCAGTATATCATTGATATCCTGCGGTCAATTCAATAAAACTTTTACAACTGTAATTTACAAGTTAGTGTAGCTATTGTTTTAGCTGCCAAGAACAATAGCTACACTTGTAAATTACAGTTGTGAAAGTTTTATTGAATTAGCCCCAGGATATCGATGACGTAAACATTCGTGTCTATATACATAAAATAATGTACATAACAAAAAGAAAATTACACGGTGGTTTGAAGATATGAATTTTATTTTCTCGTGTTAAAAACAATATTTTACTCACTTGCTGTGCTCGTCAGTAAAATATTATTTTTACCACTTGAAAATAAAATTGATATCTTTGCGCCACCATGTAATATGGTATCCTCTATGTATTACATCAAAAATGGGAGTGCCCCTCCCCCAGGCTTGATTATCTTGTAATTAAAATGTATTTGTTTTGTTGTTTATAGGATGACTGAGAGCACTGCATAAACAAACAATTGATTTTTCCATTAAATTTTTAACTAGTGAATTCACAGCCTTCCTAGTAAACCCCTGGTATGATTATGTTCAAGCTCTCCAGCACAGAAAACAATACACTAAGATATTGATAATATAGGGATCAAAATGTGGATCAAGATATTGATATTATAGGGATCAAAATGTGGATCAAGATATTGATGATATAGGGATCAAAATGTGGATCAAGATATTGACAATATAGGGATCAAAATGTGGATCGAGATATTGATAATATAGGGATCAAAATGTGGATCGAGATATTGATAATATGGGGATCAAAATGTGGATCAAGATATTGATAATATAGGGATCAAAATTGTTTGTTTGGTTTTTGAATATCATGTGTACTGTTTCCTTTGCTGGAGAGTCTACTTGACTTGTAAATAATATTGTGCTTTAGAAACAGGCTGCAGGAGCCAATAATTATTGTTTTTAGTTTTTCAATCACTTTTTATTCCCAAAAGGGTGTCAACACCAGCAATCAATAATGATGGTTTGAGGAACTTTGAGATAGTCGTTTTTGTATGAGTGGAAGTAGTTACGGCACGGTTCGTGCCGTGTGGTGACCGTTTCGCACCATCATTGTGTGGTAATCAAGCATTCTGGTTAGTTGAGAAATGATTTCTCGCACTGTGATTGGTTGAATACAATGTGTTCGATTCCGTACTGTAACCATAACTCCGTACTGTACTCCGTACCGTAGGTTTCCCACTCATACGAAAACGATTGTAATTCCAGTGAGTCCCAAAAAGTATTCAAAGGATAAGATTTTAGAATGTTAATGGCAAAATCCTGCAGTAATAATATTAGAATTGGGATTCCATTCGTAATCATCTTAAGGTAACTACATGTAAATTGAATGTCCAGGAATGCAGCTTACTTCATCCATTTGATGAGGGTTTTTTAACAACTGTACAAATAAATAATGCTAACTTGGAGTGGTAACTAGTACATGTGAAAAGTTACAATCCCATCTCTGATCAAACTCTAAATTCTCCTTGAGATTCTTTGAATTTGAAAGGAGAATTTGGGTTTTGATCACAAGTCACTTACTCCATTCTTGCAAGGGGCCCCTTCAATTGTGAATCAAATGTAAGAAATAGAGACAAAAAGACTACACCACTGTTACTTAGGCAGGTTTATTAATTTTTTACATAATAAATATTTAGTCAGGTATTATATTTGCAGCAGCCAACTCTATCTCTTGGTATTAATCTGAGTTCTGAGCCATGTTTCAAGAATATGTTTCCTGCAATTAAATTCAATGAGTAGTTGATACATGAGTTGAGGATTGAAAACAGGGAATATAACAATGGTAGAAAGATGGACTTATTGCCTTTATGAGGCCTTATGCATCTCGTATAGGTGTGAAGAAGATGGGTAACAGTGCCTTTTTCCAGTTGTTCAAAGAGTAGATTATGTACTTATTGACTGAGTAAAGTTCGGGCCGGACAGGAAAATATTTAGCTCGAGGTCATGCCCTACGAAACGAGAGCAGGGAGGTCCGTAAAAATGACCAAGAGCCACACATTTTCCTGTCCGGCCATTTTCCGGCCCGACCTAACTCAGTCAATAAGCATTTTATCATATGACCCAGTTTTTTGTTACAAAAAGAGATGAAAAAAACCCTGCAAAACAAATAAATGTAGCATGCGGAAACAGATAAAATTTTAGATTGGTCCAGACAGCTTTTTCCAGACCGTTTTACCCCATCACGTATGTACTACCCCCATCATGTGACTTTTTCCAATGGTTTTATTAAGAGCAAGCGAGTCGGGAAATACAGGTCATATGATAATTAGCATTATCCACCTATCAGTGGATAAGTTGTCACTCTTATCCAATAGCACTATCCACTCTTTGAGCAATGGAGGGCTTGCTTGGTTGCCCTGATACTGAACCCTTTCACCAAGAGAAGGCAGAGTAGGAGGAACCCTGCCTGGTAAGGCATAACAGGGATTAGAGAAGGTAGAGTAGGAGGAACCCTGCCTGTAAGGTAGAATAGGAGGAACCCTACCTGGTAAGGTGTAACTAGGATTAGAGAAGGTAGAGTAGGAGGAACCCTGCCTGGTAAGGTACATTGTAGAATAGGAGGAACCCTACCTGGTAAGGTGTAACTAGGATTAGAGAAGGTAGAGTAGGAGGAACCCTGCCTGGTAAGGTAGAATAGGAGGAACCCTGCCTGGTAAGGTGTAACTAGGATTAGAATAGGAGGAACCCTGCTTGGTAAGGTGTAACTAGGATTAGAGAAGGTAGAGTAGGAGGAACCCTGCCTGGTAAGGTAGAATAGGAGGAACCCTGCCTGGTAAGGTGTAACTAGGATTAGAGAAGGTAGAGTAGGAGGAACCCTGCCTGGTAAGGTAGAATAGGAGGAACCCTGCCTGGTAAGGTGTAGCTAGGATTAGAGAAGGTAGAGTAGGAGGAGGAACCCTGCCTGGTAAGGTAGAATAGGAGGAACCCTGCCTGGTAAGGTGTAACTAGGATTAGAGAAGGTAGAGTAGGAGGAACCCTGCCTGGTAAGGTAGAATAGGAGGAACCCTGCCTGGTAAGGTGTAACTAGGATTAGAGAAGGTAGAGTAGGAGGAACCCTGCCTGGTAAGGTGTAGCTAGGATTAGAGAAGGTAGAGTAGGAGGAACCCTGCCTGGGAAGGTGTAACTAGGATTAGAGAAGGTAGAGTAGGAGGAACCCTGCCTGGTAAGGTAGAATAGGAGGAACCCTGCCTGGTAAGGTATAACTGGGATTAGAGAAGGCAGAGTAGGAGGAACCCTGCCTGGTAAGGTAGAGTAGGAGGAACCCTGCCTGGTAAGGTAGAATAGGAGGAACCCTGCTTGGTAAGGTGTAACTAGGATTAGAGAAGGCAGAGTAGGAGGAACCCTGCCTGGTAAGTGTGTAACAGGGATTAGAGAAGGCAGAGTAGGAGGAACCCTGCCTGGTAAGGTGTAACAGGGATTAGAGAAGGCAGAGTAGGAGGAACCCTGCCTGGTAAGGTGTAACAGGGATTAGAGAAGGCAGAGCAGGAGGAACCCTGCCTGGTAAGGTGTAACAGGGATTAGAGAAGGCAGAGTAGGAGGAACCCTGCCTGGTAAGGTGTAACTGGGATTAGAGAAGGCAGAGCAGGAGGAACCCTGCCTGGTAAGGTGTAACTGGGATTAGAGAAGGCAGAGCAGGAGGAACCCTGCCTGGTAAGGTAGAATAGGAGGATCCCTGCCTGGTAAGGTAGAATAGGAGGAACCCTGCCTGGTAAGGTGTAACAGGGATTAGAGAAGGCAGAGTAGGAGGAACCCTACCTGGTAAGGTGTAACAGGGATTAGAGAAGGCAGAGTAGGAGGAACCCTGCCTGGTAAGGTGTAACTGGGATTAGAGAAGGCAGAGCAGGAGGAACCCTGCCTGGTAAGGTGTAACAGGGATTAGAGAAGGCAGAGTAGGAGGAACCCTGCCTGGTAAGGTGTAACTGGGATTAGAGAAGGCAGAGTAGGAGGAACCCTGTCTGGTAAGGTGTAACAGGGATTGTTATATCTCCATAGCCAAACTCATTTTCTCATTGGTCGAGAGCACGTCTTAACTCCTGCATGGGCATTAAATTCATGTGATCGAAGCATGAGAGGGAAATAAATGCACGTGATCAGGTCAAAGTCCATGGAAAATATGTGTCGCAACGTAGTTAACAACAATTTTTTCAGTGTTTGACTGTGGGGGTATAACAAAACACTTAATGACTGTTCCCTCAGGAAACCAGTTAATTTTGTTTCCCTAGAATCTCACTGTTTCCCTCAACTTCGTCTCGACTTCATCTCGGGAAACATTGAGATTCTCGGGAAACAAAATTATGTTTCCCTTGGAGTGTTTTTGTATTCATCTTTGTCACTAACCTGCACTTTGAGAAGGATTTATTCCAATTCCATCTGAAAATTAATGAGGTTTGAATTAGCTTTACACAGACACACATTGTAAGAGCATAGAGACTCTGTGGGATGCTACACCTTAAAAAAATGTTATTGGCTCAGTTCATTGAGTATCTTGTCTATATTTTGTGCGGGAGGTCTGTTTCCATCAGCAAATGGTTAGAGACCTTTGTGTAGTTGCGTGGGATGACTGTAAAATATGGCAGTAGACTACGTACACTACACTACACTCACTAACCTGAACTGTAGGGGCGTAAATGACTAATACACGATCCTCTCACGCTCATACGCAGCATGACAAAAATTGATATTATGTAAAGCGCATTGAGGTTTTGTGAAATGCGTGCTTTATAAGTGCTCACGATGAGATTGGGAATGTTGGTGAAGGGAGTGGAGGCTAGGGAGAGGGATACGGCATAACTGTAGTCATTTCAGAAAATGTTGTTGCCGACCGGCCTCACCAACTACACCGAACAGGAGTATGGGTAGAAATCACTGAAGCAGTCTACATATCTGATTAGCCATGCCTCAAGCTTGCAGTGAAGACCTACGCTAGCGAGTGGTTTGGATGATTTAGTGGTCTTTAAACGACTGCATGAACATGTCACAGACGGAACGTCCTTGATCGAAAATGAGTCATTGACACTGACTCTTATTTTCCTTGCGTAAAACACGAAGGCATACCTTTATTCAAGTACTACCCTGCATTGTTGTAATGAGAAAATCAATTTCCAGAGCGAATAATTTTTTGATTCAGTGATGGTGAGGCCGGTCAGCGACAACGTTTTCTGAAATGACTGAATAAACCCTGGGAGTCGTACACCTATTAATTACTAAAACCTGCAGCGGGGATCAATGAGGGATGACGGCTTAGGATTAGGATACCACACATGTATAATCAAGTAGTCTTTCTGTTTGAACATTTTCAAACACTCTCTCCAGTTGCACCTTACTCTCCACTAGTCCATAATCAAACCATTTTGGCCTAGAATTATTATATATTATTATTATAGAATGACTTCAAAATACCGAACAAATATATGTAATATTCACTCACCATTTGTAATTATAGCACTAGTATCTGGTGGTACTTTGAACTACAACAATCAAGATATCAATAAAATGTTAGCACTGGCTCATGTGTACAATGGCAAGTTATACTAGTACTAGTAGTACAAGTACTTTAATGAGTGAAGTTGAATTTACACCAAAGGTTTGGCAGATCTATACTTAAACTTACTTCTTCGGCAGCAAATCTTAAAACTGCTGTAAATGGCGTCGCTTCTGGTACACTAAGACTAAATAAGATGGACACTTGTTTTTTTAAATATCGAGAAAAGGAAGAAATTAGTCGAAAATCAACCGGTGGATCGATCGAAAGGCTACTCACACTTTATATGGCAATTTTGGGTCCGATGTAAGCGTGATTTTAAAAGTTACCTTCGACCTGAACGAAAAAAAGGACAACGTTTGATATTCTGTGCGTATTCAGAAATACAATGGCAAAATGGATGTTTCACAGCAACATTCAATACTCACATTCTCGCTGGGGTTCATTCGATTCAACGACGAGTCATGAAAAGATCGATACTCCGGAAACCAGATGGTGAAACTGGGGGAGACTGGGGAGTACATTACGTCACTTCCGCAAAACGAATTTACTTCCGAGACCGAGTTCATTATCTTTGAAAAAAAAATTATTCACTTTTTATTGTCACATACGACTATAAAATTAAAATATATGCCATCCAAATATTTTTTTTAACATCTAAATGTAAATGTAAAATACGAAAATGAAAAAGACAAATAATATATACAAATTATTATACTACTCAGATCTTTCCAAGAAATTGTCTTGAAAGGCTTATGAAAGTAATATCATTCGCTCTCTGGTATATGGGGTGAGTGTGTGTTGGGGGGGGGGGGGGGGGGGGGGGGGGGGGGGGGGGGGGGGGGGGGGGGGGGGGGGGGGGGGGGGGGGGGGGGGGGGGGGGGGTGTCAATTCCCTCCAAACAAATCCTACCCTACCCCCAAAAAGAGCTACACAACTCCAAAAAATATTTCTGCAGAGGAACACAGAGATAAAATATTCGTGCCTAAAAAATATTACCCCCCCCCCCCCCTCCCAAGGTTTCTAATGGTCCACCCCCAAACTGTTTTTGACCATTTTAGTTCAAGTATTCGACTTCTTGTTAATAATTAATGAAGTCCAACAATTAAATGTTGATATTTATTGTATCGTCTGCTATTCTAGATAGAGGATTTTCAGGTGATAAAATCACCAAAGTTTGCAGGCTCGTGGTTTGTTTGGGGTTAATTGTATTTGAAGTTAATCAATTACTGTGTTTGCTGATTGGCTTAGGGTTTTATTGCACGGGGTCACGTGACGAAGAAAGGCGTTCGAATAATGTGAAAGACTAGCGAAGTGATCCATGTACATTTCGCTCGGCCATTCAATGAATCTCTTAAACAACACCGAAAAGCGAACTCATTCGTCGATGATCGACCCATCTGCTATGCATCAGTTGTGAGAACAATGTGTACTTTGTTCACGTGAAGAAATTGGATTCGAAGTCGGCCGTTTAGAAAGCGAAATTAAGTAGGTTGTTCATTTTCCATCGGACGTACAAGATTCAGGAAGCAAATTTTTGAAGTTCTTCTTGTGCATCAACAGAAGAAACACCTCTTTCGACGACATGCCAAGTTCAGACAGAAGTTCACGATCTCCCAGCGTCGATCCAGAGTCGATCAGTATGGAAATGAGGCCTCCATCGCTGATAAAGAAAGAACGTTCGTTCTCCCAAGTTGACACTCGACTCAAGAAAGGTTGTGTTCCCTTATTCTTCGAGCGCGCCTCTTCAAATTGGTGGAATCCACGATTCGATTCTGACATATTGGAGAAAGAATTCCAGAGATTCACTTTCAGGAACAATAAACGGCGACTTATACGAGCTTTAAGTTATGTTCTTGTTGCCGCTGTTACTTGGGCGATCTTTTTTGGAAGCTGTTATAAAGACTATACGCACTGGTGGAAAATCCTGCTCGGCGACTTGGTGTTCGCTTTATTGATAGTTGCGATTCTCCTGTTTACCAAATTCAGCAATTCTTACAGGAAATATGCAGCCCGAGTATCGTTTTTCGCAGCCATTTGTTTATTAGCAGCTTCTCTTGCGACGCTCAGCTTCAATACGGAGTTTTCCAACACGGCTCGCTTCTGTATTTGTACGTGTTTCATTATGGTTATTTACACTTTTTTCCACACGTTACGTCTTTATGTGTGTATTTTGATCACCACAGTCTTCTCCATCGCCCACGAAGTGCTTTACAAAATTATTTCCAACAATGAACATCGTCTGAAAAGCCAAGGCGAAGAAATTGCAGGGATTGTTCTTCTACACGCTTGCATCCACCTCGTCGGGATCGCGATCTTTTTCATGGCCCAAGTGCGAGAGAGGAGTACTTTTTGGAAAGTGGGTCAAAGTGTTGTAGCTCGTCGTGATCTTGAAATCGAGAAACAGGTGAAAGAGAGAATGATTCGCTCTGTTATGCCTGAAAAAGTTGCCGATACTCTGCTAAGCGTTGACAACGAAGACGAAAATATGAATAGAAATGGGAAAGACTCTGGAAATGGAGGGAGAAAGAAGAAGAAAGCCAAGGTGGTCTTTCGTTCTTTTCAAATGCATCAAATGGAAAATGTCAGCATTTTATTCGCAGACATTGTGGGGTTTACCAAGATGTCGTCGAACAAATCGGCCGATCAGTTAGTGCGACTATTAAATGACCTGTTTGGTAGGTTTGATCGATTGACGGAGATAAATAACTGTGAAAAAATTAGCACCTTAGGGGATTGCTATTACTGCGTTGCTGGCTGTCCTAAAGCGACCAAACATCATGCCATCTACTGTGTAGAAATGGGCCTAGACATGCTTGAACAAATCAAAGAATTTGATAACGATACCAATAACGATGTAGATATGCGAGTGGGTGTACATACTGGCACTGTGTTGTGTGGAATTGTCGGCACCAAACGGTTCAAGTTTGATGTGTGGTCTAATGATGTGAACACTAGCTAATCGAATGGAGACTGCAGGGTTACCAGGGAAAGTACACATCACAGCAGAGACACTGAGTTTCTTGAATGATCAATATGTCACTGAAGATGGACATGGAGAAGATAGACATTCTGGATTGAAAGGCATCACCACCTATTTCATCAAAGGACGTAAAAATGGTATGCAGAAACCACTAGATATGTTGAATTCTCATTCAACTAAGGCATCATCTAGTACATGCACCAACAGCACCAATAATGCACAGGGAAGCCCAAGACCTAAAAAACATGTCAAAATATCTGACGATGTTTCAACTTCGGATCGAAACTTCAGTTCCAATTCCAATATCTCCAATCAAGAAGAGTCTGTGTTTGAAAATGGCCCTCGTAAGGGGAATTTGAAAATGCGTGGAGATAAGACAGAATTAGATTATCTGAGTTCAGATCTAGGAACTAAAGTGGATGAAGAGGAGGAAAGCCGCCACAAGATGGTTGGGAAAGGCATTGAAAGGGGAACTTCTCAACAACAAATCCTCGGCATCTCATTTCCTGAAGCTTTGACAAGAGCTACTCTGAGGACATCCAATGACCAACAGCTTGTGGACTTGATGAGTGAACAAAAAATTGATGATGAGTACTACCATGCTTCTCTTAAAGGCTTATTACTACAGTTTGTTGATAAGAACTTTGAACGACAATACCAGAATGAAGGCCAATACTGCACCCTGTTAAACCCATCGGTCACTACCTTCGCTTCACCAAAGGTGAACTTCTTTGCTGATGTGCTGTTGTCTAATATTGTATACATTATTATTAGTATCCTGTGTTTTGTTCTGTTCAAGCCAACAATCCCAGTCAGCAAGATTATCCTGTTCCCTTTGGCACTGCTGATTGAAGTGACTCTCTTTGTCTTGAATTATGCAAGAGCCTTTCCTCAGAGATTTCCCCAATGGGTCCACCCCTTAGTTCTCTACACCTCTGGCTGGTTTCCCAGTCATCTATTTGGAGCTGTTTTAATGTGTTTACCAATGGCTTCTGTGTTCTCAAATTTCATGGATTGTGACCTGTTAGACGACGATAACACCAGACAATTCTTTACATACATTGTTGCGGTTGCATTACTACATTTTTGCAACTTCACTCAACTCACCTCTTGGATCAAGACCAGTTTAGCATTAGTGTTCACTATTGCATATGTGATTCTTTTGAGGTTCGACTCCTTTTGTGCTTTTACACCAATTGCCAATCACAGTGGTAACAACACAATCGTGGATGACCATCATTCACTGGAGAAGGGACGCCAAATGGCCAAACAAGTAACTGTTGCTGTCATTCTATTATGGGTCTTGGTGGCACTTCTGAATCGTCAGTTAGAGATTGGTGTGAGGCGTAACTTCAGTGGTGACGCACAAGCTGCAAAAGACAAAAAGAAATCACAGGCACACAAGGAACAAGTGGATTGGCTTCTTTTCAGTCTTTTCCCAAAACATGTCTCAGATGCACTCAAAGTGTCAGACCACTACTCAAGAAATTATGATGAAGTTGGAGTGATGTTTGCTTCTATTGTTAACTTTGCTGATTTTTATGAAGAAAACTTTGAGGGAGGTAAAGAATGTATCCGTGTTCTCAACGAACTGGTGGGAGACTTTGATGAGCTCCTGGACAGTATCGAGTTTTACGAAGTAGAGAAAATCAAGACAGTCAATGGCTCGACATTTATGGCAGGATCAGGACTTAATACCGAAGGGCGTGTGAACAAGGGTGCACATCCCAATGAACACTTGAAACAGCTGGTGGAATTTGGACTTGAGATGATGAATGTTGTACATCGATTCAATGAACATATGCTGGGGTTTCAGTTTATGCTACGGATAGGATACAATGCAGGGCCTGTAACTGCTGGAGTCATTGGTACAACAAAGCTGTTGTATGATATCTGGGGTGATACTGTTAACCTTGCCAGTCGCATGGACTCCACAGGCGTGGCATTTCGAATACAGGTTAGCGAGACTACCAAGGACAAATTGAGTGAATTCTTCACATTTTCTTTTCGTGGCACTATTCCAGTCAAAGGGAAAGGCTATGTCACGACATATCTACTGGAAGGCAGAATTGAGGTAAGACTTCTGAAAGTGAAATTTCTCATCTCTTCCTGTTTGCTATTTTAGTTTTACCTCTTTCATGTTTCAATGGTGCTATTTTTATTTTCCTTATTAGTCGGGCTTCCTGTGGAAGCTCCGACTCTAAAAATGAGATCCGTTCTTTGTCGTTGACCTCAAATCGCAAATTGGGTTCTCCAGCGCATGTGCCCTGTGCGGCCGCTAAGATAATCACCGAAGGCTCTATCAACATGATTTATCAATACGAGACATCGAGTCTGAATTATAATAATAATAATCTTTATTAAAGTGCTACTATGATGAAATTTTGCAAAGTTGATGTTTTTGCATTTTTAGTATCCTGGTAGTATGTTTATTAACATTATCCAAACCGTTTTTCGTTACGATAGAAATAACTCTGTACAAATTTCAAGCCCGCCATTATTCAAACTGGTTCCTGGCCGGTGACTAATTGTACAATAGAAGTGACGTCAGTTTCTCAACATCGTTCGTCGCTAGTTCGTCGCATGGCTAATTTACATGCATCAACACTGCAATTTTTTGGAGATTCAAGACACTGTTTCTTGTTCAAATGTTTTAATCATAATTAAACTAGGAATACAGTGCAGCGAGCCGTGCAGCGACGCATTCACATTGAGAAACTGACGTCACAGTCTATTGATCGCACTGCAAGTTGCACGGCCTAAAAACTGATCATAAAAATAATGCCGCGCAACTTGCAGTCGAGACATTTTTTTAAACCCAGCAGACAAAATTATGACAATCTATTTAACAAGAATCTGAAGTTTCGTAGAAATCGTACGATTTTTGAGCGAACAGGAGGACAATATTATGAAAAACCACTGTTAGAAAATCGGCCCGTAACGACAAACGCGACTGAAAAATAAAATTTTGAATACACCCTTAAAAGCCTAGATGTTTGAGTTATTACATGTGTTAAATGCAGAAATATCCGAGTCACCTTAGATACGAGTCACCTTAAAAACAACTAAAACTGCTATCTTGGAGCTAAAATGACTATTTTACAAATAAATCATTTCTTTAGCAATGGTACGAATTTCGTCATAGTAGCACTTTAAGTGGGTATACAAATACAGCAACACAACAATACTGGTTTCCAATTTGGCCCACTAGAACTACTGATTACAATAATTACCGAACAATTCACAAACCTTGTTGCAGGAAGGTCAAGGGGGTTATGTCGTCTTGTTTTCAAAATAACCACAATAATTCATAGAGATATGGATTTATCAATCCAGTACTAGTACTGCAAAGAGTTTAAAGATCTTTAGAACTGAGAACGAATCGAAGTGAGTTGATACACGCAGTGAAGAGAACAGTTGTGAGGTTTTCAGCCGACCGAGCTGTCGAGGTAAACCCATCTTTACACTTCATCCAAACAATTGTTTAATCACTCTGTGATGTCTAGTTTATATATAGCTAATTGCATTTAATCATTGTCGGGTTGAAAATCATAAATCATAGAAGCTGAGACCACAAGGATGGATGGGAAATCAGTTCATGATCTGCATTACATGCATACATGTATATATTCAATGTTCTCGTAGTTTTGAAGATATATGAGCTATTTAACTAAGATCCTACAAGTCTGGATAAAAAGGTCGATCATTTGACGGTGTTATTTGATAGTTTTAATTTCCCAGAATTCCTTTTGGTCATAGCTTTCATGATTTTCAATCCGACAACGATTATGCAATTAGCTATATACGCTATTTGTATTTGTATGGATATATTTATGGTACCAAATAAACTATGTCATTGTCATTCATGATTTGCTGAGTTTGTGAAATCGCAGTACTGAAATTGCAAGGAAAGCATGTTCTACCGAGCTCGAGTCACACGAGCAACCAAACACTGTTTTAATCTCACTATAAGATATCTTAGACTGATTCCATAAGTCGGTCCCAGTTCGCTCTCGGTCGATCCTGATGTCGCTCAGTAACTGACTTATCACATATCATATCAGATTTTGTTCTCGTCTCGAAATACCGAGACCTCCAATCAAATCACTCGTTATATGGTCTGATAAGATTTGAACCAATCACAGAACAGCTCTTATTGCTCTAAACTACTTCCGTTGCGATAACTCTTCCAAGATCATTCCGAAGCCATTTTGTGAGCCACGTTTAGTGAAACTCTGGAAGGAAAAGAAAGGATTTCTTTAAAGAATTTGGAAGAGAGGCAATTGAGAGGGTTCTATTCAATCGGAATATGCATTCGTTAGTGTTACTAGGGCCGCCGTACAAAGCATTTCTTGTGGGGATTCACTCGAAATATTCAACGGCCGACGCTGGGTCCACACGTCGAATAAAAACACCGACTAATACTGCAACTCAAGTTTGGTTTGGACTTGGTTTGACAGCTGGAGGGGAAAAAGCTTTCTTTTTGTCTTTCTTTGTGTCCTGTGAATCGATTGTGAAACTGTGTCCTGTGATTCCACGGGCTGTCGAAGTAGCATATATTCTTGTCATTTTTCTCGAACATCTTTATAAACCTTATTGTTTTTCAAACGTCCAGTCATTCTCTTATTTATATACATAAAATAACTCAGTCAAGTATAGATTTAAATGATATTTTAATTAAATAGTTATTCAGAATTTTGGGAAGAACAGATTTCTACAACCTAATTAAAATGCAAGAGCCTCGTTTTCGTTTGAACAGAATATTAGTGTAAACGTGATAAGTCGCTAGTTGAGCGACCACCTATCTAAAAGGAGCGAAAACAGCGACTTATGGAATCAGTCTATAAGATATCTATATTTAATTCAAATAGGCTACATTTCATTTACTAGATGCCCGACTTCACGCTAGTAGAGCGTCTAGTTTCTAAAGGAAGAGAGGTTGACTACAATAATTATAATTAAACCACTTTTTTCCTTGAAAATGAAGGAATCAAATACAAGCCAGGGCAAATAACTGAAGCGCTCCCTGCAAGAACAACGTAAGTGATCTCTGATCAAAATCTAAATTCTCCTCGAGATTCTTTGAATTTCAAAGGAGAATTTGGGTTTGATCACAAGTCACTTACTCCATTCTTGCAGGGACCCCTTCAATTAGTACTATACTATATCTTTGACCAGAGCGAGGTGCGGTATTAGCCATTCCGAAATTGCAGAATGGCATTGAATCATGGGACTGTTTTGGGGGATGCACTTTTTGAAATTGCGCCTGAAAACAGTCTCGGTATCAAAATGCACAAGAATAAAGTGTTTTTCAGAAAATTAGATTAACGAGTAGACATTTAAAACCATTTTGCTACAATTTGAAGAGCAATGGTGTCCCTCATAACAGTCCCACAATCCAATGCGAGCATTAACTTCGGAATGGCGAATTGCGGAAAAATTATGCAAGCTCCATCAATAATCATTAGAAAACAATGAACGAAGTTGTGCCAATTTCCTTATTTTGCATACTGGCTTAGTGAATAAAGTGCAAGTCTAGTTGGCAGCACAAGTTAATGGCTAAAACAAAGTCAACTCAATTCAATTCTATAACACCATAAAAAGAGTACTTAACTTTATCATTATACACCGACACAGCCTATACTAGTCAGGGCCTCTGATATTACGCGATGGTGTGATTTTGCACATTTGGCCTCAAATCGCATCCGATCGCGTAATTTACCGATAGCTGCATAATTCATGAAAAATAGCACAATATGAACATATCCAAAGCAAATATTTTCTTTTTTTAAACTTTCATTGACAGTTAACCATTATTTCAGAGTGATTTTCCTTTGAAAACACCTTAGAAACTCTCTACAACACGTTTGAGATAATAATAATAATAATAATGTTTATTGCTTATATTGCGCATTTTAACATTTGAATATGATCAAATGCGCATTACACAACACTAGAAATAATTATATACAAATGATAAAAAAATGTTCAAACCTTACTAACTTACGAAAACTACCCCCCCCCCCTAAACTAAATTATCAATGTAAAATATACTCATTATTATAAATAAAAATATAAAAATAAAAATTTAATGGTTGAATATTTCGAGTGAATCCCCACAAGAAATGCTTTGTACGGCGGCCCTATTATTGAATAGAACCCTCTCAATTGCTTCTCCATTAAATGTGTATGAATCAAACAACGTACGTACTAGAATGTTCTATGTATGCATAGATTGTTTTGGAGGCCTGGCAATAGTTATTTGGGCTTCCTGTGGAATGCCTGAGTTATAAAATGGCGCAGGGAAAATGGCGCAGGGAAAATTTTTTTTTTTGACTGAATCATAAATATGGTTAAAAAGAAAGAGCATTTTATAATAAACAAAATAATAAATATTACATTCCTTTATATAAAAATGCTTTCCTCTGCGTAAAAACGAATTTATAGTAAACATTATAATTCGGCCTCCAAAAAACCGCTGGTGTTCATCAGGTTGCAATTCTAAATAAACGAGCAGTGGTGAAAAGATTCGCATTCTAACACAGGAAACCCAGGCTGTGTATCTGTCTGGGTCTTTACGTAAATTATAGTAAAATACAGTAAATGAATGATAGCTTCTAAATAAAGTGTATTTCACATATACATAACGTCTTGTCTTCATTTTGCCTCGTTTCGGACGATTTTGACGTGTTTTGGCTCCTCTAACTTTTCCCTCCATATATAATGAGAAGGACGGAAACATCGAGTCTCAAATCACTACAGGTCACGATCGATCCTCCTCGATTTCTCTCCTAAAAATGTATTCCCCATCAATTCAAACAACCTCAGGTGAAAGAATGATAAATATGGATTCCTCGAAAGTGAGTCACGACAAGAAAAAGCATCAGATTCATTCTGGAATCCTTCGAAGAATCCATAACATACAGCCATTTTCATCTGGAGTTCCCGTTTGCTGTCCACGGAAGTAAACGTTACACCACACGAAATCCCAGCGGGCTTTGGCGCTCGGACCTGATTGGACAAAAATTTCACTCGTGGGGACTATCGAGAGTAAGAAATGGATAGACAAATTATACACATCTAGGGGTGGGTACAATATGAACAACCAATCCGAAATCGACAACAACATGACGACCCGTGCATGGAAAACCCCGCAAAATTCCAGCGTTTATAGCGAGATTCAAAACGTTACCTTATCGCATTTATAATGCAATATGCTGTCTACGCTGAAGCGGAAAGATGAAGAATGCCATGGAATTGTTCCGAAGAAGAAGAGTAAAGGCGAAAAAGTTTTACTTCCTTTTTATGTATCTTTGAAAGCCTGGTAAGTTTGAAGTTACAACCGTTCGATTCAATAATATTTTACATCGATAGTTTGTTCGATAAATGACTTCTTTTATTTCAGGGTTTTGCGTAATTATGAGCAAACTGCAGGATGCTTTTCATTCCGTGATGATATTTTAACTCATGCACTGGAAGAAAAACATAATATCATTGTCCAGAATGATCACGACAATATAACAAAAAGCATATTATGTCGAGCAGTAAATGAGGTTTGCGATAAGGTGATAGCAAAACGCAGATACAGAACTGATCCGGCCTCACAGAAACGACAACGAGCATGGGGTTACCTTAACCTCAAAAGGAAATCTGACAACGCAAGTACAAGTGAAAGACTGACAATTGCTTGATTTCATTAGACGTTATTTCCGGTCTCGTGAGGAATTTTCATCAGCTGAATTGCACCTTTTCAATAGAATACTCTCTGCTTGATAGCACATGGAGGGCAGTGTTTGCCCGTCATTTGAAGCAAATAATGAGATTCAAGGAGTTTTAACAGCTGATTGAAAGCCAGCAATAGACCAAGAATGGCAACAGTTTTCAACAGGCATTATGGCGGTAGCTTCAGAGTGCGATTGGCACGTCGTAACAAACGTTCAGGGATTGTCCCTGAGTTGCATCCAATTACGCAAAACCCTGAAATAAAAGAAGTCATTTATCGAACAAACTATCGATGTAAAATATTATTGAATCGAACGGTTGTAACTTCAAACTTACCAGGCTTTCAAAGATACATAAAAAGGAAGTAAAACTTTTTCGCCTTTACTCTTCTTCTTCGGAACAATTCCATGGCATTCTTCATCTTTCCGCTTCAGCGTAGACAGCATTTTGTATTTGACAATATCGAATAATTATCATTATAAATGCGATAAGGTAACGTTTTGAATCTCGCTATAAACGCTGGAATTTTGCGGGGTTTTCCATGCACGGGTCGTCATGTTGTTGTCGATTTCGGATTGGTTGTTCATATTGTACCCACCCCTAGATGTGTATAATTTGTCTATCCATTTCTTACTCTCGATAGTCCCCACGAGTGAAATTTTTGTCCAATCAGGTCCGAGCGCCAAAGCCCGCTGGGATTTCGTGTGGTGTAACGTTTACTTCCGTGGACAGCAAACGGGAACTCCGGATGAAAATCGCTGTATGTTATGGATTCTTCAAAGGATTCCAGAATGAATCTGATGCTTTTTCTTGTCGTGACTCACTTTCGAGGAATCCATATTTATCATTCTTTCACCTGAGGTTGTTTGAATTGATGGGGAATACATTTTTAGGAGAGAAATCGAGGAGGATCGATCGTGACCTGTAGTGATTTGAGACTCGATGTTTCCGTCCTTCTCATTATATATGGAGGGAAAAGTTAGAGGAGTCAAAACACGTCAAAATCGTCCGAAACGAGGCAAAATGAAGACAACACGGTATGTATATGTGAAATACACTTTATTTAGAAGCTATCATTCATTTACTGTATTTTACTATAATTTACGTAAAGACCCAGACAGATACACAGCCTGGGTTTCCTGTGATTCTAATTGTATTGGACAGCATTTAAGTGATTTACCTCCTCTAAAACCCAGGAAAAAAGGTTAAATTAACCATGGGAAAAATCACATAATTTCCCTTTTTTCCCACACAATTTCCCTTTCCCCCCCCCCCCCCCCCTGCACCATATCAGAGGCCCTGACTAGTGTACCCACTAGTTTCCACAGGTCTACTAATGTCAATGATGATTTTTTTAATACCACTTTGTCAATTGGCCTATACCATTATGACGTGACGGCTTGTTTATGAGGGGGACAGAATCGTGAAGAACAATAGAAATTTGAACTAAATCTGCTCTGCTGAGGTTCGCTTGATTTCAGATTGGCGTTTCCAGATATTATGTTCATCGATGCTTTTCCCACAATATTTACTGTGTTTGGTGACTTTTATCGCTTTCAGACGGTCTGTAAAATACATTTATTTGGGAAATCCTTTGTGTTGTTGCTGTTTTGTCCTCTCGCGACCATGATCCTTAGCGTTTAAACAATAGATTGTTTTGATGTGATGTCATAGTGATATAGGGCAATATATTTAGTCTTTTCCTCTTGTTTTATTCAGGACACCAAGTCAGTTACGTCTGCTGAAAGTTAGATAAACCTATATTCGTGTGTCTGAGCTGCTTTGCACAGTGATGGAAGATAAGTATTTCAACTAAACAGTTACATGGACAATACACTGTACAGTACTTGATCAAGAAATCCTTTAAAATTTTAAATATTGCAATGCACTTTGATGGTGGTACAGAATTTGTTTAATGTCTGTATAGACCGAATGCAAAAATGGCTTCCAAATTTAAATAGTCATTGTTTTGGACTGACTAACCTCGTGTCCATGTGAAATCTCTTTTTTGCAGCATGGACACGAGGCTAGTCAGGCAAAAACAATTGTGATTTAAATATTGGCAGCGACTTATTTGGTCTATTACAGCCGAATACCCTCATGGGGAGCCTCTAATCAATTGCATTGTATTGTAGAGAGTGTTAGTAGCAAGGAGTTCATTCCCGGGGGGTTCTTTAAGGTAAAAATGGCAGGGGTGACCGTCGAAAAACATCAAAACATTTCCCACCCTAAAAAAATACCTCGCAGTCTAAAAATCACCCTAAGAATACTATCAGATCGCTCCCGGGGATACAGCTATTCAAGACGTAATTCTACACCAATGTACTTGTTCCAAGTTTCATACCGGATTTCACTTGACCAACACCTAAAAAATGCAGGAACACCGATTTCAAATCCTAAAAAATACGACGGTCAGCCCTACCAGCTGAATATAGGAAGAACTCCCCACTCCATTTAATAAGTTCCAATTCTAAGATCTTGCCAGGGAAATAGTAGACTCAAATTTTACATAATGCTTAAATTCCATTTAAAACTTTTACTGAGTCCCTCAGTGGAAGAAAGAATACTAAATGTGTCATCTTGCCGATAGCAACAAATCAGGGATGGGTTGCACGAAACTTGATGCCAGGTGTGCATCGTAACTGCCCGGGAGATTTGTCTAGCAGTCTCAAGTCCATACACTTTGAAGCTATTATCATAACTCTAGTTCAGAACATAATGTATAACCATTTGTTTTTTACAATAATCTACAAATGTACTCTACACATTTGTTAATGATTGATGTTGACATCCATGTATAATTCATTGTTTTGTTTCAATGGTGAATACTCCAATTTTGAGTTTACTGCTGTACTCCTTGACAAAAGACGCATTTGCTTAGCCTTAACAAAGGGGGGCGCTTAAACGAGGGAGGGCACTTAATCGGGGATGGGGGGGGGGGGGGGGGGGGGGGGGGGGGGGGGTTGGAGTGGGCACGCTTAATATAAAAACGTGATTTGAACTCGGAAACATAACTTCAATATGGTACTACATATACAGTAGGAACATGCCGTAACTTTGTAATAAAACGCAAGTTGTATGAAGTATTCCATATTCTGTAATCTCTTACTGTATGTGGTCATATTTCTTGGGGGAGGAGAGGGGGGCGCTTAATCGAGGGTGGGCGCTTAATCGAGGAAATATGGTATTCAGAAATTGCAACGAAAATGCAAAAAAAGTTGACATTGGACAATAGAAACCTTTTTTAAATCCACAGCTTATTCTCTGGATCGAGGCTAAGGCTGAGCAAATACATGTCTTTTGTGAAGGAGTACAGCTGTGTGTAAACAACTCAAAACTGGAGTATTTATTTATTCTACTGTAAAAAGGAGTAGATTTGCTATTGAAACTAATTCTGTTGATGAACACTATTACTGTTTATTACATCAGCCTTTATGCAAAAGCTTAATGAAATTGTTTCAATCTCAGTAGATCTGATGAATGACAGAAAGGTTAAAGCTAAGACACTATTAAACGTAGGATAATATTAAACGTAGAAATACTATGCACAATATATCTCAAGTTTACAAAATTCTTAGATAAACTTTAATGAATTGACCATTAAACCATGTCCAGGTAATTACTACTGTGTGTTAAGTGTACAATATATAGTATGCCAAACAGTCTTGCTACTTAGAGTAATGGCTGATGTTGTTAGATAGTAAATATGTCATCTTTTATTGTTTAATTTAAATGCTTTGTGAAAATACTAGAAGTAGAGATTAAAGAAGAGAAATGCATCTACAATAAATATAAGAAAATAAACAATTCAACCCTAAAATTGTCTTTGTTCTGTAAATTATTGCACATAGTCTATCCATCCATCCATCCATCCATCCATCCATCCATCCATCCATCCATCCATCCATCCATCCATCCATCCATCCATCCATCCATCCATCCATCCATCCATCCATCCATCCATCCATCCATCCATCCATCCATCCATCCATCTATCTACATCTATCTATCTATCTATCTATCTATCTATCTATCTGTCTGTCTGTCTGTCTGTCTGTCTGTCTGTCTGTCTGTCTGTCTATCTATCTATCTATCTATCTATCTATCTATCTATCTATCTATCTATCTATCTATCTCTCTCTCTCTCTCTCTCTCTCTCTCTCTCTCTCTCTCTCTCTCTCTCTCTCTCTCTCTCTCTCTCTCTCTCTCTCTCTCTCTCTCTCTCTATCTATCTATCTATCTATCTATCTATCTATCTATCTATCTATCTATCTATCTATCTATCTATCTATCTATCTATCTAGAGTGATTGCAATAAACCTGTGAAATAGTTAGTAGACTAATAGACAGTAGTAGACTTTATTTCCATTGTTTTCTTTAAGTGAGTATTTGAAATATAACATTTGCTCTAATTTTTAGTTTGGCAAAACCAGTCTGCCATTGTTGAAAATCTCCAACTTTCTCTACTCATAGTATATTTAGCAAATAAACCCCTTCTGGCGGCTGGTATATCGGCTGATAATGTCCGCGGCTGAGAGATGGTCTGAAAAATGAACAGTTTGAAATCACTAGTAAATCCTGCAATCTGATCGGCGAAAAATGGTGCGATTAAATCAATAATATACATGAAAAAAATACTTGATTCTGATTGGCTTAGAGCAGTGCAGTTGAAAAGTGATTTGCACTGCAGTGCAAATTACCTTTAATTGCACTGCAGTGCAAATTACTTTTTTTTTCATGAATATTATTAATTGGTAATCATACGATTTCTCGTTCAATTTGGAATAATTTGCACTCGTGTGTTTTTCAAAGAGCTCAAATTGCACTCACCCTATGGGCTCGTGCAATTTTGATACTTTTTGAAAAACACACTTGTGCAAATTATTTCCAAATTGAACTTGAAACCATATGATTACCTCTACAAATTGCACTACACTCAGTTTCATTACCATTATTTATACATGTAATAGTCCCAATAGGCCCTTTGCAGGATTACTATCACGTGGTTGTACTGACTGGCAAAAAAATCTGACTTTATTTATTTGAAGAATCTTACATGATATCAGTAGTGACAGTAAAGAAATCTGCTTGAAATGCTATTTTTCAACCTCCAGTTGATTGTCGATCTTTCTCAATCAACGTCTCAAAGTTTGTTTGCCAGTCAGCAGAGCCGTTCCCATGGGATCTTCAGCTCAGTTCATTCGTTATTCAAGCGATATATTGGCATGTGACTGTAAACTGGGCCTATTAATTACCATATATTAGCCATTTCGGAGTTGAGTCATCTGTAAACTAATTTGCAATATTGTCGTAAAGTTATCAAATACAACCCATAAGTACAAGGAATCAAATGCAACAACACCCTTCAATATAAAAGTCTAAAATTTAATTTCACTATTAAAACTCCATTGACATTTAACATTAGCAACATGACATTGTAATGGATAATATTCTAAAATAGAAAACAGAGTGTGTGTTATATATCACAAACATTTAGAACATACTGCAATAAAATATATTCATTCTAACCAAATTTGCTGGACAGACAATATAATTCTTACTGTTATTTGAACCTTATTTGCACCATGGGGGATTAATTATACAAGTGTGAGTATATATAATAATTATTATATATTTATTGAGAGAAAAATCGATATGGTATTCTTGTTGTTCCAGTTCAAAGTCCACAGGTCCTATTAACACATACTACTTTTTTTGTAAGGTTATTTTCTTTTTCTGACATCCATATACAGTCATTCTCAAAAGCGTTTTCCAGATGAAAAGACTACAAGACTACAATAAAGTCACGTGATTCATTAAGTATTCAATTTCTTCGCGTGGAATTTCAATTTCATATGCAAAAGTACATGGCATTGTCAGAACTGAAATGTAATGGCGCTAGAATAAACTCGCAGGTCCGCACGCAGAAATTAAAAACACAATTAATCACGTGACTTTATTGTAGTATTGTAGTCTTTTCATCTTGAGAATGACTGTAAGTACTCTTGACTATTACTAAAATAAAATATTGCAACGATGCTTATCGTAGAGCAAGATTTTATTGGAAAATTCTGTTTTGAGAGCTGTTCATTTATTCTTCCCTTACAATAAGTCTTGCAGAATGGGGTGTGCATACAGCCGTGCCAACTTAATAAAAGCACTCCAGCCTATTTGCTATTTCTGAGTTGAGGTTTGCATGGAATGGCGGGACTGTTTTAATTGGGGGATGCTTTACTTCATTTTCAATATGGCAACAAGTTGGATGTGGGCCGCATCATACAAAAAGGGGCTGGATGACATACCTTATTATGTAAGTTCCTGTAATTTGCACAAGAAGCTGACAAGGCAAAATGGTGACAAATCCTATCATGATTGCAAGCAGGTTTCGTTTCACCAAAATTATCTTGAAAATCACAGTAAATACTCCAATTTCGAGTTGTTTAGACACTGCTGTACTCCTTGACAAAAGACGCATTTGCTCAGGCTTAGCCTCAATTCAGTGTACATTATGCACAAATACCGACGAGAAACCGAAAAAGTGTTGACATTAAACAATAGAAACCATTTTTTATAGCACAGGTTATTTCTCTGGATTGAGGCTTAAAGCCTGAGCAAATGCGTCTTTTGTCAAGGAGTACAGCAGTGGGTAAACAACTCGAAACTGGAGTATTAAAACTTATAACTCGATCTATAATTTAGTTATGCTGGTACAGTACGTATTTATTAGAAATAAATTGAAGAAGTTAGACAGCAAAACATTGAAAACATTTATATTTCCAACATTGCATTTCTCACTCTATTTGTCGATTAAAGTGCTTTTCTAAATGATGCAAAGAAAATTCCACTAGTGCTAATACTATGGTTGGCATAGAACATGCATGCAGTCACACTCAATTACAATTTCCTTCTTTTATAGTAAGTAAATTGATTGTTACGTTTAGAAATTTGTTAATCAGTAGTAACTTGTAGCAGTATATTTGCAGGTAATGCATAAAACAACAGAATTCTAAGATTATATGAAACATTAATATTAATATTTTGAACTATTTGAGTATTTGCAATAATTGTACCTGCTTAAATAGTATTCTCTCAGATAGTACTAAGGCTTTGTAAAAAAAGAAACCAAAAAGACTTATTAGTATTCTCTATTATAAAAGGAGCACTGTAATGCGACCGATTTAGTTACTTAATGGGATATAGAGTACAAAATTGCTCAGCTGGCTGCTGATTTGCCGAGCGAGTATGACTATTGAACAACAGAGCCATATGATTGTCAGAATAGTTTTTATATGTTAATTAAGTAATGATATACAGTAGTTATTGTAGCTAATGTAGTTGTTATATGTATTCTGTTTTAGTATTAGCTAGTATGCACAACTCCACTGGTGACCAGCGTCAGCCGAATGGGTGTTGTGTTAAATAAAGTTATCATCATCATCATCATCATCATCATCATCATCATTAGTATTATTATTATTATTATTATTAGAGAATAAATTAACCAATTCTGAAGTTCATCCACCATAACTTGTAATAGTTTCCAGTTCAAGATAATATTCTTTAGATAAGAGTGTACAGAGTAGGCATTGGTTGTATACATTTAGTGTAGTTGATAGACTAATCACTATAATTATGACCACTATGTGCAGTATAATAGCTTTATAATAGTGTGTTTTTTAATATACTCATGAATGCATGTGTGTAGTAAGCTTTATAGCAGAATTGAGTTCAATAAATTGAAACTGAGTAAGAATGAATCTGCTGGTGTGTTGTTGGTTGCTTTGATAGGCATCCTTGTTCCTAGGGCCTCTGAGAAAAATAAGAGGACCTGGTGAGACATAGTCTCCCTTGCAGCTGTGTTTATAGTGTCATCACGCAACAAGAGCATTGCATAACGACACTAAACACGGCTGCGAGGGAGACTAGGTGAGACACACATCAAACTTGAATTTGATTGGCTCATAAGATTGATGATGCATAGTTCTAATATCCCAAAATCGTAGGACATCCAGTATGTGTCTGACCAGGGTCTGATTTTTCTTTTGGAGGCTCTGGGAACAAGAATGCCTTGGTAAATAGAATGGATAGATCTATAATTAACTACATTTATTCAATATGTACATCACATATATGACAACCTATTCCCCACTACCATATAACTCAAATCTATGAATAGAAATCATGACATGTTACTATGGTAACTTGGATTTATTATTTTTTGAAGTAATTTACTTTGAATTCAGAGAAACACAACTTCCGGCGGAATCAGAACGTCACCAAGGAGCAACCGGAAGTGCAATTGTGCATCTGCATTTGAGCGTAATCAATACAATACAATACAATACAATAACTTTTATTTATACACGATAATATTTAAAGCGTTCAAACGTTTGGTGGCGAGGGAGGGGTTGGTGCTTACCAGTATTAAATTTGATAGGCTTTTAGGTTAGAGTGCAAACACTAGAGTGGTTTTCATTAACCCGTGAAACAAAGTGTAATAGTAAGATAAACACAATAGAAAACAAAAGAATTAGAGTGAAGTAGTGCTAAATACGCTAAAGTGTATTTCACGGGTTTATGAAAACCACAAAACCGTGAAACAGTACAAACTATTTAGTGCTAAATGCACCAATGAAACAATAGAAAACAAAAGACATTGCACTATTTAGTATTAATTAAAGTTAGCACTGTTTCACGGTTAATGTTTGCACGATTCATTAAACACGAAGTTCCGGTATGAAAGGACGCTGCACAGGGGTACAACAATACATTTGTTTAATCAATCTTTGTTAATCTAATCGCATATTCATGTACATGTTCATGTAGTGATACAAAGATTAATTAGCAAAGATCAACTCTTCCTCTTTCTTTGCCATTCATCTAAGCATAAATGTTTGTCATATTACAATGCTATATTGATTACATTCTTGAAGGTTTTGGATCGAAGCCAAGAAACACTTGGTATTTAAAGCATGACAACGCAGCGCGCCAAAGGGGATTCCCAGGCTTGCTTATGAAGGACTATGCAAAAGTGTGGCTTCTTTGTTTAAACCTGTGAAATTGATCACAAAACAATTATCTACTGTAAAGCCTAGTCCTCACTAGTGACTAAGCACAAGCAACATACGCAGACTCAGGACACCATTTATGCAATATGTGCGACAAAAGACAAGCACCGGAGCATTACATTACTGAATCTGCGTATGTTGCTTGTGCTCAGTTATGTCTCTAGTGAGGCTTAAGATCTTTATTTGATTCTTCGGTGATGACGATGAAGCATGGAAATGCACAATGATTGATACATTTCACTTTGGACGATGATGACGAAGGCCGGCGAATCAGACGATGACTACACCACATACGGGCAGTAGAACCCCTTGGCAAAATCCTGGATCCATCCCTGGACTTGTCGCAGCTCATGCATACTATGCATGCGCCATAATATAATTTTGCCTTGCCAGGGGGGAGGGGGGGGGGGGGCAACTGTCCCCCCTGCCCCTGTGCTGTATACGGCCCTGCCTAGTTGCATTATGTTATGATTATCGGAGGAGAGCATCGACCGGTACGGGTCACACATATGCTATTCCCCTTGCCTTGAATCCTCGAACCTGATGGATCTGGAAAAGAAAGAGAGTGTTTGTATCAGTTCAGCACCATACAGTATAAAGCTATTAATGTACAATACCATGGGCTCCTGACAATACAGAATCAGAGTTTCGTGAGGCAACATGCAGGCGGAAGTAGCGGATCCTTCAAAATTCAACTGTTTATAAGCCAAAGTTTTTAGATCAGTTTACTCTAAAAAGTCTAAGTTAATTCCTGAGCAATCAGCACCAATGGCGCAAGCTAAGATTTTACTGTTATGAGTGAGCAATGAATTTTCCACGATTTTTCCTCTCGTTTTCAATTCCATATCAGTCTTAATAGGCCACTGACTTGCACTAAGAGGTCATCACGTGAACCCAACCTCCTTAAATCGAACAGCAGTGTCAAAATTAAATGAACTCCAGAAATGAAAAGCTAGAGCAGCTCAAAATTAGTACTAAAAGGGTGAAGTTTTAGCGCATAATGTCTGACACATGAGAAATGACATTAAAAATAAAATCGAACGTTTTCTACGATTTATTAAATGCATTGGATGGCAAGACTGAGTTGCAATCCACCACATTTTCCCATACGAATCGTAATCAAATTTGCGATTTGTTTTAAAATGTCATTTCTCATGTGTCGGACATCATGAGCTGAAACTTCGCCCTTTTACTAATTATGAGCTGCTCTTTCCATTTCTGGAGTTCATTTTCACACTGCTGTTCTATTTAAGGTGACTGGGGTCACGTGACCTCTTAGTGCAAGTCCTTTATGCAACGAACAGTGCTGGGAATTTTGTTGCAGCTCCTGTTCCTAGGCCATATGCACTAACGGGTCACGTGACCTCTTAGTGCAAGTCCCATATGCAACGAACAGTGCTGGGAATTTTGTTGCAGCTCCTGTTCCTAGGCCATATGCACTAACGGGTCACGTGACCCAACCCTCTCAAATCAAGCAACGCAGGCAGTGTCAAATGAACTCCAGAAATGAAAAGAACAGCTCAATACTAGTAAATTTAACGTCGAACTTTCAGTTCATAAATTAATGTTTTTAAAACACAGCAGAAATGACATGAAAAATAAAATTGTAAATTTTATTAATACTAGCTGTATTCGTATGGAAAAAATGTGCTGGATGGCATCCATTGCCAACCAATGTCATTTTGTATACAAATTCTTAGAAAACACTTTGATTTTAAATTTCATGTCATTTCTCCTGTGTCAAATATTATGACTTTGACACTGCTGCGTGACATGTTATGTGGCCTAATGCCTAGTGCGCGCTCACACGACGCAATTTGTCGCTATGAAAAGTAGAAATCGATTCCACTTCAGCAACATTGCGCGTGCAACATGCATGTTGCAGGGGTGGACACGTACGCTGCAATAGTACATGATGCCGGCAATGCCGAGGGCAATATATTGCACCGTGTGTGCCGCACCTTTAAATTTGAATGTTTTCCTAAAGACGATTTAAACAATAGTAGCTAATGATAATACAGTGCAACCATGTATTCATGGTGTCCACTAGCTCACTATGATATGTACTTCCTACATACTGCATGTAATGCTACAGGGTCACAAGTTTATAAGTGTATATTCCGACTTTTATGTGCTTCCCTCTTGAAATAAAGATCATCTAAATTGCGCACGCGCACTATTGCCGGAGCCAATAGCACATTTTCAGCGTGTGTACTCCTCCGGCCGCGGCTGCGATTTGTCGTCAGTGCGCGCATAGAAGTGGACAAAACAACTGCAGGGATAGACACATATCATATCGCTAGCACTCAGGTGCCGTGTACTGTATCATGTTTACTGTATGGTAGAAACGTTCATATTTTTAAGTGTTACTGAAAAATGAGAACTTTCATCAGTTCCCAAAGTTCTACTCCCATAACTGACTGTACAACGTTAATTCAATTAGCTAGCTATACAACCAAACTACGTCATCAGAGAAAAAGTCGCTGGTTATTTCGCGCCCATATTTGCCGTATAAAAATCCATCTATTTTTATTTATTTTATTTTATTTTATTAATCTTCCACCATAAGAATAAGAATAAGAATAATATAAATAATAAAAAGAAATAGTACTGCCGCGGGTAATAAACGCTTAAAAAAGGACATTTATAACTTTGTTAATTTACTTGTTGATTATTCACTATGTCCGTCGATCTTCCGTCCACGTGTACGTTTCCATTCATTCGGCATAAATTACTCATTCATTCATCGAGAGAAAATTCATTCATTCATTCAAAATGTCAAAGTGAAGTGCTGTCACGTGACATGCCTAACCGGCATCAGCGAGCAACGTTTTGTGTTTATGATTTATTCATTCACTATTCCGTCTTTTTAGCCGCTATATATAATAATAACGTTATTTGAGTCTCAAAGTCTCGGCACAAGTGCTTTGCTAATCGGTGAGACTGACCCCGGCTCAATCCATAAATTCATTTAAAAATTAGTCATTCTCTTTTTTTCGCCACTACTTATTATGCATCACGGCATTCATTCATTCATTCATTCATTGGATTCATTCTAATTTTGTCGTTATTTATTCAGTCAATCATCTTATTCTTTAATGTTATTATTATTATTATTATTATTATTATTATTATTATTATTATTATTATTATTATTATTATTATTATTATTATTATTATTATTATTATTATTTTTATTATTTTATTATTATTATTATTATTATTATTATTATTATTATTATTATTATTATTATTATTATTATTCAGTATTATTATACTAATGATTTCTCCCGTCATACACTAGGTTTGCGGAATAAATGATAAGTGGCTCGTTGTATCGTAACACTCAATGAAAATATATCACTAGTACTGTCGACCGGCGTTTTCTCTTTTTGCAACATTCGGCAAAAAAGAACGCATGCACGTATAGAGTCTGTGTCAGTACTGGGCTGAAAAAATCTTAAATAACTGGAAGAAAGTGACTAAAAAACATACCAAGCAACTCATAACAGGCTAATATACAATGCATTGCTTTGAATCAGTACCTCTCTAAAATAAAACCCTTAACAGCAAAATTATATAAAATGTCGTGTGGCGTCCGTGGGAACCCGGTTCCCGAGCATGGTCGTGTGGATATTGTAAAACGAATAATCGGGAATAATATAGGCTCCAATTTAATAGTATCATTTCTCATTGTTATTGGAAAACTTGACAGTTGACACTCTGGACTGATCACGAAATCATGTCCAGTTAGTCAGCAGTATCAGTGCTGTAAAGACACTTTGTGAACTGTCCGAGCTCCGCTTCGCGAAAGACCGGCCCGAAAAGCCACACGTAAATTAAAGCTAACAAAAATATTGTAGCAATGCATCAAATTGGTATGAAAACCTATGAATTTGCCTGAGTTTTTACAAGTTTCAGTTCCAAACTTTACGTACGACTTTGACCGTTTTCCGGCCCGAAAAACTTTCAGGTTCGAGAACGAACTTTCACTCGTGCAGTACATGAATGAACGAACCGGTCACTGGTTCCGCATGCAAATGTCATACTTCAAAAACTTTCACCATTTCATTAACCACTCAATTGGGATTAGTTTATGCACGTTTTCGCAAAGAGTAATACTAACTAGAGCGCGGCACTTGGTACTGAAAAAAGTTACCCTCGTACAAGCCAATCAATTGTTCAAATAAACAAACTAGAAATGAAACAAAAGTGAACAATTACTGTATACGCGTAATGTTGAATTAATACAATTCGTAAACTTTATTCGGCCTACGAAATTCTTCGTGAGCCGTAGATTCCGTGACTACAATGCCGAGAGCTATTGATAACTGCTAACGGCCCTTGCGACTGAGAAACGCCACTGAGCCGTATTGGCACGAAACGTTCATCACTGAAACAACGCTGAAAACGATATAGTGTTGCCTAAATTTGCCTGACATATAGAAAATGGCACGATTTGCAAACGAGAATTCCGTTAGAATGACTTAACCGCTCAATTAAAATGGTTTGATTTAATCAATATTTGTTTTTTTCCCCAGGTGTTTCTTCATCTACCGTTCGCGCGTCAGTTTCTGCCGGTTTACAAGTGAAGCCTTTCACGCAAGTCGCATCTCGCGTGAAATATCGACATTTTAAAGCTTCTGTTTAACAATCATTCTTATAAATTCCACAATTTCCTTTCTTTGTTATCTCCTTTTCCACGATTTTACGAGGCGTTTAAGAGTTTTTCCTCTGTACGCATAGAACGTGATTAGCATTTGCGTGGTCGTCAATGAAGCAACTTCCGGTTTTTCGACCGCGTAGGCCTAGAACTAGCGGCAAATCAATCGTCCGCATGATAACGAGGCTGAACTCACATGCAGACGAGGCTGTCTATTGTCCTTTGATTGTTTATACCACGCAGCTTGTACATAAATTAGCATATTAATGAGCCGAGCAAGGCCGCAATGCATTGCGAGTTGGGGTTGGGCCCCCCCGCGCTGTCGAGCCGTCGCTAGTTGCGCTTCACGGCATTGACAGAGCGAACATTTGAGAACGCTTTTTACTTCAAGGTTTTTCCTTTTATTAAAAGATCTTGAGCCAGGTTGAACAGAGGATTCTCAAAGAAACAGCTTCGATACTTCATTCAGGATCGCTTGGGAAGGATTCCACGTCCTAGATGTGCCGTTTTGAGTAGTTCGTGTGTCATACTGCCGACCTGAAGACGACAATGGTGAGCCGCCATGATTTTTGTTTTTATCTCTGCTCAAAACTCATCGTACGTGTGGAGATTCACTCCTGAAAACCTAACAGACTCGAGAATTGACCAGCTTGTAACTCTCTTTACTGGATTTGATTTCAGGGGACATGACTAGTGTGCTAGTTTAGTGGCGATGACTATGTATGATCAACAAGTCGTTTTCCTGTAGTGAGGTTTGTATTGTACGGTAGTACTAGTAGTAATGGCCGATCAACTGGTGGATGGGCCACCAAATAAACGGCAAAAGTTGGGCACGCCGGACACTCCAACCGAAAATGCAGGTAAGTACAAGTTTGAACAACCATTACTAGCCTTGGTAAAGGCTAGTTTGTCTTCTGTGCTCCCTCTCATGCCATTTTTCAAAAGATCTTATTTAAATTCCCCTTCCATTTAAAGACATTGGAAAAATTCTGGACGACTTGGAACAAAATTTGCCAGAAGAGCTTATGGGTTCAAGCGCAATGGATGGACTTGCAAATGGGGAAACAGCTGATATTGCTTCTACTAGTTCTCCAAGTTTACAGCGAATGTTGCAGTCGAATACTGATGTTCTGTCAAGTAGCGCAAGCATAACGTTCAGTACCAGTAGCATCTCTGCTAGCTCAGCTAGCATCTCGAGTCCAAACAGTCCTTCTTTGACAACTCTTACTCCTGCTAAGTCTCCAGTGATGAACTACACTATGTCTTCGCCTCCTTCTATGCCTGTTAGTACATCAGGGACTCCGACTCCGGCAACTCCACTTACGTCCAGTGAACATCACATCTCTTCAGGCCTCGCAATTTCTGCTCCTTCATCGAACTCCGTAACATTGTCAACAATGAATTCAGGGATGTCGCCATCGAACATGGCAAATAGCTATTCCCAGGGACAGTATAGTATGCTAGATATGAGCAATTTATCGACTAGCATGATGGCTTCACTAAACGGCCCTGGCGTTGGAAACAATATGAACAACTCAATGAACATGGTCCAACGTAATGGGCCTTCGAGTTATGGCCGCTCGAACTCGATTGCCACGAACATGAACGTGTCTAGTTCTGCGAACGTTTACGATTCAATGAGCCATATTCAGACAGAACCACTATCGATTAAAATGGAGCCAAACTTTATGACAGGGGCAGGGTTAAATGGAAGCCTCGACCCTGCTCGATCGTTGCAAGGGAATCAGGTAAGGTGAAATGTGTTTTTATTGCAAGAAATTTGCCGCCATCAACAACTTTGCTATTCAAGCGAGGCTTTTTTTCTTCAGGCCGGTTTTTTTCCCCCGTCGTGGCAGCAAAGTGCTTGCGATCGTGGATCTAAGCATTCGATTTTTGTCGATTGAGTAATAGTTTGTCGTTGTGACAAGTCAATGTTAGCTATTAAACAAGTTTGCAGTGATTTTAGAGTACATCACATGTTTTTGGTGACTTTGTTGTTTTGGTGAGGTGACTCGATCCTGTCAGAATTTCCTTTTTACAAGACGTTTCGTCAAAGTCTCAAAATTCCGTTGATTTAATTTTAATAGTGAGCTTAATAAAATTTAACCGAAGCTTTATGTCAAGGCTTCATGTTCAAATGCTTATTTTACTCGGTAGTATAAAGTATGGCCACCGCTTTGTATGCTATTTTTTGCACTTTCCTTTAAAGAATCGTAATCGCGTTTTATATTCTTTCGATCTACAAGATTTCAAAATACTGATATTATAGAATTAGTAACTGCTTTTTGACAGTAGATAATTTTTTTTTTGTAAGAAAATATTCTGATATAGTTAGATGACCGACATTTTGCTTAGCGTTGCATAGGAACTCCAATAGACACATAGACTGATAGAGGAAGACGGAAGTTATGTCGTAATACAACAAGTTACAAGTACTATTCCTTTTCTAGATTTGCACAACTTATGCTAGACATTCCCACCATCATTGCCTTGTGAAGACCAGACGATTGCTTCATAGTGAAATGCTTTTGCTTACATTCACCTATATAACTACTCTTATACCTGTAGTTCTGTTTACTCCTTGCCTGATATCATTTACCTACCTTTTGTTTCGTGTAGTTGTTTCATAGTACACTTGCCGTGGGTCAACAATATATTTTGTGCAAATGTTTGACACAGCAGAATTCAATGGTTGTATAAACTTGTCATTGTGTTGGAAAAGGAGTTATTGTAATGTACATACAGTGTATAATGTAGAAATCAGTGGAAGAAATTTGACTGCCACTGCTCTTTTGAGAATCATGTCCATCAGAATTTAAACTCTTTCACATTTACTTTTTCAAATTGACCCCTTATCAAGTTACATACTTCAAAGAAATTTTTCGCATAGAGAAAAGTTAGTACACTCCGGCACGAAGGCTTCATTATTATTGCTTTCCTTGTCCAACCATTTTATATTTCATCCATAATATTGTTATTTAGCTCATTTGGTGTGCATTGTAATATACATGATACAAGAAGTTCAATCCATTTACCGCAGTTACCTTGGTGATATTTTCTTCAAAAATTTCTGATCTTTTTTATCGTTGCTGTATTTGGGTCGTAAACTCTAGTCATAATAGTGTTCATATTTTGTATATCATCTTATTTCCAAAGGGCTCTGGCCTACCGACAACAGGAACCAGTTTGGGATCGTCACAACCTCCAACTGCGGATCCAGAGAAGCGTAGGCTAATACAGCAGCAGTTAGTGCTACTTCTTCATGCGCATAAATGCCAAAGAAGAGAACAGCAGGCTGCGAATGGGGAGATAAAGGCATGTAATTTGCCACACTGCCGGACTATGAAAAATGTGTTAAATCACATGACTACTTGTACAGCAGGCAAAACCTGCCAAGGTGAGAGGAATACATCAGTACATGTTGTTGTTTTTTCTTTCAAGATTCGCCCATAAGGCAGGTAACATATTATTATCATTTCTCATGTAACAGTATATACTGGGTTTTAATGAGACATTTTACATGGTTAAATGCCGTCAATGTTGTGTCATGACAGTAATTGAAATGAACAACACAACAGGTGCATTAAATGTGATGATGATGTCTAATGATGTTGATTCTTTCAGTGGCTCATTGTGCATCGTCACGGCAAATTATTTCACACTGGAAAAACTGTTTACGCCAAGATTGTCCAGTTTGTCTTCCTCTGAAACATGCATCAGATCGACGGAACCAAGGTAACGCATGGCATAGTTTGCTCACCTACAAGTAGCGATACTAAATTGTAGTGATTTGTTACTAAATGTTTCATTCTGCTCAACAGCTGCAAGTGATGGAATGCAGAAAGCCTATCAAGCTCTTGGATTAAGTTATAGCGGGAGCTAATAGAATGTCGCATTTCACACCTCGTAAGTACCCATTGACTGTGATATTTTTCAATTGCATCCACTTACATGTAGTATCTTTCTTTGTTTACCAGGTATAGGAGATAATAAGGCATTTGGGGATACGACAAGTGGAGCAACGGGGTAAGAACTGTGTTGTGTTTACTAGTACTACTGAATATCACTAATATCTAAACCTTCTATTACTATCAACAGAACTGGAACGGCTGTGAACAAAGGACCCAAGGAATGGCACCAACATGTAACACCAGACTTGAGGAACCATCTTGTCCATAAACTGTAAGTATAGTAACATCAAATCAAAGAAAACAGACAAATAAATAACAAGTGTAATGAAACAAAATGAGACGCACAATAGTGGAGGACAGGAACAAACAGCTACAACCAATCATTTTGTTTATAATGGTCAGTGTGCACACTTCAATGTCATTAGCTATTCCGAAATTGAAGAATGGCATTGAATCATGGGACTGTTTTGGGGAATGCACTTTTTGAAATTGCACCTGAAAACAGTCTCGGTATCAAAATGCACAAGAATAAAGTGTTTTTCAGAAAATTAGATTAACGAGTAGACATTTAAAAACATTTTGCCACAATTTGAAGAGGAATGGTGTCCCTCAAAACAGTCCCACAATCCAATGCATTAATTTTTGAATGACGAATTATAGTCTATGTTATCATCAGTTTACAGTGCGACGACTTCAACTGGGGCCACTTAGATAACGAGAATGCTTTCTCCTGATTGGCTGGAGTACACAAATTTTGACATTGGTTTTGTTTTAGTCTGAATTGTGATTGGTTCTCTTTGTCTAAGTGGCCCCGGTTACAGTAGTCGCACTGTAATTCTGCATACACTCCTTGCTATAAAAGCTTTAAAATGTTTTCATGTACACTGTATTTTTAATCCTAGCTTTTGGGTCGATAACCTATCTTCAGGAATAAGTGATGAACATAGGTAACACAACCCAAAAAGAATCACAAAGAAAATATTTAAAAAAACACAACACATTGCTATAGTGAGAGAGAATGAAAAGTTAAAATGGTGACAAATGTGTGCAGAAATACCCTAAAGTACAGTACAGAGAGAGAGTGAGAGAGAGAGAGAGAGAAAGAGAAAAAAGTAAATACACATAGATAAAATTACCAGATAAATAAATAAAATTGGTCATGAATCTTAAAGTTCAGATTAAAAACACCTAAAACATTGTGTAGATGAAACAGTCTTGTCGTAAAGGCAAGGAAATCTATGCACAACCATAGTGAGACCACTGCTTGTTGCATGTGAAGCCCAAGTCAAGGGCTTCATCACACTAGAGACTTGTGCTTTGTACACTTTAGTTTTACTATACTACCGAAATCACTCAACTATTAGCGCTCCATGACAATCAATTCAGGTCTCCATGATCAGAACAGAGCGGGAAACTAATGTCACGTCACCATTTGGAGTTCTCCAAATGGTCACATGGGTTAACTGAAATTTGGAACGTGATCAATCGTTGTTTTGGTGGTGCTAACAGCTAAGTGATTTCGGTAGCAGTATTTATGAGATTTTGTTGCCAGTCTAGTACAATTATAAAACCCGATACACTCTAACGTTAGCAGTAACTGTATGCACAATTCCCTCTTTTCAGCGAGATATTAACTCACTGTCAACGACAATAATACCGTATATCTCGCCTGAGTCTACCACATTTTTTTTTCTGATGAAAAAACCCCCCCTGTTTAACCCTTTGACTCCCACGGCGCCCGAAACCACCCGTAAAAATCGATACTGCTTTGAAAAATTCTAACTTTCTGAATTTTCACAACATCGATCTCATGGCCAGTTACTAGTGACAACTAAATAACTCTTCAATTTTTAACCTCAAGTAAACTGTCTTACAGGTCCGATTTCTGTGCATTAGTTCAATTTGCTTTTCATAGATATCAAAAATATGCATTTTTGACGCAATTTCACAACTCGAAAATGAACGACATTTGACTTGGATTTTCTTCCAAAATACATCATTGCAAAACGAAACGCTACTTTCTCAGCAAACTTCCATCTTTCTTCTTGATATGTTCGTGAATTTTTCCTGTCTCTTTCTTAACTCGCCAAGCAACAGCCATTTCAATTCGACTATTTCAGGATCCCTGTGTTATTCGAATGTATCATGGGTAATCCTAGAACAACGTGAGCGGGAAACACAGCATTCCAGCTAAATGGAGTTTTTATAGAGTCTTTTATAACCCGCACCTACAGGCAAAACATTGCACCGGTTGCATTCTTTACAAGTCAAAAGTCGCCAAAACAGCCTTAGTAGGTCCCAGAATCCAACACAGAATAGAACGCGGCACGAATTCACTCTTCAGTCCGCCATTTTGGAATTTGGATAATCGACTGCCAATTCTTTGTTGTGAATTCGCATCTTCCTCCTGCTTTCTTCCAGGAGAATGGTCTCTACCATGCCAGTCAAGCTTAATGATGCTGTTCTGGGGGCTTCTGTGGTGAATATTGGTTATAAAAGACTCTAAAATGCAAAACCTTCTTAACCTTCTTGAGGCAGATAAACTGCCAGCCTACAGGACATTTAGCCACGAGAGAAAGATCATCTGAGAACGTGAGCCCACAGACATTATGAACTGTCAAGATTTCCATGGAAACCCCTTATATGGAATCGAAATTTCCTACGGCGTCATTTGGTCAAGAAAATCGCTAAAAATCTCAAAAATCTCGGTGTCAAAGGGTTAAGAACCTAAATAGTCTAATTTCCCAGTAATGTACTGCGCACGCTTTTCGGTTGAGCTTGGAGCGGTCCTAGTTTTGTTAATTAGTTTTATTGTAGAAACAACAAAGTTTGATGTCGTTGAACAATGCTGTCAAGTACTTTAGGGAGTATGGAGATAGAGTTTTTTTTTTGTATGAGTGGGAAGTAGTTACGGTACGCTTTGTACTATGTGGACATGCATATCCAAGCATTCTGATTGGTTGAGCAATGATTTTGCACACTGTGATTGGTTGAATACAGTGTTTTCGATTCTGTATCGTGACCATAACTCCGTGCCGTAGGTTTCACACTTATACGAAACGACTCTAATGGCAGTTAAGTGTGAAAGGATGACCTTATCGTAAAGGTTTCCCTCTAGGACTTGATCTGAGAACTCTGACTATATTCTACTTTGATTTGAAAATACATTAAATTACATGTAACAAAAACAACTAATTACTAGTGCCAGGTTGTCTCGACATGTACGAAATGACACAATATGATTGTTTGAAAACAATTATTAAGCAATCAGAGATATCGCACTATATACCGACTATACATGTGGTTGTGACATTTCAAACTGGAAAACTTAATGATAAAACTTGAACCATTCCAAGCTCAACTGAAACATACAGTATGTATACAGGTCTTTATTCACTCCATTGTTCTTGAAACAATAAATTATCTACTACTACAGGAGCCCATAAGTAGGAGCCTCCATCTACCGTACTGGGTTTGTGAGACGACCTGTGACCGGATCAGGCTATTTTTAGAACACCTTTTTCCACGAACTAATCATCAACCATTAGGAATCCACCATGGGAATTAAACAGAGCCAATCAGCATCAATGAGGGAGATGATTTGTGTTTATTTGTGATATATGAACAAAATGGCGGACGAAGAAATTGGCGAAATTGAAGAAACTGAAAGTCAAGAGAGCGAAAATGATAGTGATAATTACAGTGACTCTTTTGCAGAGTTTAGTACTTCATCGGAAAGTGACCAAGAGTCTTCAAGTTCGTGTTCTGTTTCTCAAGGAACTAAAAATCATCAAATAGTAAACCTACCAAGCCAAAAGCTAGAAACTCCGTAACAAAGCCGAAATCAAAAATCCTTGGTGTTAAACTTTCGCGGGGAAACTGGTGTTCTAAAAATAGCCTGATCCGGTCACAGGTCGTCTCACGAATACATCCCAGATGGAGGCTCCTACTTATGGGCTCCTGACTACTAGCATTTTTAGTTGTGTGTATTTTCAATTTATATATATATTTCTTTATGAGGCGCATTTGATCATATCCATATGCGAATTTGCGCCATAGAAGTATTAAATTATTATTATGACCTTGATATTTATGTTCAAGTATTTCTCTCTATGTCCTCTACCTGCAAATAACATGTACAATGTATGGTAATAAATTATTAGAGAACATATTAAAATGATACTGCAGTTTCTTTAGATGGTTTTTATATAATTTAATAATAATAATAATAATATTTTAATTATTAAAAAATGCATAACAACAAAGTCTTGATGCTAAATGTATATCACTCATTTTGTTGTTGTTATTATTTATCTTTGTTTCAGTGTTACTGCAATTTTTCCAACTCCTGTAAATGACCCTAGTGCTCTCAAAGACCGCCGCATGAGTAACTTACTAAATTATGCCCGAAAAGTTGAAGGAGATATGTATGAAACAGCTAATTCTAAGGTAAGTTTGTGCAGTCCTTGAGTAGACCAATAATGTGAATGATAATAAGTTTTAATATTATTGTGGCAAAGCTAAAATTATAAAGCTTATGATGTCCTAATCATGTAACAAAATTGTTGCCAGTAATATTATAGCTGAATTGTGTTTTCTTAAAAAAGATATAAAGGTACATAGAGAATACTTCATGGAAAATGTGAGCGTACGGTTTTTATTCATGAGTGAGAAGTATCAGAAAACGAACGAGCGAGTCCTCGAGCAAGTTTTCTGATACTTATCACGAGTGAATAAAAACTGTACAAAGCATTTTCCATGTTGTATTGTGTTTATTATATACTACTGAGATTTTAAAACTCAACTGAAAACCATTTGACGTTCTCACTATATTAAACCATTGCTCTCTATATCGACGATGGAAAGAGTTGAGTGAAAACTGTGATGACTTTTCATGAATTAACATTGAAAATGCATTTAACACCATTCAAAGAAAATTTGTCTATTGCAAACTTACCAGTCACAACATTCATCAAGACACTAGACATCAAAGAAGCTGCATCCAGCATGTATGATGTTTATGATTGACAGGAGTCTATTGCAGACTTACCAGTCACAACATTCATCAAGACTCTAGACATCAAAGAAGCTGCATCCAGCATGTTTGATGTTTATGATTGATGGAAGTCGATTGCAGACTTACCAGTCACAACATTCATCAAGACTCTAGACATCAAAGAAGCTGCATCCAGCATGTATGATGTTTATGATTGATGGAAGTCTATTGCAGACTTACCAGTCACAACTTAGTGTTGAGTGGTGATCGGGTAGTAACGCAAATCAGTTAAGGACAAATATACAATCCTATATCAAGAATCCAAATTAATAACAATGGTTGTTGCTTGTTCTAGGAGGAGTATTACCACCTGTTAGCTGAAAAAATCTATAAAATTCAAAAGGAACTAGAAGAGAAAAGACAGAAAAGATTAATTCAACAAATGAGGACAATGCCCGTGGCTTCACAGGTCCCACAAGGTATGGATTTATCACAATAAGAATCATATTAAATACACCTACAGTATACCTACCAGTCTACACTAGTATCACTTGACGAATACTATCATAGATAGATAGATAGATGCCGTTATTAGTCGGGCTTCCTGTGGAATGCCCAACTCTATACCTACCAGTCTACACTAGTATCACTTGACAAATACTATCATAGATAGACAGATAGACAGACAGACAGACAGACAGACAGACAGACAGACAGACAGACAGACAGACAGACAGACAGACAGACAGACAGACAGACAGACAGACAGACAGACAGACAGACAGACAGACAGACAGACAGACAGACAGACAGACAGACAGACAGACAGACAGACAGACAGACAGACAGACAGACAGACAGACAGACAGACAGACAGACAGATAGACAGATAGATAGATAGATGCCTTTATTAGTCTGGCTTCCTGTGGAATGCCCGACTTTAAAAATGAAGGCCGTCATCGTTGTAGTAGACCTCAAACGTGAAAGTGGCATCTAATGCGCATGTCTCAACATGAGACAGTCGCGACCTCTTTCTTCACAAACACAGATAGCTCAAAACAGCTCAAATATTGCTCAAATGAACTCACATATTGTCTCAGCTGGGAACTGCATTTCCTATTTACTTAATAACCATTGTTAGTAATACAATATTACTTTGTATACAAGCAACCATATAACAGATATATATATTACTATATTATTATCAATCAAACCGTCCAGTATAGATTACATGTATATACATGTATCTTGTAGAAGTAGTTCTGAAGAACTGTTATTATTGATTATTTCTTTCATTCTGTTCTTCCTCTTTTTTTCTCTCTTTTTTTTACCATGTAAAACTTTTTATAAACTTATCAAAGTAAGGGCAAGGACCACAATGACGCTAACATTGTCCCTTGACAATTATATACAAGCCTAATTATCATAACAAGGTCCTCTCATCCTTACATTACCAATTCATAAATTCATTGTCCATTACAAAAGAAATCTAAAGCTTTACACTGTGTACGGAAGTAATACAGTAAATGGATCAAAGCAAAAGGCGAGAAGTTTGAAGATAAATATGTTATCAGTATCACACAACTGACACAAGATTGAAATCTAAACGAAGTCAATGTCTTCTATTCTTTGTACCGCTGTAATTTTGTGTTGTGGTAAGCTTATAACACTGATATATATTTATGTTAATGCCGTTCAAGGTTTTGCTGATTTTTTTAAATCGTTCAGTTGCATGAATGTTGCATGAATGCCCAGAAATGTAGCAAATATTCTTTGTGATTGTTCGTAGCCTGATTCTCAGACGGGCCATGGTCCTCCGCTCACATTGTTTAGTCACGCTGCGATGTCTAGTTTATTTATATCATTCTGTATTTGTTTGGATATATTAATGGTATCAAATAAACTATTGTCTTCAATGTCATTTATGAATCGCTGAGTTTGTGAAATCGTTTTTTACAAAGCCGAAAGCATCAGTGTTCTACCGAGTCACGCATTGAGCGACCAAACACTGTTTTAATCGTACTATATTTACTTCAAATAAGCTACAGTACCGATCGAAACTAACCTCAAACCGCGTTTGTTTTGCGTTAACTCCAAACGAACACAAAGTTTTCCAGGGTTTGCTTTGCGTTTGTTTGGAGTTAACTCAGAACAAACGCGCGCTCGAGAAGAACAACGTAAACAAACCCGAGCCGAAGGTCGAACGAATGATGTGAATTACAAAGGAAACTAAAGGAAGATTTCTGGTTCTGAAATGTCATATTTGTACATATTTGGACGGAATAAATTTCAATTTCTCAATAAGGTAATTTTTTTCTTGATCTTCGACTGGTACATTTAACTTTTCGGACTTTGAAGAGCAAACTTTGCGAAGCCATTCGCTACGAGCCGCCATTGCTCTCTTGTCATCTGATTAGCGGCTTCTTTGTGTGACGTAACGTGACAGATCTCGGCGCCAAGTGTCTAGTCGATGTCTAGTTGGTTGTGTTGCTTTCATTCTTTGCGAAAACATCGTCATCTTTTATCGAAAATGTCTTCGAATTCACGTCCTCTATCAATGAGATTTCGACACAGAAATCGCTTTTAGTTTCGGCTAACTTTGCTCGCATTTAGTTTGCTGAAGTGTGTTTGATTTTGTGTATTTTGTGTGTGCATTATTTTGTACATTTACGGTAAACTGTACTGAATTTCTATTACATTGTAAATATATAACGATGTTTGAATGCTTTCGAAAATGAAATCCAATCGAGTTTAGAATAGAATAGTTTACTTTGCGTTTGCTTTGCGTTCATTTAGTAAACGCTAAACAAACGTAAACATCGGCAAGGTTTGCTTTGCGTTTGTTTTGCGTTAACTCCAAATGCACGCTTTGCGTTAACATATGTTAACTTCGCGTTTGAGGTTAGTTTCGATCGGTACTGTATGTATCAGTTAGAAGCCCGACTTCACGCTAGTAGAGCAACTAGTTGATTTTTAAAAGTCAGGGTAATCCCTTCAGCATAAAAATAATAATACTGTTCTCAATGGGAGCCCTGACACAAACTATATACACCTATTTCAAATAACGTTGTCGCGTTCAAAGCAACAAGCGTCAAGCCAAGACCGAAGTGAATGCTGGTTTTGTGTTGACAATTATTTAAATCACAATTGTTTCACGTGCTTGTTTGCATATCACACGTCGTTCCATAGAAAATAGTTCTGATTTGAATAATTTGCCAGCACATAACCAGCATTCACTTCGGTCTTGGCTTGACGCTTGTTGCTTTGAATGCGACAACGTTATTTGAAATAGGTGTATATGTTGTACTCACTTGATGAAGACTAGTTTGCAGTACCACAATCATTCCAAGGCCAAATGTAGGAATTTCATATCCACGATAAACAATAAATTTATTCCATGATATTGATAAGTATCATCTACCCAGCCCAATAGATACTATTGTGTCATTTGTTGTATTGATGGCATGTTTTCTCTGTTGTACACAGTACCGTTCCATCAGATGAATGGTGACCAGGGTGGCACTCAATTAACGCCTGCACAAGCTACAGCTTTAAAAGCTGCACAAATGCATCGGCAACCACCCATGTTTCCAGATGCAATGTACAACACACCTCAGCAACAGCCCCCAGTAACCACACAGTCCCAACCACCAAGTGCCATTGCGTCCCTGGTATCAGTATCAGTTCAACCCAAGGTTCAACAAGCCAAACCGCCAATGCAACCTCAGAGCCCAGCACAAAAGCCATCACCAGTGCATTCACAGTCTGGTCAAGGTAAACCTCTCTCACCAGAGAAGTCATTCCCACAGGACAATGACCAGATAGTCTCCAAGTCACCAATTTCTTCTGGGAAAGGAAATGGACCACCAAGTCCAAAAAGACCAAATCTTGGCAAAGCAGAACCTCCTGAGAAACAACTACCATCATCACCAAGTACGCCGCAGTCCCAGCAAGATAAGAAACCGGTATGTTTGTGGTTGATTTATGATCACCAAATGTTAAAATGTTATGATGATGGAACTACTCCATTTCATTCTCCAAACATGCAACTAAGCAACAAACCCCAGGGATTCATCGAGGTAAAAATGATAGGGGTGACCACCAGAAAACCTAGAAAAATACCCTTAAAAAAATCCCACCCTGAAAAAAGCCTTCACAGTCTAAAAATCACCCTAAAAATACTATCAGATCGCTTCCCAGGATACTGTTATTCAAGACAGAATGTGCTTGTTCCAAGTTTTATACCCTAAAAATACCAGCTCTTTTAAAAAATGGATTTCGCCTGACCAATCCCTAAACAATACGGATCGCTGATTTCAAACCAACAGAATCTCTTGTAATTTTAACAGAAGTTTAGGTCAGTCATCTTGTGTATTCATTTGCTGCTTTGATTGAACGAGTAGCAGTAGAAACAGAACTGGGAGATTTTTAAGGATAAAAGGATGACAATAAACTGACAGTCAAATTCCAACTTATTATGTTGACAGATAATGGAAGGTCTGGGAAGCAAAGCTGCTACAAAACCAATAATGATGCCTGCATCAAAGCCACAGACTCCAGAAGATATCAAACCCCAGGTTTCTTCAATTGCACAGGAGTCAAAACCTACTGTAACACAGTCACCTTCAACGTCACAGACATTGGCTCTAGCTGGACCATCAGCCAGGCATCAATTCAAGAAAGGTAAGGTCTACTACCATTTGCAAGCAACCGTACATGTATAGCGTAAACTTTTTTGTCTGTTTTTGCAAGTTTCAAATGAATAGTTATCTGATTGAGATGTAGACATTTGGCGTGTGATATGTCAAAGTTTGACAAGCCCTGTCTAGGAGATTTGGGGAGTTTTGTTTGCAAAATGTGAACATTTTGTGGCTTCATGTGTGGAGTTTTTGCAATAAAATTGTGGACCTTGTTAGCTGAACTGACTTGATAAAAGTTAAATTAAAAGGAAGTCAAAGACATAAAATATTTGTGGCTAAAACTCTATATTTCACACGGCAAACGTTGCCGCCTAATTAGCTAACTAGACGTTATAAACTTGTAAAAACAGACAAAAAAGTTTATGCCATGCAGTTGCTTGCAAATGATAGTAACTAACGAGAGTTTCCATATATTTACATTTTATTGCCCTTGTTGGTCCCATATGTTATCTTAACTCACTGTGTTGTTACCATCAGTGTTCTTACCAGAAGAGCTTAGGCGAAAACTCATACCAACCCTGGAGAAACTGTACAAGAATGAACCAGATTCAATGCCATTTCGAGTACCAGTTGATCCAAAGCTGCTGGGATGCCTGGTACGTAGTCTGACTTTCTCTTATACATGTAGTGTTGACATGCCGGAGTATTGATATGTTCGTACTAATAATAATGAAATAATAAATGATAATGATTTATTTATATAGCGCTGCTTTCCAAGGGTCCAAGAGCGCTGAGAGGGAATCTATGTACAATAGCACAACATCAGTATGATGAAAACTATACTGATACAGAAAGACGAGAAAGAAATAGACAAAAATAAATTCGCATATAATATAATAATAAATATATGGTTCATATGTCACCATATGAACTTATGTCAATGTGAGGTTATCATGAAATGATACCATACAGTAACCTAACATTCAACTAACACATTTTTGTTGTAGGATTATTTTGATATTGTCAAGCGGCCAATGGACCTTTCTACAATAAAAAGAAAACTGGACACTGGCCAGTATAAGGATCCTTGGGAGGTAATACACAATTATTGGAACCCCAATTGGTACAATGCTGATAACCTGTACATAGTATAGTGTAGTACAATGTTGATTAAGTGTACAAAGCATAGTATTGTGCAGTTTACTGGTACTGATGTCTTATATTTCTTGTTTCAAGTATTGTGATGATATTTGGCTGATGTTCGACAATGCTTGGATGTACAATCGCAAGACGTCCAGGGTTTACAAATACTGTACAAAGGTACAATCAAACACATTTTATACAACAAGAAGTAATGCCCTTTACCGTATCCATGTTGATCTGTGTTTCTTTTACATTCAACAGTTAGCAGAGGTTTTTGAACAAGAAATAGATCCAGTCATGAAATCACTGGGATATTGTTGTGGTAGAAAGGTAAGGCAACTCATCTATCTGATAATAAAGTTGCAGTACTACATGTAATGACTGTTTTTGTTTTCTAGTATGTATTCCAACCCCAAGTTTTATGCTGTTTTGGGAAGCAGCTGTGTACAATACCAAGAGATACAACCTATTATACGTACCAAAACAGGTATGAATACAACCTATTATACATACCAAAACAGGTATGATAGTACATGACGTGTGATGAATATGACTGTCCCTATACAGGTGATATTGGAGATTCAATTCTCTGAAATGTGATTCTAGTCTTTAGCAGTATACATGTAGCTACAGGAAGTAAACTAGCAGTGCTTAGGCCATGTTTACTCTAAGATCGATTGCGAGCGAATCACTTTTGAATCGATTTAAAATTAGTATGGAATTGTTCACACTTGAATCGCTTCAGGTCGATCTAGATCGGTCAGCGGTTTCCGTGTTTACACTACATCATTCTGAAGTGAACTAGTTCTGGTCAGCGGACTGTTTTACGAAAGTATCCATAACAACAAACATGGCGACAAGGTTGATTGATACACTTTATATCATCAACAATTGTTTCAATGTCTTATTTTGTTGTTTTCTTTAATATTATCCTAACTTTAAAAAGATGCAGGCAAATTATACAACACCATTTGCATACGTGCATCTCCGCGCGGCTGATTTTGGCGGGAATTCTGGCCTTTCATCGAACTAAACTAGACTAAAGTAGATCGCTGGCGAGCAGTTTAGTCGCTCACACTGGCAACTGAATCGGTTTACATTAGTTCGATCTAAAGTAGAACAGTTTTTTTCGGGTCTAGTTTGAACCCCTTGCGAGCGATCTAAAATGTAGTGTGAACACGTTTGAATCGAACGCTCGTGACTGATCTAGTTTAAGCTAGTGTGAACATGGCCTTAGATTTTGTTCTAATGATAACCCGATCTAAATGTATCAGAGGCCTTATGCACCATTTATAGGCACACAGAAGATAGGTGACAGGAAACATATCAGTATTTCTTATTGTGATGATATTGTTATATGTGTTCTAACTGTTGCTTACCTTTCCTTAGATTTCACTATTGTGAAAAATGCTTCAATGAAATTGAAGGTGATATTGTCAATCTTGGAGACGACCCTACTTTGCAACAAAGGTAGCTAAAATGATCCAATAAACTATGATCATCATGTCGTAATTGTATTCTGATCCTCATTTTTCCCTTTGCTTTCTCAGTGCAATTGCCAAGGCACAGTTTCATAAATTAAAGAATGACCACTTAGATATGGAACCGTAAGTACATCATTTAAACAATCAATCTATCAGTGTAGGTTTAAACCATGAAACCACGCTATAAAAGGCAATTGGTATGTCCTCTGTGCTACTTGTACATTCCCATATACATGTAAGAGTAGGGCACGATGTTCCCGGCGTGTGTGGCCTGACCTATACTACCAAAGTGTCCCCGATTAGTGGAGCATTTGTGGTCTGCTAGAAGACTTTGACACTTAAATAAAGTTGTTATTATTATTATTATTATTGTTGTTGTTATTATTATTATTATTATTATTATGTACTTGTGTGAGAACACAAGAATAGTTTACAAATGACTTGACAAGTTGATATTGTATTGTAACTTACATCCTTGCAAAAAATGCAGTTCTTATTCACAAATCTGTTTGTTTGTTTTTAGGTTTGTGGAGTGTGTTGACTGTGCTCGTAGAGTCCATCAGTTGTGTGTGCTTCACAATGATTACATCTGGCCTACAGGGTATGCATGAAAACACTTATAATAATTTATTGTTATCACAGTAAAGGAAGTTTAAGACTCCAAAAAATCCTGGGATTTTTCGCTTGAAGAAACACATTGAACTTAATATTCCCCAAGCAACAAATTACTCTTTAATTTACACTAATTTTCATGGTGATGTGCCATGTGTACATTACTACTATACGATCTAATGTATTGTTGACATGTTTTAATAGGTACCAATGTGATAGCTGCCTTGAGCGGCGGAGTGTGGTCAAGAAGGATAATAAATATTCTGCAAGAAGTAGGTTTTTGTCTTTAATTTCCTTTGCAATACCCAACATCTGATTTTGAGTATTGCAACAAAAGGAACCAAGAAAAGTTGTGTCTATGTTTGCCATAGTTGTGTAATTCTTTCAGTCACCTGAATCTATTTATGGAGTTGTGTAGTCATGTATTAACAAGTGAGGCCTAAAGCTAAGTCTGTATAAGGTTTTAAGTATAAATTGTGTCTTATAAATGTGTCTTTATACCTTATTAATAGCTTTAGGCTTCCCTTGACTATACAATTTCACATGCTAGTGAAGGACAACTTCATCCGATTACTGAATCTATTTAAATGCCATTTTATAACCTCTGTTAAAAGGTAAAGGTAGTTATTTTACTTTGATGACGCGGGGAGTGGTTGCCCAAATCTCCCGAGCCAGGGGCTCATATATGAAGCGTTCGAAGGTGCACCCTCTTACCCCCTCCCTCCATCAGTGCTCTGTTTTATGAGTATTTAAAGCTGCATTGAGCTACACGGATTAGAAAGAAGTCGAAACAAGGATGTGAGGTCATGAAGAATCAAACCTGGTACCTCTCACTTAGAAGGCCATGCACTAACCAACTAAGCCATCCTTGCTCCTTACGTCGATATTGATTTCTTATAGTAACATGTAATAGAACTCTCTACTATTTTTATATTTATTACCTGTATGTAAAATGCAATGAGACATCATGTAATTACATTCAACAAATAAAGTTATTATTATTATTGTTCTAGGACTACCAAACACTAAACTTGGAGAACTAATTGAAAGAAGAGTTAATGGATTCCTGAGAAAACAGAACTGCTGTAGTGAAGTAACAATACGTGTAGTCTCAAGTGTCGACAAAGTTGGAGATGTTAAACCTGGAATGAAAACAAGGTAAGAGGACATTGAGAGTCTACAGAATGGATGTTATGCCTAGTTGTATTGTGAGAACACACATGCAGATCGTAGGTTGTTTGCTCTGGCTATGTAGTTATCTATCAAAGATAAAACCTTGACTCCAGAACTTTGTAGATGTTACATGTACTGGAATTTGAGGCTACATGTAGCAAACCTAATTGCCTGAAAAGAAAATGTTATTACTCAGGCTTCCCATGGAATGCCCGAGTTATAAATGGGCACAAATTGCCAATTTGGTCCCTAACCCGTACATGCTCTCTGTATTGGGGGGTTGTGGTGAGGTGGGGTGAGTGGTGCTACTTGATATTTCATGATTCTGTATATACTGGTTGAGATTTACTGAAAGAGAAACGAGTAAACCGCATGCTGAAATGTAGTTTCTCTCTACTTGGTTAACAAAGGCTCTAATCATACCATAATCATACTATTATCTTAGCTTAAGGACGTTCACGGGCAATTGAAGTTATAATGTCAATTTTCTGAAACTTGGCATACAGATACTCTATCGTATTAGAGTTAAAAAACTGAAATAAAAAATGGGGGTCACCGTCTTCGTTTTTGAGCTACACGCCGAGCAAAACTGATGATTTTGAAGAGAAAGACGCGCAAATTATGATAAGTAATCGTGTCAAATGAACACATCAAAATTACATGAAAACGTTCTTCCAATTCTATTAAAGGGCTACTTGGACGAAAATCAGTCAAAATTTAAAATGAGCTGTAATTTTGCTGAAGTAATTTTGAACGACTTATTAATAACTGTGTGGCATTAAGTTAAAATGTTGCTTTCATATTCCAAGGAGAAGTACTGTTTTTCTTACGATTTAAGGATGGATTGAGTAAATGACGTCATTTACTCTTAAATTTTACCTGACATTGAATCTATTTGTAGTTGAATTATATTAAATAAATTATGTATTAAATAAATTAAACTCATCACCAATAGATGAGCTTGGAGGTAGGGTCCAATAGGGTGGGGATGCCAAGACCTACAACTGGCTACTCAGTTACCATGGCAACCCCTGACCTACAAGCTAGCGATGCAAGGTTACCATGGCAACCCTGTCACAGCCCACCACTAAAGGCACCTGTCACACTGATGAATCAGCGGATTACTTACCTGCTCCTATATTTACCAGTAGGGAGGGAGGGATGGGGCAATAATCCACAATAGCGATGAGTAGTTACAAGCTGATCCGCGACGGATCACAGCAATAAAGCAAGGCAATGATCTGCGACGATCAGCAAGAATGCAATGTGCAACTAATGAACACATGTGAACCCAGTGACAACCCCTGGGCCACCCCACACTTCCAGTGAGACTGAACCGCTGGCCAGCATTGATTCAAGTTTAACTATGCCTAAATTGCATTTAGCCACAATTTCAATAACTGGTAATTCGAAGTATTTGTGAAGGTTTTAATCCGCGCGTTGCCGTCAAAATGTGCGTCGTTCGAATCCGTGGAGGGGTGTAATGTTTTTGAAAATATTAATGTCAGTCTTTCCCATGTAATGTCATTTTTTTCATTTTAACATATTTTGTAGATCTTTACAGTACCTAGATATTAGGCAGGAAAAAAATGGGGGTCACCGTGTTCGTTTCGGAGATATTTTGCCGTAAAAATCGAAAAATTGGCCACCATTTTGAATACCAAGGGGAGACTGGGTACTAATGAGAGTTCGTTTCTTAAAAATCGCTGCTTTTTGCGCTTTCGTTGAGAATCGAAAACACGTTAAGAAAGCTATTTTAGGAAAAAATGGATCATATTTCGAAAATAATGTTTTTGGTCATTTTGACTTCCGGTTTAAGCACGCGCGATTGTGCGCAGTAAGAATGCATGCGAGCAATGACCGCGAACGTCCTTAATGCACTCAACTTGACTCAAAGTACTTTGTAAAAATATAATATCAATTGTCTGTATTGTAATTATAGATACGATGGATCTGGCTCATTACCTGAGAGTTTTCCATATCGAGCTAGAGCCATGTTTGCCTTTGAAGAAATTGATGGCACCGATGTATGCTTCTTTGGAATGCATGTCCAAGAGTATGGGTCTGACTGTCTGCAACCCAACACAAGGCGTGTGTATGTCTCCTATCTGGACAGTGTGCATTTCTTTTCTCCTCGACATCTAAGAACAGCAGTTTATCATGAGATCCTCATTGGTTATCTGGAACACGTTGGACAAATTGGGTAAGTGCTCCAAGCCTTCCTAGATTAGGATGTCTCCTACACTTTACACAGTAGTGAAGATTAGAGTCGTTTTCATATGGGTGGGAAGTAGTTACGGTGCGGTTCGTGCCGTGCGGTGATGGTACCATGCCGTGTCTAAGCATTCTGATGGGTTGAGCAATGATTTTGCGAGCTGTGATATTGGTGACCGTAACTCTGTGCTGTAGGTTCCCCACTCGTACAATCATACAAAAACGACTATTCCTTTAAGTACTTTAGACATCAAGGGAACGTTGAATTATAAATAACCTACAGTATAAGAATGCTTCTGAGCATTGGCCCTAGAAATGAAAGTGTCCAAAGAAAGAAAAATCTCTGGCCCCAATGGTAATCAAATCCACAACCTCTGGAACTGCTCACTGACGCTCTAACAGCTGAGCTACAGCTTTGTTGACTAGCCCTGCTATGTGATACTAACTGTTAAACCTACATGTACAAGTACCGTATATCATGGCTCCAGTGCATTGCACATCACCCTTTGAAAATAAGTTGATTATTATTATTATTATTATTATGATGGAGATAATAAGTTTTGTAAAACTGTACATCCACAGTACATGTGATGAAAGCTAATTTCACATTTCATCTATTAGCTTTCAAATGGCACACATTTGGGCCTGTCCACCCAGTGAAGGAGATGACTACGTCTTCCACTGCCATCCTGTTGAGCAGAAAATCCCTAAACACAAACGACTGGTGGAGTGGTACAGAAAGATGTTAGACAAAGCCATAATGGACAGGGTCGTCATTGAATACAAGGTAAATAGTTTCTCATCCATTCATCTATTTGTTCACACATGCATCCTTTTATCCCTTCAGTCTATTTATAAGACAAGAAAGATCTGATCACTTGTTTGTTGTATTACTGAATATAATGCCTGTAACTCTAGGACATTCTCAAGCAAGCTAGTGATGATGGCCTGACATGTGCCAGCGAACTGCCTTACTTTGATGGAGACTTTTGGCCCAATGCACTTGAGGACAGCATCAGGGAACTGGACCAGGAAGAAGAAGAGAGAAAAGCTAGTGCTGCAGCTGCTGAGGCATCTGGCAAAGATGTAAGTACAGTTGACTCTCTTTGAGCGACCACTCTCTCAAGCAACCATCTCCCTAAGCGACCATCTCCCTTAAGCGACCATCTCCCTTAAGCGACTACCTTTACAAAAACCTGTTTTGTTTCTCATATACTGTAATCACTGTAATTAAAATCGCTCGTAGGCGACCATCTCTCGTAAGCGACCACCTCCCTTAAGCGACTACCTTTACAAAAACCTGTTTTGTTTCTCATATACTGTAATCACTGTAATTAAAATCGCTCGTAGGCGACCATCTCTCGTAAGCGACTACCTTTACAAAACCCTGTTTTGTTTCTCATATAAATGTACTGTAATCACTGTAATTAAAATCTCTCGTAAGCGACCATCTCTCGTAAGCGACCATCTCTTGTAAGCGACCACCTCCCTTAAGCGACCACCTTTACAAAACGCTGTTTTGTTTCTCATATACATGTACTGTAATCACTGTAATTAAAATCTCTCGTAAGCGACCATCTCTCGTAAGCGACCATCTCTCGTAAGCGACCATCTCTCGTAAGCGACCATCTCTCGTAAGCGACCATTACAAAACGCTGTTTTGTTTCTCATATACATGTACTGTAATCACTGTAATTAAAATCTCTCGTAAGCGACCATCTCTCGTAAGCGACCATCTCTCGTAAGCGACCATCTCTCGTAAGCGACCATCTCTCGTAAGCGACCACTAACTCCAAATCCCGAGGTGGTCGCTTACGAGGGAGTCAACTGTAGTTTAGAAAATTGCAAGTTTAGTGTGAGTGAATATTAGTAATTTGGTGTGAATGGCAACTGTTGCATAGTAGTATTGTTAGCAGTGATAAAAATGTTCATCAGTGTGCATCAGTAGTACAGCAACAATAATAGTATTTTTAAATCAACTAGCTATGCAGATAAATAAAGTTACAAAACTATAACAAAAATAAAGATGACTCAGTCTCCTTTGCCCTTGCAGATTTAAATAGCAGTTTTAAACATTTTCCTGTTTTGTACAATTGCAGAGTCAAGGTAGTAAAAACAAAGGAAACAGCAAAAGGAGTAACAACAAAAAGGCTGCCAAAAGCAAAGCAAGCAATCGCAAGACAACCAAGAAAATTAATGGTCCTGCCCCTGAGTTATGTGACCTTTCACAGAGGTTATACATTACAATGGAAAAGCATCGAGAGGTACATTACATCACTACCCACTATTTGTGATTCTGCTGTATGCCACAACATTTACACATTTGTTGACTTCTAGGTCTTCTTCGTGATTCGTCTTAATGGCCGTAAAACTCCTGAAACATCAGATCCTGATCCTTTGATGTCATGTGACTTGATGGACGGACGCGATGCCTTCCTTACCCTTGCCAGAGAAAAGCATTATGAATTTTCATCATTGCGCCGAGCGAAATTCTCCACAATGGCTATGTTGGTAGAACTTCACAACCAAGGACAAGACCGTTTTGTTTACACGTGTAACCTTTGCAAGAGACACATTGAAACAAGATACCACTGTGTTGAATGCGAGGTACGTGAATACTGAATGGACTAATGTTTGTACAGATGCACATACATCCTAAGCCTCTTTTGGATCCATAAAAACAAAAGATGGTTTTAAAGAGCCGTTTGTTTCATTGAGAGGCTTAAAGTGCAACTAACCCCTATGAGATTGTTTTAAAAATCTATTCAAAATATGCTGAATAGTTGGTGGGTTCAGTATTTTGTGATTTGAACCTTGCGTTTATGAGTTATAGAGGTTTGAAATCTCAATATGTAAATTTGATGACGTCTACCCAGAAATCATTTATTATACAAAAACGCCCTTGTGCTGATTATTGGCATTTGAAAACTTACAGAATATTTTCGCAGTCTTTATAAATGATTTTATAACTTTTTTGCTCATTTAAGAAAATAAGTTCTTCTTGAAAAAGTCTAAATAAGTTATGTCAAATTCCTTAGTAGACGTCATCAAATTTGCATATTGAGATTTCAAACCTCTATAACTCATAAACGCAAGCTTCAAATCACAAAATACTGAACCCACCAACTATTCAGCATATATTGAATAGATTTTTAAAACAATCTCATAGGGGTTAGTTGCACTTTAAGATGTATCTGCATATGATTGGGGCAGTTAGCAAAGGGTCTACAGTGTGTTGCCCTAAATCCGGCCGATTTTTGCATTAATCGCTGTATCTTTCTTTAGAAAAATAGTAGCGTTCTAAAAAGCAGTCGAAGACTAGATTTTTCTTTCACTTACCTTGTCACAAATTGACATTTGTTTCACTTCAACATTGAGCTTGTTATATTCAAAAATATTGATCGAGGTAGATGCCCTATGTTCGGCCAGGTTGCCCTAAATCCCGGCCATAAATAAGCAGGAATTGCTCGGTAAGTTTTACATTATCTTCCATCATTCTAACTATTTTTTCCCGCATTGCTATAATAAAGGACTTTAAAGTCATTCTACATGAAAAGATTGTAAAGATAAATTGTAAAAAGTCCGAAAAAAGACCCTCCTCTACTTCATTGGGAACCCTGTATAACGGGTCTCTCCTGCGCCCGCAATGACATCTGGGGTGCTTACCATTTACCCGGAAAAACTGGAAATTCCGTTTTGAAAATCAAATTGTATGTGTATCGGAAAGATCCGGAAAACTTGGTCTTCCGTTTCAGGTAATCCACTTTTCCCGCTCTTTTCGGTTCTTCCGTAATCAAGGGATATCACGACTTGACAAATTTAAAAGCCACCGATGTCATTGGTGCTAAAGGTCACTAAGGAATATGGAAATAAGTACGATCAACACGCAAACACGTAGATAGTAAGTCATACAACACTATGGTTAGAGTGAAATAGAAAAATAATATATTGACACGACTCCACTGTACAGTTTTTGGGTCATTTGCACCATGAGCATCCATAATTTATTAGCCAAAACAATAGATTCCAAAATGGCCGCCTTATCGGTAAAAAGGTCTATTGGAAGATTACAGGTTTCGTGGCGTCTAATTACAAGGTTGAACTACAAGAACTTCTAAATAAATGTAACAATGATAATTACTCGGGCCCTTCCGAAGGAAGCCCGAGTTAGAAAATACACTTTCTTTTTTTTATTTTTATTCTTTTTTTCCTGTGATGGAATGAAGAAAAAATGCGAAGAATGAAGAAAGAATGCGATGTATTTGATCCTATCGAGTTTCAAGATTTCTCATCATAGATCTTCAAGCTATTAAGTTCAGGATTGTAGTTGATCATTCCACGATGAAGCTAAGGCGCGTTTGCTTTTGTTATAAATGAAACGACATCTTTCAGAGTGGGCCCACACGAATAGCCGTATGCTTTTGTCTGTGAAATGAGCCTGTTTAAAGCCCGTGTTTTATCGGCTGTTCTATAACGCCTTTCCACGAACTCGAACTCATATCCAAAAATGAATTGAGACAAAGGCGATCGAGCAAGGTCAATGTTCGAAAATCCGTGTTCTTTTCAGTAAGATGACAGTTGTAAAGTGATCCTTATCTGAGTCATACATCTATTACGCGACCTAATTTTAGAACCGTTGATTTAAAACCGAATTTCCACGCTCAAAACAGGTCAGTGACCGGCAAAAATACAATCGAAATCAAAACGTCCTTAGATTTTAGGGATCTATTACAGAAGAAGACGCTCAATGACGAGGGAGACTTGTGTCTGACTCATAGATAAAGATCTCCGCGGACTCTTGTTATAATTAAACTCACGACCAACGCCGTACAACGGTCATGTATAACTCCATCTATTGACAGAAAGCTATATGTACAGAAGTCATGCAAACAGTCGAGCCAGTCGAGTTATTTTCAGTAACTCATGATGGATGTTTATTTTATTCCACGTTTGAAAAATTCAGAAGGAAAAGGAATCGTAAAAATCGTACTTCAAAACTACATCAAAGCATTTAAGGCAAGCAAGGTCAATGTTCGTAAATCGAGATCGTATAGCCCTTCATCTGGCAGACATATAGTCTCCCTCGTCACGCAACTGTCAGTCATTGTCAGGTCTCTCCTCACGCAACTGACATTGTCCTTTTCATAAGCCCGAGTGTACGCTCATTGAGCATCTTGTAATAATTTTAAATACAGTTAATACAATTCATTTTATGCCCGCCTCAAATCTGTTTTGTATGTGATTTGTGGCCGGATTTAGGCATACCTACCAAAATATGCACGTAATTTCACCTGACCTGAACTGCCGTTTATTTAAGCCGTTCATTATTGTTTTTCTTTGTGTCCAAAGCTACTGATTAGCGTAGTATTTCTGCCAAATATAATCTGTTTACGTTCCATAACTTACGAGGAGATGTTTAAAGACTTTGCCCGCATGACTCAGTTAAGATGCAGGAAAACATGAAAATTACTGAAGCGATTGTTTTACCTACTTTCAAAAAACATTTGAATTCCCGCCTAAAAAGCGGTCAGGAATCCTACAACAGCAGTTAATAAACCTAAACTCATCAATAATTCATACCATTATTTTGTTTGTCATGTTTTAAAATATACGAGAAATCACAGCGCTGTTAAAATGGCCGGATTAGGGTACGGCCGGTATTTAGGGCAACACACTGTATTTTGACTTGCATCAGTCAAAAAGCAAAAAATATAGCATCAACAACAACAATTGGAACTCAATCCACAACCATGGAATGTCATTTTGTTGATCTCATTCAATATTCAAACTTTCAACAAAACTAACCAGAGTTCGTTGTTTTCAGGACTATGACTTGTGTGTTCCATGCTATGAAGAGAAGGGTCATGACCACAAAATGGAACGGCTTGGCTTTGATCTTGATGTTGACCAGCAGAATCAGCCCGACCAGGATGGCAACAAAAAGGGCCAACAACTAACTGCTCAGGAAGAACGAAGGATTAAGATTCAACGGTGTATACAGAGTCTTGTACACGCGACACATTGCCGTGAAGCCAATTGTACTGTGATAAGCTGTGCTAAAATGAAGAGGGTGGTTGAACACACCAGGTCTTGTAAACGGAAAACCAGCGGAGGCTGTCGTATTTGTCAAGAACTTATTCATTTGTGTTGCTACCATGCAAAGCATTGTATGGAGAGGGAGTGTGTGGTACCGTTTTGCAGGCATATCAAAGCCAAATTACGACAACAACAGATGCAGCAACGATTCAACCAAGCACAAACTCTGCGTCGACGAATGGCACAAATGCAGAGAAGCACCATGCAACCAGCTGCACCAATACCTGTGCCAAATGCTCCTCAGGCCCTGCCACAACCTCCTCCTCCAAGTATGCACCAACAATCACCGAAGCAGATTCCCACCCAACAACCTCCACCTTATCAGCCTCAGAAGCCAGTTGTGAGTGGGCCTCCACCAGGGGCTGTGGCTGCTGTTAAACAGATAAAAAGGGATGCTATTCAGCAAGCTCAGGGAAGACAGCCAATGACACCTCCAGTAGTACAACCATCATATTCACCTCAGCAACAGCAGCAACCACCACAAGTGTCCCTTCCATCTCAACAAGTCACTATGGGGTCTTCTACCTCGTCTATGCAAGGAATGGCAATGCAGCACAATCCCGCTTATATGCAGCCAAATATGCAAAACCAAGTTAATCCTGCACAGATGCCAATGCAAGGAATGAGGCCAACCTTGGAACGATGGCAGATCTACCAAAACCAGCAGCCTCCACAGCAGCAGCAGCAGCCTCCACAGCAGCAGCAGCAGCCTCCACAGCAGCAGCAGCAACAAACTCAAGTTAACCCAAATCAAGGCGTTGCTGGTGGACAGTCCTTCCCTCCCATGAATACCCAACAAAATGTACCTCAAATGGGGATAACACAAAACCACATGCGTCCGGCACCTTCCAATATTCCACCTGCTCTACAACAGCTATTACATACCCTGAAATCACAAAGTCACCCAAACCATCAATATCAGCAGGCCCAAGTTGTTCAAATCCTGAAACAAAATCCTCAGTTGATACAGGCATTTATGAAGCACCGCCAACAACAACAGTTCTTAAATCAGTCACAGCAACAGCAGCAACAACAGCAGCAGCAAGCTCAAGGTATGCAACAAAGTATGCCTCCTCAAGGCATGCAGTCTGGAATGCCACAAGCTATGCAACAGCAAATGCATCAAGTAATACCACAAGGGATGCAAGGAATGCAGCAAGGAATGCAGCAAGGCATTCCCCAGGGAATGCAACAGGGTGGAGTACAGCAAGGAATGCAACAAAATATGCAAAGTATGCAGCAAGGCATGCAGCAAAGCATGCAGCCCGGTATGCAACCCAGTATGCAATCCAGCATGCAACCCGGTATGCAACCGGGTGTTCAGCAAGGGGTACAACAAAGCATGCAACTTAGTATGCAACAAGGTGTTCCTCAGAACATACCTCAAAGTATGCAACAGCAAACGATGCAACAACAAACGATGCCCCAAGGTATTCAGAGTCAAATGCCGCAAATGAACAATTCGGGTCAGTCTGGTATGCTCACTCCACAACAACAACAGTGGATACGATTCCAGCAAATGCAACAGTTTAAACAAAAACACAACAGCAGCAGCAGCAACAGCAGCAGCAGCAACAGCAAAATGTCTTCCAACAACCCCAAATGTCTCCCTTTTCCCAAATGAGTGCTAGAAGAGCTCAATTACAAACCATGAACAGTTCACAAGCTAACATGATGCATCCTAATGGTCAAGCTCAGCCTTCGCCTCCACAACACTACCAGGCTAAGCAGAACCAAATGCAAGTGCATATGATGTCGCCCCAAGCACCCCCTATGTCGCCTCAACAAGGAGGAATCCCCTCGCAGTCTCCGCGGCCTGTCATGTCACCTCAACCATACCAAAACACCGTGTCTCCAAGACAACAAACCGTATCGCCACATCCACAGCAGACCCTAACGTCACCACATCCTTCAGCGTCACCTCATCATAGTCTCGACCAGTCGCAACTGACGGACAAACCGCTGTTCGCACAACCGCTCAATACACGGATGAATCTCCCCCCATTACAGACGCCCACCGAACAAGATCTTTCAATCGGACAGGAGGACCCAGAAGCTGTGCCTCCGCTTACTCCTCAGGATCAATTAACGAAATTTGTTGAGAATTTATAGTACAAATTTTAAAACAAGAGAGAAGTAATGACATAGGAAGAGAACTGTACTTTATACTTTGTATGTAGTTTTATGTCGCCAGTGATCAAAAGTATCAAGGACGAAGAAATTTTCTACCATTTATAACATATATAATTAATTTGTATAGCAGCTCAGATCATGTGCCTGTAATACAGACTTAGCTGCAAGCACTGAGCAATGTAATTTTAGTTTTAGAATAATAATTTTCAGCAACTCGGTCGTCAAGACACTGTACAAACCGCACGTTCTTACCGTTCCATACTATTGACCGATTTGACGTGCATGCAATCTAATAAATGTATGCACTTTTCAGAACGCTTGACATAGTATGATGTGTTCATTTACGGTAGCTTACATAAAGTATACATACATTGACTCGTGGCTAGTCCTTTTAGTGCTCCATAGAAAAAATGCCACTGCGACAAGATAGTGCCCACGCCCAAACATTTCACTGGCATTATATTTTTATTAATAAAGAAAGGATGGTACAATGGCATTGCAGTCCTTGCAGCAGTCTTATGTAATATACAAGTTTTCCTTCGTACTAATAAATTATGTACATGAACGAACTATCTGTCATTTCGCGTGGCCTTTGAGGACTTGAATGAATGAATATCCATTTATTTATTTTATTTCCACCTATACGATATAGTCTCCCAACTAAAAGTACAAAATATCATATAACGACATAGTCTACACAACATACTATCTATTGGAACCCGGCCTTACAGACACCCCGTTAATACGGACACTGCGTCTCATCCCGGGTGTCCGTACTAAAAACCCACTGTGTTTGATAAATAAAAGAGAAAATATTTCTAGATTATCACTATAGACACTTGAAAACAACAACTAGACGCTCTAGTAGCGTAAGTCGGGCTTCTTGGAGCAAGCAGTGGTTGCTGCGATTGGTAATCTCGACTGAATCTGATTTGCTCTCGACCATATATCCATTGTCAATGGCAATAAAGCTCGAGCAAGAGCCCGCACGCCCTAGACTAATGCATCAAACACGTAGGCAAGGTAATTCATTAACGCACTATGGTTTAGAATGATCATAAAGTATTGTATATGTACAATAATCAAATCTCCCAACACAAGAATAGCTTTTTCTAGAATACAGTAAAAACCCGCGAGTAAGAACCTAGTTTTCCCAAGTTAGCCTAAACAGGTTCTTATATAAATGGTACTTAGCACAAATTGAGGCTATTTAGGTTCTTAAATAGGTTCTTACTTTCTAAAGAAAAAAAATACATTGTAGCTAATAGAATTTAGTGGTATTCAGCCTGTATTCCTTATAATATAACATCTGCATACCATCAACATTGGCATTTACATTGTATTGAATTGGAGTACTGTAATAAGGCACCTGTGTCTCCAAAAATGTTGATCTATCTTATTCACCCAAGTGTACACATCTTTTTATATAGATTTTAGAAAATAAGAACCTGTTTCAAATTTTAGGCTAAACAGGTTCTTGTATAGAGGGGGTATAACTGGCAAATTTTAGCCTAACAGGTTCTTAAAAACTAGGTTCTTACTCGCGGGTTTTTACTGTATCACAATCATCAAGAGTATTTACCATGTCTTCTACTTGACGAGATAAACGATCGCTTCTACAAAAATAACTAGAGCCATGACATTCACACACAACACGAGTATATAATTATAATGGACATACTTTGCATAACGCGATCTGAATTGTTGTACATTTATTGTCACCATAACATGCATCATTATACTTGTGTACATTGCTTAGAGAACGAGTAAATTCTAAAATGTCTGAAGGTTCACCAAAAAAAACCGCCGCTAAATATTGTCAGACAAGACGCTCAATGAGCGTACACTCGGGCTTATGAAAAGGACAATGTCAGTTGCGTGAGGAGAGACCTGACAATGACTGACAGTTGCGTGACGAGGGAGACTATGTCTGATGAAGGGCTATGTACGATCTCGATTTACGAACATTGACCTTGCTCGCCTTAAATGCTTTGATGTAGTTTTGAAGTACGATTTTTACGATTCCTTTTCCTTCTGAATTTTTCAAACGTGGAATAAAATAAACATCCATCATGAGTTACTGAAAATAACTCGACTGGCTCGACTGTTTGCATGACTTCTGTACTGATATAGCTTTCTGTCAATAGATGGAGTTATACATCGTTGGTCGTGAGTTTAATTATAAACCTCGACTGTTTGATGACTTTGTACATATAGCTTTCTGTCAATAGATGTAGTTATACATCGAGAGTTTACATAAATACTGTACACTGTACGTACTATTACAATTAGCAACAAACATGTACTCAAGGACATACGACTGGACTGTACACGTACTATTACAATTAGCAACAAACATGGCATAGCGAGGTCATGATAGTTTTTGAGTTCATTTCATTTACTTTTCAGTCTCGACTGGCTCAATTAGCAACAAACATGACAACATAGCGAGGTCTTGATACTTTTTGAGTTCATTTCATTTGCTTTTCAATTCATTTTTTGATGAGTTCGAGTTCGTGGAACGACGTTGTACAACAGCCGATAAAACACGGGCTTTAAACACGCTCATCTCACAGACAAAAGCATACGCCGATTCGTGTGGGCCCACTCTGAAAGGGGTGTTCGGAAAACTAAGACCCCCAAAACTAAGACCCTAAGACCCTAACTAAGACCCTAAGAAATTATAAAATGTCCAAATCAGGCAAATCCAATGTTCTGTACTTTAATAGAAAAAAGAAGAGAACAGAGGAAAGGCTGTGTTCGCACCACGTTTAGCTTCAAAATTCCATGAGTTTCTCTGCCCTGAGCCGGTGATAGTTGGCTCGATGATATCGAATATAACTTAAAATATCCTGTCTTTTCGGCTTTCCATGAATAAAACTACCCCCAGAATAACAGCTTCTTACTTTGAGGAGTAAAATTCACGTGTCCAGTGGTTTTCCAGTGGTAGTTTTTCAAATCAGTTGGCAAGATAAGTTTTTACGGATAGTCAGTAGCCGCCATATTTAACACAGGTAACCCAAACACAATTATGCCCTACCACAGGAAACCCATAGAGCCGGTCCTAATGGAAGGAAACAGTTCCTCCTTTAGACTTATCAACCAAAAGAACCATACGCGGTTTAAAACATCAAGAAGATGGATTTAATATGTAAATATGTCATTCAAGAATGAAATTAACTAATTGGAAGAATAGTTATTGTATATCCCTGTGTGTATGGGTTACCTGTGTCAAAGATGGCGGCTGCTTTGTCGCTGCCGTAACTGACATGACTTATCTTGACTGATTGATCAGAAAAACTGCCACTGGAAAACCACTGGATACGTGAATTTTACTCCTCAAAGTAAGAAGCTGTTTTTCTGGGGGTGGTTTTATTCATGAAAAGCCGAAAAAGTCGAAAAGACAGGATATTTTAAGCCCAGGGGGGGTACTCAGGGGTATCAGTGACGGGGAGGTGCGAAGACCTTTTTTGGGTTTGAAATTCGCGGCTTGGGACTTTTTTGGGGTTATCAATTTTCTGGTGGACTTTTTTTGATATAAACATTTTGGAAAGGACTTTTTTTGGGGTTGATAAAAATGATATCCTACGTACCGTTCTCGATTTCATGCGGAGAAAAATTGGACTTTTTGGGGGTTACGATTTTGGGCCGTTGGACTTTTTTTAGGTCTTGTTTTTGCGTAATGGACTTTTTTTGGGTTAAAAAGTTTGGCCTCATTCGCACCTCCCCGTCACTGATACCCCTGAGTACCCCCCCCTGGGATTTTAAGTCCTATTCGGCATATCATCCCGGCAATTTATCACTCAAACTTTTTTGAACTAGCTGAGCTGAACGTCACCCAATTAATATTAAAGTACAGAACATTGGATTTGCCTGATTTGGACATTTTATAATTTCTTAGGGTCTTAGGGTCTTAGTTTCGGGGGTCTTAGTTTTCCGAACACCCCTCTGAAAGATGTCGTTTCATTTATAACAACAAGACGCTCAATGAGCGTACACTCGGGCTTATGACAAGGACAATGTCAGTTGCGTGAGGAGAGACCTGACAATGACTGACAGTTGCGTGACGAGGGAGACTATGTATATACATGTATGTGTCGAGTTCATTTGATTTGACTTTGAGTTCATTTGATTACCTTTTGACTTTGAGTTCAATTGATTTGATTTTGATGAGTTCGTGTAAAGGCCCCCTCTCTAGCTTCAGATCCCGAAACGTCGAGTTTGGAATCGAGTTCGAGTTCGGGTTCGAGTTACGGTTCGAACGTCGAATAAAACAAGGACATCTTCTTCAATACAATATCATTTCTCTGACGTCATGACAATCAGTGACAGTTGAGTGACGAGGGAGACCATGTGGCGGGTGAGTATGTACATGATACGTCTTGAGGTTGCATAGGTCAGATGGTTCTGATAACGCCCTCACGTTTGTTTTTGTTAAATATATTTTAAGCGAGCTTCTAGTCCTTCTACCACTTCTAGTCATTGAACGATGAACTAGAATCCTGACCTTTAATAGCTTGAAGATCTACAGCTGCTTTCAAAACTAAGATTCAAATATACTTGAGTCCTGTGTGTCGTTTGTTTTTTTCTTATCTGCTGAGTAATCTTGAAACTCGATACGATTAAATACGTCGCATACTTTCGTCATTCTTTGACCGGACTACGACGACGACGACTACCGAAAAACGCATTTTATAACTCGGGCTTCCTTCGGAAGTGCCCGAGTAACAAGGACATAACTGTACATGTACGATTTAGGTGATCAAGCAGCTTCGGTGAGGTCGCTCATGTAAATGAAGCCTGTAGGAAGATTCACAAACGTATCTCTTCTTTGTGATACTACTGATTGATCTTATTGCTTCTTCTTGGTGACTGTTGATGTCAGAAATATTGAAGTATTTGAGTAAGAACGTTGAGTCCTGTGTGTCGTTTGTTTTTTTCTTATCTGCTGAGTAATCTTGAAACTCGATACGATTAAATACGTCGCATACTTTCTTCATTCTTTGACCGAACAAAACTACTACTACTACTACTACTACTACTACTACTACTACTACTACTACTACTACTACTACTACTACCGAAAAACCCATTTTATAACTCGGGCTTCCTTCGGAAGGGCCCGAGTAATAAAGAGATTGGGCTGCCTGTGGTTGAATATTTGAGTATTTGGGCTTCCTGTGTTGAAGAGTTGCTGAATTGCATCTTGGGAAAGTGTTTGCAGGCTCAAGGATTTAGAAGGATATTACAAGCAACAGCGGATTACAGCTGGTAATTTTGTCAAAAAGTTGCTGAAAATGTTCCAAATACCATCAGGAGGTCAGTCTCCAAGCAAGGCAAGTATAGAAGAAGAGAAAAAGGCAGCCAAGAGAACGGTGTGGACGACAGTTAAAGTGTTTATTGCGTATGTTACTGTACTAAGAGTTGGTGAGTTGCACGTGTTTTAACCCGGTGTATTGCCTGGTCTTGCCTGGGGAGGTACTGCACCCTTCTACACGAGGTTGCTCATCCTGACTGAGCCTCTGTCTAGCAGGGTAGGAGTACTGGGGAGGGATTTGGAAGATATTCCAAGTAATATAAAACAGAAATCCTACACTAACTATTTATGCTGCCAAGGTCCTGTGTACTTGTGTACATGACTTATGCACCTTTTCGTAGTTTCCCAGAATGCTTCATGATTCTGCGCGCGCAAGCGTGGTCAGGGGATAAAAATATTTAGAATTGATCGTGTATTGAGGAAAATATGACTACTGTAACTAATCAAGTACAGGAAAAACTATTTTCTTTGCTTGAGAATTTGCATCTATCTTTGTAATTCTTCTAACGCACTTTTATTTTAAAAGTCTAAGTTTTCTACTGAATTTCTTCATTCTCTCTTAATATTTTCGATCTATTTTGTACCCTGACCTCACTTGCGCGCGCAGAATCATGAAGCATTCTGGGAAACTACGAAAAGGTCCATTCCTTGGTCTATGAACAAGATCAAAATTATAAACAATTCGTATTTTTTCTTCTCTGTTGCTAAATACGGGTGTTTCTTGGTGTTGCAGTCTGCATTGTATTCTTAGTTAGGTTTCTTTGCATGCAGGGTATTGTTTTGGTTCAAGTTCATTCTTCTCGTTCTTTGTGTTCATTGTCTAACGTCCTCTGGTGTTCTGCAACACCAAGAAACCTCCCTAAATGCAGTTGTACCACTACAATACAGTGGTTTTCACAAGCCCTTGAAATAGAGCGCAGTCAATAGAGTGATTCCAGTAAACCTGGGCACCACTAATTAGCTGTCAGTGTTTATTAGATGCAAAGGAACAAAAGAAAACAAAAGAGTGAATGTCTAATAGTGTGTATTGGTGTAGTTAGTAATGCCCAGGTTTATTGGAATCACTAGGTTTATTGGGTCTTGTTTTTGCGTAATGGACTTTTTTTGGGTTAAAAAGTTTGGCCTCATTCGCACCCCCCCTGGGCCAATAGCATTTATTCATTTGATGTAATATTGTCTCAACTCATCCAAAATATTATTAGTATTAATTAAAGCTCCTGAAGAAGTTTCTCTGTAAGTTTTGGGACCTTAAACTAATTCTCAACATTTCTGCTTGATCTAGCTACATGTATGTCATTTTCTCAATAAAAACACTTGTAATTCATATCTTTTTCTGTTATTCTTTTACAGCTCCCTATATATATGACATGGTGGCTTGATTATTGATTGAATTGAATACTGAAGTCTTCAAAATCCAATCTACACACATGAAATACTTGAAATGGGCAGGAATCCAGAGTGACAGCTTTCTGTTGACTTCAAAATGTATATATGTTAATAATCTACTACCGCAAGTCAGGACTGTTGAATAAGCTGTGGAATTTCACCATCAATTATCGTAGTTTTCTCTGGGACCCTTGCAATATGTTTGTGATGAGTGTAGATTTATCAAGATAATATTTTTTTTATTTGCATTGACGTTATAATATCATTGCTGCTTAAGAGTGTTGTAATTTACAATTTTATGTAATTGTAACTCAGGCTGTAGGTTCATTGTGATCTATAAATAAAGTATGTAAACATTGCTGCAGAGCTTTTATTTTTTATATAAAATAACTATAATATAACGCATGCTCTGATTTTGACAAAGGATGCGATGGTTTGGTTTGGGTTTAATATGATATGAAGACGTCTTTGATATTCAACTGGAGTAAATGCCAGATCAGAGGCTGGAGGGAATAAGTGAGTGAAAGAATGGTGAGAAGATTATTATCATTATCATTATTAATAGTATTATTATTATTAAGTGTAAGGAGTTTGGGATGAAGACAGTGGAAGAGCGCATGATGTGAGGAGGGGGTGGGAGAGTATGAAGGTGAGAGACTGGATAGCAAGAGGGGAGTGGGGTGTCATAGGACTAATAAGGGGAATGCTGGTAGGAATGGAAATAAATACAAAGAAAGAGAAAAGACATTCTTTGCTGTATTTTCTGATTTCTATTTTGTAAGTCCATTAAACTGGCATATATAAAGTGGTGGGGATGCTCACTGTACCTCTTAGGGTTTGAAATCCACAATTTGGTACCGCTTAGTGCATGGGTCTCTCAGTCAGATTAAAAGGACTGGACCAGTCACCAAGACGGTACATTACAGTCTGTCGGCAACTAAATAACCGAATAGCATTTGTTTTGCAAAGCTTCTGAGGCCTGCAAATTAACTGCAAAATGCAAAGGCAAATATACTAATTTTTTTGTAAGACTTAGAAGCTTGGTACCTCGATCGGGGTGAAAATTATTTCATGCCACGCCCATTCGGAAGAGACTTAGGTAACCTTTTAGGAGTCATTTTCACAATTTCCGACTAGGATTCCCACCACTTTATATATGGGAGTCCCCCCCCCCCCCTCTTCCATGCCAGGCAAATTAATAAAATTAATATACATAACATGTATGGTATGGTTCTGGTCTGATCGTTATGCACCTATCAAAGTTAACCCTGAGGGGGGGGGGGAGTGCGGGCAAGGGGTGGGGATTTGATCAAGAGCTACAAATTTTGTTCAAAATCCCGAGGGTGAGGAAACAAATTCAGATCAAATGAATGAAAAAAGACCCACCCATGCAAGGGCAGAAACAACTATTTCCATATCCATTCAAAACATGTCATCTCTTTTTTTCTCTTGAAAGTGAGGGAACAAATAGAAAACATGCCCTTCACTCCTCCCATGACTCCATACAGGTAGAGCACTGCCAGTGATCTGGTGTTTCATCCCAACGCAAACCATATGGTGCCAAAGGCCACAACTGTCACAGCAAATCTAATAAATTGGCTGTTCTTGGCCATCAGGTTCTTCCTTTTGGCATGACGTGCACAATCGCTGAATCGGTCGGTCATACATGGCAAACCAGCCGTTTTTAATGTACAAACACTTGATATTTCTGTCCAATTATATACCTGGGAGTACAAACTTCCTCAAAACAAACAATTTCTTGTATGATGATTGAAAATTGCAGATAATTTAAGTCTTTTCGAACTGCAAGTACTGGAAGTACCGAAGTACCGACAGCACATGTACAGATGCTTGGTAACCATGCCTGCAACTAGAGCTCGGTCACTTCACGGTCAGATCAAATGCCTCGACCCTCGGGATGCAACAAACAATCAAATGCCCGACTGAGGGGACCTCCAACACTTTCAAATCCCCACCCCTTGCCCGCACTCCCCCCCCCCACGGGGTTAACTTTGATAGGTGCATTATTTTTATTTTCTGCGTCTAAATCGCCGATTTGGAAATCATTTGCAAACAAAAACTTGTGTCACCAAAAAATTGGAACAATACTCCAGTGCCGAGTCCCTAAGAAGTGACACCCACCCGTTGCACGCGCGTACGGAGGGCAAGGATTGGAACAATGATTCGCGTCTGATTCGCGCGTATTTGCCTAAAATTATTTGGGCTTCCTGTGTTGAAGAGTTACCGAATTGCACCTTGGGTAAATATTTGCAGGCGGCGATAACAAGAAGGCCAAAGGTAGAATCTCTGGAAGTGTCCGAGTTTTGTCAAGTTAAAGTTGCTGAAAATGGCTCCAAGGACGAAAGGAGAAGGAGGGGCAGCCAGGAGAACGATGCCTTCCAATATTCCACCTGCTGTACAACAGCTATTACATTCCCTGAGATCGCAAAGTCGCCATCGATGTCACCCGGCGATGTCACCGCCAGGGAAGTCATGAGCAATGAGGGTTTATCACGTAATTTCAAAACTCAGAGGACAAAAAATGATTATCATAGCTGGAAAGAGCTCGTTGAAATTAGTAAAATTTTAAATTTGGAAAAGATCGTTTCATAAATTGCAAACCTTTGGAAATTTACGCTGGTACTGGTAGGCAAGAATAGGCGATTTGCACTAAGAGGTCACGTGACCCCAACATCCTTAAATCGAACAGAGGTGTCAAAATGAACTCCAGAAATGAAAAGAGCAACTCGAAATTAGTAAAAGGGCGACGTTTCAGCGGATAATGTCTGACACAGGAGAAATGGCATTAAAAATAAAATTCATCGTTTTCTAAGATTTTGTTTGGAAAATGCATAGAAAAGATCCATTTTATTTATTTTTGTCATTTCTCCTGTGTCAGACATTATGCGCTGAAACATCGCCCTTTTACTAATTTCGAGTTGCTCTTTTCATTGTTCGATTTAAGGGTGTTGGGGTCACGTGACCTCTTAGTGCAAGTCGCCTATTGCTTACCAACAAAGGTTTTCATACAAAATTTTGATTTTTGAAAATTCATATCTTCGCAATTTGTGAAGCGATCTTTTCCAAACTTCACATTCTTACTCATTTCAACGAGCTCTTTCCAGCTATGATAATCATTTTTTTGTCCTATGTCTCCTATAAGTTTTGAAATTACGCGAGCATATGTCTATGAACCTCCGCCAAGAACAGCAACAACAGTTCTTTAATCAGTCACAGCAGCAGCAGCAACAAAATCAAGTCAACCCAAATCAAGGCGTTGCTGGTGGACAGTCCTTCCCTCCCATGAATACCCAACAAAATGTACCTCAAATGGGGATGCCACAAGACCACGTGCGTCCGGCACCTTCCAATATTCCACCTGCTCTACAACAGCTATTACATACCCTGAAATCACAAAGTCACCCAAACCATCAATATCAGCCACAGCAGGGCCAAGGTGTCCCAATCCTGATACAAAATCCTCAATTGATACAGGCATTTATGAACCACCGCCACCAACAACAACAACAGAATCAAGCTCAAGGCACGCAACAAAGTATGCCTGGAATGCCAGAAGCTATGCCTTACCCTAGTCCTATAATGTACATGTATGTATATAACCTTATTACATTATTGACTTTATTATATTGAATCAAAAGTAGAGTTTAGTTCTGGCACAAGGTTAAGATCTTTTCCCCAAGGCAAAGTAAAAACTGCAAAATGTAGAACTAATTATTTAGATCTTATGAAGGTGGTTGCTTCACAGACCTTCACACAGTAACATTCCAATAGCATTTAATTGATGTATTAAAATTGCATGTCTCAACTCATCCAAAATATTATTACAATTATAGCTCCTGAACAAGTTTCTCTGTAACTTTTGGGACCTATAAAAACACTTTCACTTTTGATATTTTCGAGAAATGTTCTATGCTTGATTCTTTCAATAAATGCGTGATTCATATATATTTTTCTGTTATACTTTTACAGCTGGATCCCCCCCACGTGTACAACATGGTAGCAGGTTATATCACATCAACCAAAAGGACCTTCAAACAATAGAACAAATCAAACAATAGAACGAATCTATTGAATCTATATATGAATAGAACGAGGCAGTAACACAATAGTTTCATTCTATTGTGAACAATAGAACAAGGCAGTAACAATAGATTCATTCTATTGTGAACAATAGAACAAGGCAGTAACACAATAGATTTGTTCTATTGTGAACAATAGAACAAGGCAGTAACAATAGATTTGTTCTATTGCGAACAATAGAACGAAGCAGTAACACAATAGATTCATTCTATTGTGAACAATAGAATGAGGCAGTGACACAATAGATTTGTTCTATTGTGAACAATAGAATGAGGCAGTGACACAATAGATTCGTTCTATTGTGAACAATAGAATGAGGCAGTAACACAATAGATTTGTTCTATTGTGAACAATAGAACAAGGCAGTAACAATAGATTCATTCTATTGTGAACAATAGAACAAGGCAGTAACACAATAGATTTGTTCTATTGTGAACAATAGAACAAGGCAGTAACAATAGATTTGTTCTATTGCGAACAATAGAACGAAGCAGTAACACAATAGATTCATTCTATTGTGAACAATAGAATGAGGCAGTGACAATAGATTTGTTCTATTGTGAACAATAGAATGAGGCAGTAACACAATAGATTTGTTCTATTGTGAACAATAGAACGAAGCAGTAACACAATAGATTCATTCTATTGTGAACAATAGAACAAGGCAGTAACACAATAGATTTGTTCTATTGTGAACAATAGAACAAGGCAGTAACAATAGATTTGTTCTATTGCGAACAATAGAACGAAGCAGTAACACAATAGATTCATTCTATTGTGAACAATAGAACAAGGCAGTAACACAATAGATGTGTTCAATTGTGAACAATAGAATGAGGCAGTGACACAATAGATTTGTTCTATTGTGAACAATAGAATGAGGCAGTGACAATAGATTTGTTCTATTGTGAACAATAGAATGGGGCAATAGAACGAAGCAGTATCACAATAGATTTGTTCTATAGATTCGTTCTATTCTTTTGGTCAATGTGATATAACATTTACCATATTTTTTTATTTGCATTGACGTTATATTAACATCATCTCAGTTTAGTTACATACATACTCAGACAATAGGTCCATTGTAGGCCCTAACTAACTACTAACTAACTAATAGTTTCTGTTCATAGGTTTACATTGTATGAAAACCACTCTAAAGATGATGATATCTCAGTTGAGTGGTTTGTACAACAACACGTTCTTCCTCTAAAGGGGGCCAATCTGATTTCAGACTGAAGATACAAGAATTCAGACTGCCTCCCATTGAGGGCTCAAAGTGTTGGTTAGAGGCTTTGGGTTTGTTTCCGCAGGGGCTCATTCCCGATTTGTTGTATTTATTAATAATAATAATAATTTATAATAATAATAATAATAAATAATAATAATAAATAATAATAATAAATAATAATAAATATTTACAGTTCAATATAATACAGATCGACTGATACCATGAAAACAACATCACCCCTTGGTTTTGTATGTGCATTATTTGACCAGTAATTATCCATAGTGAGTGTGATTTACATTGAAACAACACCGTACATACTGTTCCAGTCATCTGACTGTAGTGTTTTATTTGATCCATGTTAATTACTATAAATAGCAAAGGTACAAAACTACTGCATCTTATAATAATGTTAGTATTGTTTCATGGGTTTAGTGAAGTCACTCAGAACAGCAATTGGAATAATAATTCTAAAAATGCATATACTGTTACTAGACATCACAAGTATCATATTATAAGCAAGGGTGTTCTGGTAATTAGCCACTTTGGAAACGAGTATTGAAAGGACTGGGAACGAGTTTTTAGAATTAATCTAATTAAAAAATGAACCCCATCACAAGGAAGAGCATGTCAGAATTAGTAAGTTTCAGGAGTTTGATAGGGTTTGGACAAGTAGTAAATGAACTGCAGACATTCAAAAACTGCAAAAACGTACTGCAAAGAAAATAATGTATGGTTACAGCAACCATACATTTCTTTGTAAATAATAATAATAATAATAATGGTTTATTCACAGTATTTCTACATGGTAGCTCTACATCTGTGAATATAGGAAACTAAACTTAAAGACCAAAAATAAATAATAAAAATAAAATTTTGCGATGTTTGGAAAGCTGTTACTCGTTCAATATCTAACTAAACCTATCGAAACTTTGTAAACTTACTAATCCTGTGATGGGGTTCGTAAGCATAAGTAAGCATAATTCTAAACAACTGTAAATACATGTACATGTTATACTGTCTCCAAACCAAATTTCATTTCTCGTATTGTATTTATAAGAATGCACTTTCCTTTATTTTCACAATAATATTGACATTTTCTGCAAAATATTGCAAAATATAAGTGACAACATGACACACCGCCACTTTCGTAGATCAGTTTTCTTTCATATTCAATGCACAGTGACGTATCATTGCAACATGATGTAATTCTTGTGCGCATCTTTATATTCACCTGTACAATTATACTAATTACATCACAATTAGTACCGAAATCACTCAACTGTTAGCACCGCCAAAATAACGATCAATCACATTTTGAATTTTGGTTATTACTCACGTGACATATGTGACCATTTGGCATTAGTTTCCTGCTCTGTTCTGATCATGTAGACCTTATTTGAATGTTCACATAATGTCACGTGACCATCTCACGGCATCGTTCCTAATCAATTGATTTGGAGCTCAAATTGTCACATGAGTTAACCAAAATTCAAAACTCGATCGATCACTATTTTGGCAGTGCTAACAGTGATTTCTGTGGTAAATAAAATAAGAATGTCAACAGGCCAATGGAAGCCAGTGATGTATTATAACTGATTATATGATTGGATTGGATTAAAGGATGGTAAACTAATTCTTTGCTGTAATACCTGATGTACTGATTTATATTTCGTAATTTTGATATGGTTTTAGTCTGATCGTTATTTTTATTTTTTCCACTTCATTGAAATCACATTTGGAAATCATGTACATGCATGGTTATACTTGCACCTGTTTTCAAAAACGTTGTCCATTTACAAAATAGTAAATAGTAGAAAGGAATTAATTAGAGAAACAATGAGCCAGAGATCTTTCTGCATGATTGAATTTCTTTTGTTTCTCTAATTATTCCTTTCTACTATTTACTATTTTGTATTTTGTAAATGGACAACGTTTTTGAAAACAGGTGTACATAGAATTAATTTAGTGCTTGTTTAGATGGACGACACTGTTAAAGTTTCATCGATCTACACACAAGTTTGCAGTCTCTATTAGTAGTTTAACTGCTAGTTCCTACATGTATGTAGGTTGATCATGCAATGCCATGCATCTACAATATATGTTAGGAACTTTAAGTTTATAATTCTCCGTGAAAAGTGAAGCTATTTTATAAAAGTATACTAACCACAAAGCTATACAAATATTATAACAATGCTTGTTTTATCACACTTCAGCCTATCAGCTTTTGTTTCAGCAGATTCAAATGTCTGATACATGGGGGTATAGTGAGACTTTCACCACAGAGATACTGCGGTATATATTAAGCTTATTGGTGTGTCAATGGTCACTTTTTGCTTGGATGTGACTGGGTTGCTCATGTCTCTTCGGACTGTAAGAACGCCACTTTGGCTTCATCTTCATAATCTGTGCTGTAAGTATTAAAAACAGAACCAGCTTTGTTATATATGTACATGTAATGAGCATTAATTAGTATAAATATTGTATTTTGGTTTCTTATATTATATAGTCTGTAATGATAGTTTTTATAGCCTACAGCTGAGTCTCAAAATTAGATATTTTGTCATGGAGCGAATGTGACTTCATAAATATTAAATAATAATAATACACCTGTTTTCAAAAACGTTGCCCTTTTACAAAATACAAAATAGTAAAATAGCAAAAAAGGAATTAACTAGAGAAACAAAAGAAATGCACTCAAGCTGAACTCTGGCTTATTGTTTCTCTAATCAATTCTTTTTAGTATTTTGTATTTTGTAAAAAGACATTGTTTTTGAAAACAGGTGTATAATGCTAAATACTAAATAAATAAATAAATAATAAATACTCTATGGCTTGGATACTCGTTTTTCAATTCTAAATACTAAATAAATAAATAAATAAATAAATAATAAATACTCTATGGCTTGGATACTCGTTTTTCAATTCTTTTCAATCAATTCTTTTTAGTATTTTGTATTTTGTAAAAGGACATTGTTTTTGAAAACAGGTGTATATACTAATTACTAAATAAATAAATAAATAAATAAATAAATAATAAATACTCTATGGCTCATGGATACTCGTTTTTCAATCCTACAGACTGCAGTCATGAGATAAAGACACATGTCATAACTTTATGGTGCCTGGCCCAAATGTTTTGTTTGTTGTCCACTATATTTTGTGGACCCAAGAGTGGGGTCATGTACATCCTAGGGTCCCCCTCTGGCTATATATACCCCTGATATAGTTTACTGCTCAGATGTAAACACTTACTTTTTGTGGAGCCAAGAGTGGGGTCATGTACATCCTAGGGTCCCCCTCTGGCTATATATATACCCCTGATATAGTTTACTGCTCATATGTAAACACTTACTTTTTGTGGACCCAAGAGTGGGGTCATGTACATCCTAGGGTCCCCCCTTTGGCTATATATATAGCTGTGATATAGTTTACTGCTCAGATGTAAACACTTACTTTTTGTGGACCCAAGAGTGGGGTCATGTACATCCTAGGGTCCCCCTCTGGCTATATATATACCTGTGATATAGTTTACTGCTCAGATGTAAACACTTACTTTTTGTGGACCCAAGAGTGGGGTCATGTACATCCTGGGGTCCCCCCTCTGGCTATATATATACCTGTGATATAGTTTACTGCTCAGATGTAAACACTTACTTTTTGTGGACCCAAGAGTGGGGTCATGTACATCCTAGGGTCCTCCCTCTGGCTATATATATATACCTGTGATATAGTTTACTGCTCAGATGTAAACACTTACTTTTTGTGGACCCAAGAGTGGGGTCATGTACATCCTAGGGTCCCCCCTCTGGCTATATATATACCTGTGATATAGTTTACTGCTCAGATGTAAACACTTACTTTTTGTGGACCCAAGAGTGGGGTCATGTACATGCTAGGGTCCTCCCTCTGGCTATATACCTGTGATATAGTTTACTGCTCAGATGTAAACACTTACTTTTTGTGGACCCAAGAGTGGGGTCATGTACATCCTAGGGTCCCCCCTCTGGCTATATACCTGTGATATAGTTTACTGCTCAGATGTAAACACTTACTTTTTGTGGAAGGGCATGCTGACAACCCTCTTGAATTCATTATTTTTTTTCTTGGTTAAGCAGTACACAGAACAGGTGATGAGTACTGTCAGGAATGCAGACACTCCCACCACGATTCCAATCCAGTGTTTCTCTGCTATCTTTGCTGTTGAAAAAAATATATAGTTGAACCTCCAGTTGCGACCTGACTCTCGTAAGCGACCACCTCTCCTTAGCAACCAGTTTTCCAAAATACCAAAAGTTCAGTTCCAAGTCAAATCACTATTAGTTGAAGATGAACCTCTCGTAAGCGACCACCTCTTGTAAGCGACCACAAAGCTTGACAATTTGGGTGGTCGCTTACGGGAGGTTTGGCTGTATTACAGACTGAATGCAATAATGGCATCCAATGGCCATTATTCTGGACTGACTAGCCTCATGTTCATGTGGAAACACAGCATTTTCACCTGTATGAGAGGCTAGTCAGTCCAGAACAATGACAATTGAAATTGGATGCCATTATTGCATTCGGTAGACCTATTATACTATGTACTGCATGCCATTATTGCTGCATTACTGATGGCACCAGACTAATACAAGACTGGAACCAATTCTTATGTTCTCACAGGTGTAGAGGTCTATTCTATTGAAAGCAAGTTTTATATGTTCAATGTATTTACCTGCAGAAGCCACTGGGCCAGTTTTTGAGTTTGACTTTCCATTCTCAGATGTGGGAGCTTTTTTAAAGAAGTCTACATTTTCAGTTGCTTTGAATGCATCATCCACTGCACCATCATTTAACAGTTTCATTTTTTTCTTCCACTTTAAAGTTGTACTGCCATCATCATTTCCATAGGAACCATAAACAAGCAGGGGCCCAGGCTGGTTGAATTACAATAAAACACACAAAGTTTCAGTTCATTTATCTCTAGAGATGTTATATGGGAGTGATCTAAAGTGATATTTCAATGATTGCAGATCTAGAAAATAATCATGACTGGGTTCCAACTACAGGGCAATAACCAATGTTTGTGTACATGTAGCCTGTGATTTAGTCTGGCAATCTGCAATTTTTGGGCAGTGGGGGACGGGAGAGAAAGGAAAGGTCTTTACTACATTTTGTAGCTCTTGCTCTCTCTAGCTCCTCCCCTCCCCTCCCCCCCCCCCCAAAAAAAATGGACAGTCTAATTTTCTTATGCATCCACACTTTCATTTCCTTTCCCACTTCCCAGTCGTCATCCTCTTTTAAGTGCAACCCACCTCCCTCCCCACCCCTTTTACTGACAAAAGGCCCAGGGGGGGTACTCAGGGGTATCAGTGACGGGGAGGTGCGAAGACCTTTTTGGGGTTTGAAATTCGTGGCTTGGGACTTTTTTTGGGTTATCAATTTTCTGGTGGACTTTTTTTGATACAAAGATTTTGGCAAGACTTTTTTGGGGGTTTATAAAAAATGATATCCTACCATTCTCGATTTTATGCGGAGAAAAATTGGACTTTTTGGGGGTTACGATTTTGGGCCATTGGACTTTTTTGGGGTCTTGTTTTTGCTAATGGACTTTTTGGGGGTTAAAAAGTTTGGCCTCATTCGCACCTCCCCTGAGTACCCCTGAGTACCCCCCCTGGGCCAAAAGGACCACACAATATATAGTAAGTAAATTTGATACTGGGCGCTTATTTCAAATTATGTGGTCAGGGGGGGGGGGGGGGGGGGGGGGGGGGGGCAATATAAAAACGTGATTTGACTGACTCGTAAACATAACTTTAATATGGTACGGTACTACATATAGGAACATGCAGTAACTTTGTAATAAAATACAAGTTGTATGCCATATTCTGTAAATCTCTAACTACCATATTTCTTGGGGGGAGGGGAGGAGAGGGGGGCACTTAATCGAGGGGGGGACATTTCAAATTTTGTGGGCAAGGGGGGCGCTTAATCGAGGGGAGGCACTTAATCAAGGAAATACGGTATTTGCTTTATACAGACATGTACAAATGTATCTGCATTAAATAATCTATACAATAAAATGATATCTACCTTTATCTCAACATCTTTTACATTCTTTGTTTTCAGGGGACGCCACACCAACACTGTCAGTAGCTTAGCTTTTGGGTTGTATGATGCTCTACCTAAATGGTAGTGAGCAGAATGGTCTTTATCTTTTTGGAGTGACCCCTTCACAATATTGCATTCCTATAACAATCAAAATAACAAGAGGTTCAAATATAGGTATGCATGGATAATCCATCCTTATATATAGCAGAAACGTTATAGTATTTAAGGACACCTAGCAAACTTTTGTAACAAACTTCAGCTGTAATTTATGCAAACAAAGTGAGCATAAATGAGCGAACCATATTGATATGACCTTTTCATGAAATCATTACACTGCATGTACAGTACAAAATTCGTTTTTGATGTATCATAATCAATTATATCACTCATTGACAATATAGTTGATTCCTCACCGAAATCCGCCAGACAGGTTTCTTCTCATTTTGTTTTTTGCCTTTCCAGACAACGAAAGCATCTCCTGTAATATCTTTGAGTGAGACCTTCGTCTGATTTTTTGGAAGCGAAAAGCCAACCAGAAACCAACCAGTTTTGTCTATCGTCGCTTTCACAGTGAAACGTATGGTCTCCTTTGTCGAATTGATTCGCCAACTAAGTTGAAGATTGTCATCGAATTTGAGCTGGCTTCCAGTGTGGTTTTGATGGCTTTTGGCTTTGCAAATGCTCAAAACGCCAAAGATCACACACATCCAAAGTACGCCGAACACCATATTGCTTTGAAGTTCTTCGAATACTTGAAATTCTTTTCAATACTCGGAAAGTTATTGCTACAGTTGTAGATAGTTACTTTTGACCTTCTAAACAGATCTTTCCTGTGGCTCAAGAACGTCCTTCGACGGCCTCTTCGACCTTCGGAATGATTTTCGCTATTTTTGACTAAATACCACTTCGTCTTCACACAAATATGCCTAGCACTTGAATGGCTTTTTTAAAGCTACAAAATCGCCGATATAGACAGAGTCTGATTCACGGATCCCTCTAGCTCTGATCTTGTCTAGTATGAAAGTTACGTATCCTTTTTATGCAAATTTCGTTAAGCGAGCTTCGCTGAAGATTTAAAATATTCTAATAAATGCAAAAATGATTGTTTTAGTTGGCGGGATTGATGCGGGTTTGTTACGGGGAATTGCGGGATGCGAAAAACTAAATCAATTAATAATTATATTAGGTTTTTAATTAGAAGATGTTAAATCGCGCTTATACAGGAGCCCATGGGGCTCCTGGCTTAGTTAATGTTGTACTTGTAAATGTAATTTTTGGGGAAAACAATTCTCAAAAAATTGGTGTCATACATGGCAACCATGTTATAGACTGATGTAGCAACAAATACGCTTTACATTTCAATTGTTGTATTTCTGTAATATAACTAGATTCTATTCGTATGCAACTGTCTTTCTCATTTATTTAAATTTGATTAAAAAAATTGACTTTTTATACAGATTTTAATTTTTTTTCTGATTGGTTTAGATTTCGTTATCGTTACTAGTCCCTCCCGGATTTATGTAAATTTCAACCAAGATCAAGTCAGGTTGGATTGGCGTAGACGCCTTGAAACACTGGAAAAATAAGGCTGAAAATGTAGATTTTTCTGTACTTCCGGGTTATTTCTGTGGTCTTCAAGTCATCCTTTAGTCTACCAGATCTTTTGAGTTCAAAATGAGCGACATGGAGACCGACGATGACAAGAAAGATGAGGTGTACTCGAGCGGTGAGGAAGGGGCTCAAACTGTCATGTCCGAACGGGTATCAAATTTGGCCAACAGTATTTACAGCGAATTTGAGCGAATGATACAGAAATACGACCAAGATGTAGTCTCTGGGCTCATGCCATTGATGGTGTCCGTGTTAGAACAGCTAGACAGTGCTTATGGGGACAATAATGAACAACTTGTCGAGCTGGAGATGCTCAGCGACGACAACGAACAACTCATAACTCAGTACGAGAGGGAAAAACAGCTGAGAAAGCTGGCCGAAAAGGTATTTAAACTTATACATCGTGGTCTTTAATTGAATTTTTCTGATTTGGAAACATTTGGACATTAGCGTAGTCACAGACTGCGTAAATACTGATGATGTTCAATAGCCGGCCACTGTGTAATATTTTTCTCGCTTCGACTGTTTTGATAGAATTATTTCACAAACCACCAACTTTTCACGAGACAAGTGTCGATGTTCAAATAAATTTAAAATGAAATGCCCAGTAAGGCGTTCTCCAATTATCCTTTACACGTGGGAGGGTAACATCCATAAAACTAACTAAAAGGTGTTGGCTACATTTTGTGTTTTTTCCTTTTTCTATATACATTTTCGTGTACTGATATCCGGTTTGACTGATGGTAATTTTGGAGACGAACGTTGTAAGTTATATCTCTGCACGAGTCTGGTAGGGACAATAGATCTGTTGAGGTTGCAGAGATTTTTGTTAAGAATCAAGCAACTTGATTGTCTGGAAATGATGATTACATAGAAAATAGGTTGGAATTCTAAGTGAAAGAACTGGCAAGTTGTGTATTTGCGAAGCATTGCATTACGTTACATGTCAATTGCAATCATACATTTCAAGGTTAATTTCGCATACAATAAAAAGCAATTCAGGATAAAATGAAATTATATGTGTCAGCCAATCACAGAATCCTAACGCTAACAACGTTTTAAAAACACTTTGCAGGACTTATTTGCGAGATACTGTAGCGTCTTAGAGAAAGCATTAAGCTTATATGCCATGGTGTTTGTACGTCATGTAGATACAATGTACATAATGTAAGTTTACATATACACAGTTCATTTAGAACAATGGCATTGCTTCATCTTTTTGTCTTGAAAGTTAAGAAACTTAAGTTAATGGATTTTCTTTCTACAGACCCCAATCTGGACTTTCTAAACTTTTGCTTTCAATATTGTGATTTTCAAAGTATCTGCATGACATGATGACTGTTGACATTCCAGATTTAATCTCCTTCATTGTTTGAAAGCATTATGATGTGTAGACGCAATTTCTCGCTGACGACAAGGTGTTTATTGCTTTTATGCAAGCAATGCATTGTCTTGAACTGTATTTTTATCACTATGAATTTTTAATGCTTTCAGCGATACCTTGAAATTGAGGATCAAGTTGAAGCAGATACGAGAAGCACCGAAAATAATATTGAAGTTCTGACGCATGATAACAAGGATCTTGAAAACAGAGTCAAGAGCTATCAAGATCATGGTAATGATACTCTAATTGTATTAGAAACAATCTTGGTTTGGAAACATTGAAATGTTTGACTATGGTAGCCTTACCGTTATGTCAGCTGATTTTGAACACAAAGTTCTGGTATAAAATGCCCAGGGGTTAATTGCATAATGCATGTACATTTTCATGCAGTCATACAAAGATTATAATAGAAACGATAAAGCAAGAGTTTGCTGACTATAAGACTTACAAAGATTATTATATATATATATAGAAACGATAAAACGAGAGTTTGTCACTGATTAAAAATTGTATCGTTTTTATATATACATGTACATTCCATGTACATTCTGACTGCACATATACAAAGATTAATAAATTAGCATATATATTATTATTGCCATACCCCTGGGTAGGCTCCTTTTATACTGGAACGTTGTGTTTAATATCGAAACCCCAGTGGCTGTCATCATAGGCAGGATGCACTATAGTGTACCTTGGTATTTGGTCTTGATACATTCCGTTATTAAAATCAGTGGACATGACAGACTGATAGTTGCTTTCTCAGAACTGTCTTGTTTGCTCTCTTATATTTTTCTCAGGTGAATATTTGTTTCTCAGAGCATCCATTTTCTGTGCGCAAATATAAATACTCTATTGTAAAGAGAGATGCATTAGCATCTAACTTAGTGCGATCCGATTTCGCTATTGACCTAAAATACCGAATGCTTATTGATTGTGGTTCTGTCACAGTTTTCGAAAAAATGTATTAGAATATTCACCAAATTTGTGAAATTTTTTCTGAAGTTGAAAATTACTTGAAGAGAGGATATCAGAAATGAAACGCCAATATGATAGTCTACATAACGGCACAAAGGAGAATTATAATATCGTAGATGAATTAATGTTATCTCGAGCGTATGAATGGAAGTATTACATACATACATGAACACAATATGAGCAGCCGTACTGTGGTTAGACTATCCCATACAATCTCTGTCACAGTTGTTATTTCTATTATATTTTCCTCATGAATTATAAAATGAATATGATAAACAAAGATAATGCATGATGTTGATCATTGAAAATGTTAAACTGCACTGGATTAATCCTGGGGGTACTTTTAATACATACATATTTATTATAAGTATGGGTATATTTGTGTGGCCCCATAGGGTTGGGTTTTCAGCCTTAAGCATTAAACCAGGGCAATACATTTGGCAATAAAAAAGAATATTCAACATTTGAACTGACAAAGGGTGATAGAGTTAGCCAGACATACTTTATGAAAACAAAGTGAAACCATGGCACCTGTGTATGTACTGGGTCCACCCTACCCCACCCTAAATTATTGTAAGTACCCCTCCTCCCTCCCCGCAGGATTATTTGACTGCAGTGCATATTTAGCAATTATTGGACAAGGTTGAGCAAAATATTGTGATCTGTCAGTGGCAATCAGATCAATCATTTGCCGATGCATGCTGAAGGCTGAGGCAAATAATAATATTTCTGTGAAACACTCATGACAAATTACAATATTTTGCGAAAACCGAGTTTATTTTATCATTCACATTATTTTCTCTCACCTAAGCAACAACTCTGGAAAAAGCTGCTATTGTTGAGAACGAAAGCATTATTCGTAGGAAGTTATTTGCAGTGACGTATAGTCCAGTCAATCTATGGTTTAAGTTCAAACAAATTGCAACAGAATGTTTCTCATCGTTATGCAATTGAGGATGGTCAACTAAACAACATACTAAAAATTCCCCAAAATTCCTTCGGTGGAACATGCCGAAATTTTGCCTTTGACATCCTTGAAGAGAGGAAATCAGAAAAAAAACGAAAAAAGATATTTGCTGTATTTTCCTTTCTGTAAATGTAGTATAGATTGTGTAACACACCCATGTATGTCTTATTATATGAATTGCGGTTAAGAATTAAACTTTTATCCAATTTTCCAAACAAATTGTATGCTTTCATTCCACAGGGAGCCCAGTAAGGGAAATACAATTTTTTCAGAAAATGAGTTTAAAATGAATTTGAAGGAACAAAGATAATCATGATGTTGCGTCATTGTAAATAAAGTATGAAAGTGCCCTGTATTTTTTTATTTTTATTTTCTGTTGTCCAATACGGTCATTTTACTATATCATATATCTCATCTCGTCTACTATTTGTCATCCCCTTATAGGGTTCGTCTCTTTCAATCTCATCTTACTCTTATTCATCTCATCTCATTTGGCATCTATCTCATATCTCATCTCATCCATTCTGAACATGACAAAGGGTGATAATCTCAGCCAGACTCGTACTCTTATGAAAACAAAAGTGAAACCATGGCACATCTCGTATGTACTGGGTCCACATCTCTACCTCACCCATAAATTATTGTAAGTCTCATCTCGTCTCTTATCATCTCATCTCATCTCATCCTTTTCATCTCAGTGCATCTTTATCATCTCATCTCGGACAAGGTTGAGCAAAATATCTGTGATCTGTCAGTGGCAATCAGATCATCTCATCTGCTCTTATCTCATGCTGAAGGCTTATCAAATAATAATATTATTCTGTGAAACACTCATGACAAATCTCAATATCTCGTCGAAATCATCCGAGTCTCGTCTTTATCATCTCACATCTCTTATCTCATCTCACTCTAATCAACAATCTCTGGAAAAATCTCATCTCATCTTGAGATCGAAAGCATTATCATCGTAGGAAGTTCTTTCATCTCAGTGACGTATAGTCCATCTCAATCTATGGTTTAAGTTCAAACTCTTATTGCAACATCTCGAATCTTTCATCATCGTTATGCATCTGAGGATGGTCAACTAAACAACATATCATCTCATCTCCCCTTAATTCCTCTCGGTGGAATCATGCCGAAATCTTGCCTTTGATCTCATCTCATCTCTTTCTCATCTCAGCCCAATCCGATCAATCTCGAAAAAAATCGAAAAAAGATCTCTTATCTCATCTCATCTCCTCTCTGTATCATAGTATAGATCTCTTATCACATCTCATCTCGTCTCTTATCATCTCATTGCGTCTTAATCATTAAACTTTTATCTCATTTTCTCTTATCATCTTGTCTCTTATCTCATTCATCTCAGGGAGCCTCAGTAATCTCATACAATCTTTTCATCTCATACATTTTATCTCATCTCATTTCTCTAAGGATCTCGATCTCTCTTCATCATGCGTACATTTGTAAACTAGGAAGTATGAAAGTTGCCCATCATCTTTTTTCATCTCTTTATTGTTCTGGTCTCTCTCATGACGGTCATCTCATTTTATCTCATCTCATCTCATCTCTTATCATCATCTCGTCTCTTATCTCATCTCTCGTCTCTTATCTCATCTCATCTCGTCTCTTATCATCTCGTCTCTCTCTCATCTCATCTCATCTCGTCTCTTATCTCATCTCATCTCGTCTCTTATCATCTCATCTCATCTCTTATCTCATCTCATCTCGTCTCTTATCATCTCATCTCGTCTCTTATCATCTCATCTCATCTCTTATCATCTCATCTCGTCTCTTATCATCTCATCTCGTCTCTCATCTCTCATCTCTCATCTCGTCTCTTATCATCTCATCTCGACTCATCGATCATCTCGTCTCTTATCATCTCATCTCGTCTCTTATCATCTCATCTCGACTCATCATCTCGTCTCTTATCATCTCATCTCGTCTCTTATCATCTCATCTCGTCTCTTATCATCTCATCTCGACTCATCATCTCGTCTCTTATCATCTCATCTCTTATCATCTCATCTCGTCTCTTATCATCTCATCTCGTCTCTTATCATCTCATCTCTTATCATCTCATCTCGTCTCTTATCATCTCATCTCGACTCGTCATCTCGTCTCATCATCTCATCTCGTCTCTTATCATCTCGTCTCTTATCATCTCATCTCGTCTCTTATCATCATCTCATCTCTTATCATCTCATCTCGTCTCTTGTCATCTCATCTCGTCTCTTATCATCTCATCTCGTCTCTTATCATCTCATCTCATCTCGTCTCATCTCATATCCTCGTCTCTTCTCCTCTCTTCTCTTCAGATGTCATCATCAGTCGACATCTCGACCTTCGTCAAGAGTTCATGCAGCTTTGTCCTTTGCATACTCCACAAGCAACAGAGCAGTCCAAACCATGCCTATTGCAGGAGCATCTTTGGGTGTTGCAATCTGTCTTGCAATTACATCGAATAATTTCCAACAATGAGTCATGTGCTGGAGGCAAGTTTGTGCGTATAGGAAGAAGTTTTCCATCCGTCAACCTCCATTCCCAGTCTTGTGGCTGCAATGATGTTTCCCTCCATTGCTGCACCTGGAGGTATACTCTAAGGCTGTGAAAGCTGGCTGCTGCAGACGTTGGAGGAAGATTTTCAGGCTGTACACATGAGTTGCCTTTCTGGCAGAATCTGGTATAGCGTAAGGAATCGAGGTTTTCATCAGATCCACTCTTGTACAAGCACAGCAAAGCCGCTGCAATGATATCATCCTGTGTAGCAGATGTGCGGTTGAATACAGTCGCTTGCTCGCGAAACCACGCATCGGTCTTTACCTTCTTCAGAGCTACACCTTTTCCAATCCCATGCATGAACACGAGAAGAACACGAGACTGAGTGGTATCGCAACCAAGGAGCGCGTGTACAGACAAAATGTTTGAGCACACATCGAGTCCTAGCGCAGCCTTCATTTTCTTGATGTTCCATACTCGGCGAGTCTTGGCTCTTTGCTTGGGCTCAGGTTTGAAGTACAGGTCATTGGCGTTCACCTCTCCATGGTAGCATAAGAGCACAAGAAGGCCGGGCAAGAAGGTCAGTGTCATCACCAACGAGAACAGTCGTGTTAGATGTTGCTGCTTGAATTGCTGTCTGGACAATTAAGAGATCGGCATCATCTGCTTGTTTTAACCTTTATTGGGTAAATTTTCAAATATTTTGATGAGAAGAGTTGAAGCCGAGCGATGTCTGGACGTTCGTAGAGGCGAACATACTTGCATGATTCACTAATATTTCAACAATCATAGTCATTCAATTACTTTGATAGATTTAGTAGTATAGTCTAACTAGTAAATTTCGAATTATATGTACATTATGTTGTAAGGAAGTACTTTGAACCGAGAAAAACGGTTTTTGATTACAACTTCCGGTTGCAACCACATTTCGTAAAAAATGATATATTTGAAGAGCATCTAGCGTGAAAACGAGCATGGTGACCCCCTGTTTTTATTGCAGTTTTGAAACACCCTACGTATGTCAAATAACCGTGTACGAAGTTTCACGGATCAAATTTATTAATCTTCTTTTTTAAATATCACTGGAAAATCTAGCTAAAAGATCTAGCTAAACATTTGATTGCATTTATTACTGAATGCAAAATATAGTTAAAATATAGTTTACTTACCTTTTCACTACACATTGCCCTAGGAAAACTAACTGCAAGAAAACCAGTGTAATAATCTGCAAACTTCCCTGTTACTTGCAGATAACATAGTACTAGAAAATGTGCTAGGCATTCCTTGTGAAATAAGAGAGAAGCCTGGGGCCAGTTGGAACATTTTCTCATTATTTTCTGAACTAAATAACTTTTAATTGTAAAACTTTGTTCTCCTCTGAATATTGATTGACTCAAGGTAACATCTTGCAAAGAAAAAAAAATAGAGGAAATGTATTTTGTATGTGAACAAATATTTAAAATAGTTTCTTTGACTTGGGATCCCTGTGGATAAGAAATATGAACATTTTCTTTATAGAAGGGATTAAAACGTGCATTTTAGGAATTTTTATTATTATTATATGACATGAGTGGCCGATTGTGTGTAATCCAAAGCTATTCCAGCGAGAAATAACTGCTAAAAATATGTTTTTATGTTAGTTTTGTGTTTTACTCGGCTCGGGCTCCCTGTGGTAAAAGTGAACATATTCAACTCAATATTTCGGAATGTTCCACCAAAGGAATTTTGGGGAATTCTTAGTATGTTGTTTAGTTGACCATCCTCAACTGCAGGACGTTGAGAAAAATTCTGTTGCAATTTGTTTGAACTTGACCTACAAATATTCGTAGATTGACTGGACTAGTAGTCGTCTCTCAACCAATGAAAATCCAGGAGAAAATAATGTGAATGATAAAAAACTATGTAATAATAATGTCAGTGTAACTAGTCATTCTTCAATACTAGACCATCATTGTCTAGTGTGGTCATACTATTGCACAGATACATACATACTTTATTGAACTCGTCCCCAATAGGGCTTTTCAGACTCAATGATTACAACATAATAAATACTGAAAGTGTGTGCTTTTGTAACTAGGTTGTTCATCATTACATGGAAAGAATTGAGAAAGCTGAGAGGCGATCAGTGTCAGGTGAAACACCACAAAAATCATCCCTCAGGTACTGTCTACTATAGAGATAGATCCACGTTGTGCAATAAAGTGTTCTGTAAGGGGAGGGGAGGGTCATTAACTCAAAAGAGAAAGGTTAAAAAACTAGTAGTCTTAGCATTTTATATTTTTAGACTTAATTTATTGTTTTATATATATATATGTATTTTTTTTGTACTTCAAGTGCAAGATCATATATTTTACAGAGATATTTGCGCTATATAAATATTATTATTATTATTATTGTAGACCTAGGACGGCATCATCTGGTAACTCTGCCAAATCACCTATGGGTGCTGTACCTGGTTCCATTCATGAGCTAGCAATGGAAGAACAGGCTAGCCCAGGTGTCAATGTCCACATGCCGAAGAGTCCTGAAATTGAGCTGTCATCATCATTTGAAAAATCAGGAGCAAACGATTTGTCCCTCAGAGATGAATCTCTTGCTGATAGCTTTAAAAGTAAGGATGGAACACATTCAGTATACATGTATATGACCCATGCTTGTTACCTTATTGTATGTACCTTATTCGTACTTAATTTCGTGCATACTGTACTTAATTTTGCGATTTTGGTAAGACAGCATTTCGCGATGCTTTATTTTCACGTTTTCGATAAGAGAAAATGAAAAAAGCATTAAATTTCGCGAAAGCTTTGTCAACAATATTTTATTTTCCTAATTTAAAAAATATATATTTCTATACAAACAGGCTAAAATTCTAGATTTGACATGCCAAACGTCGCCGCCTAACGTTATAAACTTGTACCTAAAACAGACAAAAAAGTTTACGCTATACGGTTGCTTGCAAATCGTAGTATTATGTTGTTGAATAAGTCGCTTAAAAAAATTGTATTAAATAACGTTTATTGATCGTGTTGATATACTTTTTTTTTCGTGAGGCTTTAATTTCTCGATTTTTATTAATCACGAAAATCGTGAAATTGAAGCTTCGCGAAATTGAGTACGAATAAAGTAATCTTAATTTCTATTTGATCAATCCATCATAAATTCCTGGGACTGCACAAAATACATTGTACTGCATCATTTGGCATATAGCTAATTGCATAATCGTTGTCGGGTTGAAAATCATGAAAGCTATGACCAAAAGAAATTCTGGGAAATTAAAACTCTCAAATAACACCGCTCATATACCTTCAAAACTACAAGAACATTGAATATATCTGCATGTAATGTGGCTCATGAACTGATTTCCCATCCATCCTTGCGGTCTCAGCTTCTATGATTTATGATTTGAACCCGACAACGATTATGCAATTATTTATATATATCAAATATTCATACACTGTAGCCATACTACATACTAAACTGTATGATAGCATGTACTAAGCACATTTGATCATATATTTTACATGGATTATTATTTGCGCTATATAAATTTATTATTATTATTATTATTATTATTACTAGTACCGGTATATACTAAAAAGAGTAATTTTATGTTAAATTAACTCAGTTAATGTTTGTACATGTATTTAGCAGATTTTGTATTGAAACTTGGCATGATCGTGTTGTAGCATAACCATTAGGATAATTTTTCAAGGATTTCCAATGAGACCATGCCGTGTGCCATGATTTTTCACAGTCATTCAAACTCTGTTTTATGGTTGGCAGATTCAAGTGTGCTGTCAACCTCGGCTTCAAATGGACTGTCTGGAAGCCCAGGAACAAAACCCAGAAGTGACAGTGCCGATATTAATAGCAGCACCTGCAGTATTAGTGATGTTGATAACTTACCCATTATGAATGCCAAGGATGTTGCAAGTATGCTGACTCCAAACTCTAGTGTGACGAGGCTGAGTAAAGATGCACTGGACATTGTACAATCAACACCTGAATTAATGGATACTAGCAATGCTGTTAGGCGTGAGAGGAGTGAGAGTGGATCTCAACGTCCTATCTCATTGGACTTGGAGAACCTGCCCGAGGGAGTAGCCGCTAGTTCCTTGTTTGCAGAGTTGACTAGTGAAGAACCAGACATGATTGGTGAGATGGACACTGGAGCTGATATCACTGCTATGGGGAAGGAACTGGAGAGTACTATGACAGAAAATAAGGACCTTGTTGCTGCGAAGTAAGTACTTATAGTTATCACCAGTGAGATTGAGATCTTTTAGATTATCCAATATGAAAAACTCAGTCTGTGTTCTGATTGTTGGAGAATAGTACTTACCATCATAAGGTAATAAAGATACTGTACGATCTTCTTCTTCTTTTTTAGGAACAAACTTTCAACACAGAAGAATGACTTACTGAAGAGAGTAGAGGAGCTATCCAAGTATGTTACCATTATAAAATTAATGTACATGTGTATATGTACCGTTAATATTTTGTAGGTGCACTGTACATTTAGCATCATTACGATGTGATCAGTACCATTACTGTTATGTACCATCAGTATCACATACAGAGTCTTTTTACTGTACATTGTACATGTCTAGTACCATCGCCTTTATGTACCATCAGTATCACGTAGGGAGTCTTTTTACTGTACATGTCTATGTGCCATGTACCATCACCTTTATGTACCATCAGTATCACGTAGGGAGTTTTTTACTGTACATGTCTATGTGCCATTGCCTTTATGTACATGTACCATCATCTTTATGTACCATCACCTTTATGTACCATCACCTTTATATACCATCACCTTTATGTACCATCACCTTTATGTACCATCACCTTTATGTACCATCACCTTTATGTACCATCACCTTTATGTACCATCACCTTTATGTACCATCACCTTTATGTACCATCACCTTTATGTACCATCACCTTTATGTACCATAACCTTTATGTACCATCACCTTTATGTACCATCACCTTTATGTACCATCACCTTTATGTACCATCACCTTTATGTACCATCACCTTTATGTGCCATCACCTTTATGTACCATCACCTTTATGTACCATCACCTTTATGTACCATCACCTTTATGTACCATCACCTTTATGTACCATCACCTTTATGTACCATCACCTTTATGTGCCATCACCTTTATGTGCCATCACCTTTATGTGCCATCACCTTTATGTACCATCACCTTTATGTACCATCACCTTTATGTACCATCACCTTTATGTACAATATACCATCATCATCACATTTTATGAATGAGAAAGAGAATCACTGGTAATTAGCAGCCTAGACGTGTGCAATTAATGGAACATACAGAATTATAAGAGTATTTACATAATGTTATTGGTATATTACACACGCTTTGATTGGTTGAAGGCCATGTGTCATTAGAGTACAGATGCACAGATGATGTCACTAAATCATGTAATTCTCAAAATATTATAAAACAAATAGATTTCATTTTGCTGTGCGTCTGTACTCTTATAGATGCACAAATGACGTCAAAATGTGGTGAGAACAACAGTCACTCTACATGGCATACTGTTTTGTTTGCACCACATTTTGACGTCATCTATGAATCTATAAGAGTACAGACGCACAGGAAAATTGAACCTATTTGTTTAGTAGCATATGGTCTAGATAGAGTGCAATTTAGAAAAGCTTGAAAACTAAAGAACTAATTAACTAGTACTAAATAGCACTAATGAAACAATAGAAAACAATAGAAAATAGCACTATTTAGTACTATTTAAAATTAGTACTATTTCACACTTTTCTAAATTGCACTCTTCTGGTTTTATTTGATTGTTTATTTGCATGTGTGTGTACTATGTTACCCACAAACTGTTCATATTATCTTTTCTCTAACTATTATCTTTGTTTCATCTAATGTTTTTAGTGAAAAAGAAGTATTGAGAGAGGAGCTTGATACAATGAAAGAAACAAGACAAAACTTGAACTCAAGATTAACTGATAGTGAACATAAGTTAAAGAGGTACAGTTCAATGTATAAGTTAGTCAACTTTTTAATAAGTTACAGTCTCTGTATCTGTCTGTCTATCTATCTGTAGCTGGGTAGAGTTTCACAAAACGTGAATCATTCTCTATTGTATTGTAGGCCTCACATAGGTTTTCGTTGATCATATTAGAGTACTCTGGGCAATAGATCGGAATTCTACTGGGATGTTGCAAGTAAAGTTTGAGTAATTTATACGATCTTCGTTAGTATACAATAGATTAGTTGGTAAACACCGGAAATGTATCTGTAGCCACTCCCGATATTGTCACTTCAGGATTGTAATATAGTAAGGGTTATAATAGCGTGTTATGTGTTCAATAAACCAGTTCTGTCGTAGCTTTTGTGCGGTGTGGTTGTGCTGTTCTCTTGCTCCTCACGGTCCATCCTAAAAGGACCTCATTTCACTTGGTCACATATCCATCCATCCATCTATCTATCTATCCATCTATCTATCCATCCATCCATCCATCCATCCATCCATCCATCCATCCATCCATCCATCCATCCATCCATCCATCCATCCATCCATCCATCCATCCATCCATCCATCCATCCATCCATCCATCCATCCGTCCGTCCATACATCCATCCATCCATCCATCCCTCTCTCTCCATCCATCCATCCATCCATCCATCCATCCATCCATCCATCCATCCATCCATCCATCCATCCATCCATCCATCCATCCATCTATCCATCCATCCATCCATTCATCCATCCATCCATCCATCCATATCTATCTATCTATCTATCTATCTATCTATCTATCTATCTATCTATCTATCTATCTATCTATCTATCTATCTATCTATCTATCTATCTATCTATCTATCTATCTATCTGTCTGTCTGTCTGTCTGTCTGTCTGTCTGTCTGTCTGTCTGTCTGTCTGTCTGTCTATCTATCTATCTATCTATCTATCTTGATAACTTTTCATACTTATTCGTTATTTTGCTTTTCTCTTTCAGAACCAAACACGAAGCAGAAAAAGCAACAGTTGCATTGAAAGAGGTATTGAATTTATGTAACATGATATATATAGCATTTAGAATTTCATATACATATTTTCATTTTCATTGTTTTGTACACGACCCCACAAGCTTTTCAGCTTTAATTTTAATCATGTATAAATAAAGTTATTGTATTGTATTGTATAGTGCTAGGAAAGAGGGCCGTGTGGTAGCACTAGTGAAACATTTAACTTTCCCTCAATTTCTAACATAATAGTTTACACTACTACTGTAAAACCCTATGAAAACCCCATGAAAAGCCTATGAAATATTCATAGTATCTTCATAGCCATTTCATGGGATTATACTATGAAGTTGATAAAAAATATTATATTTTCATGGGTATTTCATAGGTTTTTTTCATAGTACTATGAAATGTGACCTATGAAACCATGTCCCGTTTCATAGTATGTTTCATAGAAAATTGCTATGAAACATTAAATACCTGGGAGAAAATTGTGATCTATGAAATAGCTATGAAATTTACAGCCTATGAAAAGGCTATGAAATGATCCCTATGAAAATGCTATGAAACAAACCCTATGAAATGATGGCCATGAAGTACCTATGAAATCTTTTTCATAGGATCTACCAATGAAACAGGTCACACTTCATAGGGATTTCATATATTTGCCCTATGAAATTGTGACCTATGAAACCATGTCCCGTTTCATAGTATGTTTCATAGGAAATTACTATGAAACATAAATACCGGAGAGAAAATTGTGATCTATGAAATAGCTATGAAATTTACAGCCTATGAAAAGGCTATGAAATGATCCCTATGAAAATGCTATGAAACAAACCCTATGAAATGATGGCCATGAAGTACCTATGAAATCTTTTTCATAGGATCTACCAATGAAACAGGTCACACTTCATAGGGATTTCATATATTTGCCCTATGAAATTGTGACCTATGAAACCATGTCCCGTTTCATAGTATGTTTCATAGGAAATTACTATGAAACATAAATACCGGGAGAAAATTGTGATCTATGAAATAGCTATGAAATTTACAGCCTATGAAAAGGCTATGAAATGATCCCTATGAAAATGCTATGAAACAAACCCTATGAAATGATGGCCATGAAGTACCTATGAAATCTTTTTCATAGGATCTACCATGAAACAGGTCACACTTCATAGGGATTTCATATATTTGCCCTATGAAATTGTGACCTATGAAACCATGTCCCGTTTCATAGTATGTTTCATAGGAAATTACTATGAAACATAAATACCGGGAGAAAATTGTGACCTATGAAATAGCTATGAAATTTACAGCCTATGAAAAGGTTATGTGCCAAAACAAAAGATATGTAATAAATAGAAAAATAAATGAAAACTATTATAAACCAAACAACTATTATTAAAAAGAAAAAGTTTCATACAAATGTAGGTAATACTTGCATGCCAAGATACATACTGTAGACTCAGTACTGTATTATGTAGAGACATCAAAATGGTAATGCAAATTAATTTTGTACATGTAATTTTACCAATATTATGTAAGTACAATAGTTTACTAATATGATGAGTATTTGAATAGTTTATCTATGTTTTACATATATGCAGTTATTGGCTAGTCAAAGTGTTGAACTATAGCTTTTGTTTCTACCAATTTTGTCAGGCTAACAATGCTTGTAACCAAATCTTCATAGCTTGTTGAAGAACAACGATTTACCTGATATAGAAATAATAAAGACAGCCATTCAAACTAGTTTGTGCACAAATGTTTATCTTTATTTATCAACAAATAGTTCTAACATAACTTATAGCCTAAAGTAAAGGACAACATGTTTAGTTGGTACTTACAGATTTGCTAGAGTCGTAGAAAGTAAAGTCTATTCCTAATATTTCCTCGAGTCCTAACAACACAGTACACACTGTGCGGGGGCAGGTCCAAGCCCACAACTCACTTTATTCCATCAAATAAATTAAACGTACATCACGCAAGCAAGGACCACAATGGCCTCAATGTGACACTTCACAACATATATACCCTAATTTACATAACTCGCTCCAGGACCTCTCGTCCATGTAGGAAATCATTTCCCTCTCCATTACCAACTCTCTACGATCGTTGTCCATTACAAGAGAAATATATTGCTGGTTTTAAGTCATTTTATGCATGTTTTTCTCTTCCAATGTGCCTGAAAGACATGTAAAAGCTTACTAAGGTTTTAAGCCTGTTACTTACTTCAAAAATAGCTAAACAGTCTTTCTTACCAGCATAAAAACGAATAAAAAGCCAGAGTTTCTTGACAACTTCACTGACTACTGCAAAGCTGCATTTTCCCACTCATTTTTGCAAACACGCCACGGACCAATCAGCAGCCGTATTTTAGTCATGTGATCGAACTGCTGACCACATCATTTTGTTTGTTCATATCATAATGGCTTTCAAACTGCAGTGTGTCTGCTCTTTCTCAAATCTTAGTTCGTTGCTGTACAAGTGCATAGTTTTCTCACAACACCTTTTTAAGATTTGGAGCATATACCTACATGTAATTTAGGGAGACATGTGTAATGTTTATTTGCTCATACTGGTACATACATAAAATACAAGGATAAATATGATTGTTTTTATGTTGTATGTTTTACATTAATATCATTTTAATAGTTATGAAATGTGTTATGATCAAATGATATGATGGAAATGTATTATTAGTTGTTTACCAAAATATTTTACAACTATAAAACAGATCATTGATTGGTAAGTTTAAATCATAAGTTGTCAGATAAAACTTATAATTTTCATAGGTTACTCCCATGAAATTTCATAGTGATTGCATTTCATAGCCTTTGTTATGCAATTTCATAGTTATTTCATAGCATGGCTACACCTATGAAACTTTTTTCATAGGGTATATTCTCCAGAGGAAAATTTCATAGCCTTGAACTGCAATGTCATAGTTATTTCATAGCATGGCTACACCTATGAAACTTTTTTCATAGGGTATATTCTCCAGAGGAAAATTTCATAGCCTTGAACTGCAATGTCATAGTTATTTCATAGCATGGCTACACCTATGAAATTGTTTTCATAGGGTTTACTCCAGAGGAAAATTTCATAGATATTTCATAGCATGGCTATACCTATGAAACTTTTTTTCATAGGGTATATTCTCCAGAGGAAAATTTCATAGCCTTGAACTGCAATGTCATAGTTATTTCATAGCATGGCTACACCTATGAAATTTTTTCATAGGGTATATTCTCAGAGGAAAATTTCATAGCCTTGAACAAATGATAGTTATTTCTAGCATTACACCTAGAAATTGCCATAGTTTATTCTCCACGGAAAATTTCATAGATATTTCATAGCATGGGCTATACCTATGAAACTTCATTTCATAGGGTATAAATCTGATAATTTCTGCAAAGGAAAATTTTTCCTAGCCTGAACCTTTTCATAGGACTATGAAAAATCAAATTCATAGCACTATGAAAAAACTTCATAGGGTATTTCATAGGTTCTGCCTATTTCATAGGCTTTTCATGGGGTTTTCATAGGGTTTTTACAGTAGTAGAGTTATTACTTTGCATAGAACACTGACACTTGCACCCACAATTATGGTACTTGTAATTATGTACTATACTATAAGTACAAAACCACTGCTCATAATAATAATTATAATAATTTAATAACAATACAATAATTAATAACAATAATAATAATGATAACTTTATTTCTCGAAACAAATTACAAATAAGAGATAAAAAATAGATAAAAAATCCTTATTTACAAAATTTGAAATGATCGATTGGATTGTTGGACTGTTCAATAACAATTAACTAATGATATTAAAATATAATAATAATAATAATAATAATAATAATAACATTCTTTAGACAGATGGCACATTGTCACAATAACATAGGCTGAACAACATGTCATCTATCTCCATCCTCCCTCCTTAATGTATAAATGTTAATGAAAGACATTGCTACACTTGCTTATTGATCACAATACTGGGAATAATTGTTCATTATTTGTGTGCATCAGGCAAGTGTCTCTGCAGCTCACAGGAAGCGCTTCACTAGGGTAGAGATGGCAAGGGTGCTAATGGAAAGAAATCAGTACAAGGAAAGGTTAATGGAACTACAAGAAGCTGTCAGATGGACTGAAATGATAAGGTATTTAAGAGACAAACCCCACTGACTCAACCCCTCCCCCACCCAAAAAAATAGGAACCGCGTTAATACATATACAGTAGTCAGTCCCCATAGAGTCGTTTTCGTATGAGTGGGAAACCTACGGCACAGAGTACAGTCATGGTATGGGATTGAAGACTTTGTATTCAACCATTAAACTCATCACCAATAGATGAGCTTGGGGTTGCGTGCCACAGAGTGGGACTGACCTCGCTAGTACGAGTCCCTCATGGAGGTCACCATGCAACCATGCCACAGTCCACCCCCTTGCACCCGTTCACACTGACTAAGCAGTTAGTCAGTGGAGTAAAACAAATGTATATATACTTACCTGTTTAATACTTACCATGGATGGGAGGGTAGGGTGAGATAAATTGATCCGCAATGATCAGCTCAGCAATGAGATTCTCGATTCCCTCAAGCGCCTGTTGACTCCACGATGGACAGCAAATGGGCCCGAACAGTGGATGACACATGTATTGTAAGCCCCTGTCTATGTCTAGGGGTTCCCCACACTTTGGGTACCCAAGTGAGACTGCTGGCCAGCATTATCTCGATTTTAACCTTGCCTAAATTACGTTTAGCCACATATCACAGCACGCAAAATCATTGCTTAACCAATCAGAATGCTTGGATACCACACGATCATGGTGCAATACCATCACGGTATGGCACGAACCGTACTGTAACTACTTCCCACTCATACGAAAACGACTCTTTATAACAACATGCAAGTTTAAATGATTTGATTTGTGTTCAAAGGGCATCCAAGGAGAGAAATTATGAGCTGCAACAGAAGAGAAAGTCATCGATCTGGAAATTGTAAGTTGTAATTGAATGACTGTCTTTCAAAGACCCTGTGTCTGATGGATGACTGTCTGTCAAAGACCCTGTGTCTGATGGATGACTGTCTGTCAAAGACCCTGTGTCTGATGGATGACTGTCTGTCAAAGACCCTGTGTCTGATGGATGACTGTCTGTCAAAGACCTTGTGTCTGATGGATGACTGTCTGTCAAAGACCCTGTGTCTGACATGGATGACTGTCTGTCAAAGACCCTGTGTCTGATGGATGACTGTCTGTCAAAGACAGCCTGTGTCTGATGGATGACTGTCTGTCAAAGACAGCCTGTGTCTGATGGATGACTGTCTGTCAAAGACCCTGTGTCTGATGGATGACTGTCTGTCAAAGACCCTGTGTCTGATGGATGACTGTCTGTCAAAGACCCTGTGTCTGAATGACTGTCTGTCAAAGACCCTGTGTCTGATGGATGACTGTCTGTCAAAGACAGCCTGTGTCTGATGGATGACTGTCTGTCAAAGACAGCCTGTGTCTGATAGATGACTGTCTGTCAAAGACAGCCTGTGTCTGAGCCCATGACACTTTGCCTGTGTCTGAGCCCATGAAATTTTGATTACGAAGCTACTTTGTGCACACAAGGGATCATGGGCTACGAAACAGGGTCTCTTTAAGACAAAATTAGCCATCTGTCTTGGCTATAAAATTCTATACAGTATGGTGCTCAGTATCTGGCCACTTTAGTTTATAATCATCATATCTTGGCTTCTATTATCGGAAAATGTCTAATATTTCGTCTAAAGACAGCTTATTTACTGCTCTAAAAACGTTCCAAAGATTGATCGCTTTAGTCGAGTATATTTAAAATTATTTACTTTTTAGCGAAGCTCCTTAGGTGCCCAGTATCCGGCCAAGAGGCCCAGTATCCGGCAATCGACATTAAGGTATCAGGGTACCCCAAACGACCATCATGCACGCAACACGCTCTAGCACGTACTCGTTACGCTAAAACCTCTATAAAGTATACATTTTCTGAAAGCTGAATAAATGCAGAATTCAATAAAACAATTGGTTTTTAGAACAAAAACAGTATATTTGAAATAGGTAAAAAAGTTCAGATTTTCACATCACTATAATCGCTGAGGTCCCATACAGCCGCAATTTATCTGAAATCCTCGACTAATACCTTTATAAGCTCATGAGATATAGCTTACAAAAAATGTGTCTCCGTTTATTACTCGGGCTCTTCCGAAGGAAGCCCGAGTTATAAAATGCGTTTTTCGGTAGTAGTAGTAGTAGTAGTCGTCGTCGTCGTAGTTTTGTTCGGCTAAAGAATGACGAAAGTATGCGACGTATTTAATCGTATCGAGTTTCAAGATTACTCAGCAGATAAGAAAAAAACAAACGACACACAGGAAGGACTCAAGTAGATTTGAATCTTAGTTTTGAAAGCAGCTGTAGATCTTCAAGCTATTAAAAGGTCAGGATTCTAGTTCATCGTTCAATGACTAGAAGTGGTAGAAGGACTAGAAGCTCGCTTAAAATATATTTAACAAAAACAAACGTGAGGGCGTTATCAGAACCATCTGACCTATGCAACCTCAAGACGTATCATGTACATACTCACCCGCCACATGGTCTCCCTCGTCACTCAACTGTCACTGATTGTCATGACGTCAGAGAAATGATATTGTATTGAAGAAGATGTCCTTGTTTTATTCGACGTTCGAACCGTAACTCGAACCCGAACTCGAACTCGATTCCAAACTCGACGTTTCGGGATCTGAAACTAGAGAGGGGGCCTTTACACGAACTCATCAAAATCAAATCAATTGAACTCAAAGTCAAAAGGTAATCAAATGAACTCAAAGTCAAAGGCAAATCAAATGAACTCGACATATACATGTATACAGTTACATAGTCTCCCTCGTCACGCAACTGTCAGTCATTGTCAGGTCTCTCCTCACGCAACTGACATTGTCCTTGTCATAAGCCCGAGTGTACGCTCATTGAGCGTCTTGTTGATAAATTAACCCGTTGCGTTTTTATACAGTCCTAAACTTCGAGCTCTGCAAAAACTGGAAAACACTTTACAAAACAAGTTATAACTTTCGAAGGAAATTGATTATTAGAATTCGGAGACACCTTTTTGAAGAATATTTATCTGACAAAGTGTCTACCAAATTTCAGCTAAATTGGATAAAATCCCTTTGACCGGGAACTCAAAATGTGCGCTTGATTCATGGCTATTTTGTTTCCGAAATAAAAGGCAAAAGAGTTTTCAAGTCAAGTGGCGCCTTTGTTTACACAAGTGTTGATAATCCACCACAAATATGTGATCCAATACCTGATGACATATGAATGATATTCATAAGAAGATCGCCTTATAGTACGTAGCGTTCGTAACACAACAACTAGGCAGGAAAACAAAGTTACTGTTGGCGGAAAATGCAAGCACTTCGACCGTGTGTGGTTTAGCATCGAACGTTATTCAAGGATGTTTTGAGTGAGCAGTTACGATTTTTGGATACTTTCTTCGCATCTGAATCTTTGTGGAAAGTCTGTTGCGTGAGTACTGTTGACAGCTTGCTTGTCGACATCTTTTTGCATCAAATGAAATCCAAAATTCTTATTTTGATTCTAACTTTTTAGGGAAAAAATATTTTTAGATTCTGTTTTTTGGAGATGGTAGATAATATTCAATTTGATTTGATTATCAAAAAAAATCAAAACCGGTGATTTGAAAGGGGTTTTGGGGTACTCTGATACCTTAAGGCGAGTAGTTCATGTAAACAATCGAACTAAACTGACTCGTTTACCCTTTTTGTAAATGCTGATTTTGTTTTGCTTTGATTTGTAAATATAAATCGGCTTAGCAACGAGGTATCCAGTCTTTGCGAAGGAGACTACAAGGTGTCATACTTAGGGGGTTGATGTAAGGGACAACTGTGCGTGCAGCGCGCGACTGATCAAGTGGATCATGGTAAATGTAATATTTGTGTATTATTGCGTTGTTGGCCACAGGGGAAAGCTCTTGCATGGATTGCCAGTTTGTTCACTGCAATGTATGGGTGAATTATGTTGATTCTCAACATTGAATGACAATGTTCCTCTGGATGGCCGGAAACTGGAACCCTATGTCGAATTCGAAACAAAACTTTTGACTGCTGAAATTTAATAGCATTTGAATTCTGCCTGATATTGAAAGGTGCTCTAAGCGCCATTATCCTTAGTCTATCATTGCTGTTTAAATTGAGAAATTTGGTTAAACATTTCCTATCAAACGAGACATTAGTTGACATTAAAATTGGTTCACCTATGGTAGTTTTACTGTGCAGTGAAAAGCGTAAAAATTAGCATATGAAGATTTACTTACTTGAACAAAACTCGTTCTCGTTCGAGTCTCCTCGAGTAAAAAGCCAGCCAAAACTACTAATGAAAAGCTGGAATGTTTGGGTTCTTATCTGAATACTTTGGTTGGCGATGAATAATAACCCCGACGAAAAAAAATAGAATCAAAGTTTTTTTGGCCGGATACTGGTACCGGCCGGAAACTGGGTAACATACTGTATAAAGTCTGTTTAAATAAACATCTAGTGATACTGAGAAGCCTACATACTACAGAAGGATCGTCAACACGTCTCATTCTTACTCATAATTCATGTTTTACCTCACTTTATCATATAACAATCAGTGGTATATACTGGCTGATAGCAACATCGTAAAATCAACACCGCTACCAGTGGCCAGTGGTGATATCATTGATATCTTCACATGTGAAGATATCGTGTAAAATTAAAAAGAAAAAATATGTGCTTTCTACCACTGATTGTTATATGATGAAAAGTAAATTACATGGTGGCCGCTTGGAGATATGGAATTTATCTTCTCATATTGAGAAATATCTCACTTGTTCACTGTGTCACTTGTGAGATATATTTGTCAACACTCAAAGATAAATCCCATATCTCCGCACGACCAAGTAATATCCTCTATGTCTTAACCAGCATAGCCTTGTAACGTACAGTTTCAGTAACCTGTTTGGTCCCTCGCCAAGGAGACCCAATCCTTCTGCTGTTAGCATTCGATACAACTCACCAGGAGAAACAACACCCCCAACACAGCGTCGTCATTCACTCAACACTGGTTCTGGTTCAACTGTGTCTGGTGGTTTTGGCAGCGAAAAGTTAGTAAAAACAGTACACGCATCATAATTAACTTTTAAAACATTTTATTCACAAAATCCAAAAATTTCAAATCTTAAAAAAATTCAAATCTTAAAATTTGAGACAAATATTACTTAGAAATATGAAACTGTATCAATAGGAGACTAGAGAAAACTACAATCTGTTGCATTGATTTTAACCAAATTTCTTGCGTTTTAATCTTTGAGCACACCACAAGGAACCCACGTTTCAATGATCGTGAATTTTTTTTCTGTTCTTGATTAAGGTGCAGTAATACGGGCAGTAAAATCGTGCAACTTGTCGCGCAGCATTGTTGCGTTGCAAGTTGCAGAGCAATGTTTCTCGTATTGCCACCGTTCGCGCAACTTGTCGAGCAACACATTTTCGTGTTGCAGGTTGCAAAACTTTGTTGCGCAAAGTAGAAGCTCTTTCTACTTCATGCAACAAAGTTTTGCAACCTGCAACAAATGACCGAAAATTTCATTTGTTGCACGACAAGTTGCACGAACGATGGTAATACGAGAAACATTGCTCTGCAACTTGCAACGCAACAATGTTGCGCGACAAGTTGCACGATTTTGCTGCCCGTATTACCGCGCCTTCAGATACAGTAGTCATATTTTCCTCAATACATGATCAATTCTAAATATTTTTTTCCCTGAAATCGCTTGCATGTGCAGAATCATGAAGCATTCTGGGAAATTATGAAATGGTCCATATACTCTAGTGAAGAAATAGTTTCAGATTTTCACAAATTGATTGAGAAAATCGACTTTGAATGTCATCCTTTTTAGTGGGTTACCTGTGGTGTACAGGTATACACTACAGGAAGCCCAAAATCCAAAGACAAAATCATAACATAATGTTCATAAATTTATTACAAATTAACAAAAAAACTTCCTTTCTTCTTTCTTTGCTATTTGTTAGCATACGTCAGTTGTTTTTGTGTTTTGTTTGTGAAATGTGCGCTCTATCACGCAATCGATACGCCATTGAGCTCGTGTTCAAGAGATTTTCGTTGGCTTTTCTTACTTTTTTCACCAAAAAGATTGTTTTTTTTCTTCTTCTTTTCTACACAGATATCATAGCAGTTTAAGTTATTAGATACCCGAGAAAATATCTAATAAGTAGTTAGTACACTGTACTTTCTATGAAATATTATTGTTTGGTCTGTAGGTGGTAGTATTGGTAGTATATGACTACTATGCTTATAAATGATTTGTTTTTATCATTTATTTTAGTTTACATTAGATTCACCATATAATGTACATACTACAAATAAATAATAAATAACAACTTTATTTGAGTGTCAAATCTTCTAGCAGAGCACAAGTGCTCCACTAATCGGGGACACCTAAGTACATTTATGTAAATAGTAAAACAAAACAAACAATAATAAGTGAATCTTATACAATGTCTCTTGAGAAGTACAATTATTTGTACAATAATTCTTACTGCAAAACACTAAATACACCACTGTACATGTATGTACAGTCTGAGAAAAAAGCAAACAAGTAGAGAGCCATCCAACTCACAGAAGGTAGACCACAGTTAAGTCTTAACAATGGTTCGACTCAGGCCTGCAGTAATTGGTGTTAGCTGTTGTGGTCACCCTGCCCTTTATTTTTGTACTTTCTTTTGTTAATAAAATAAATCCCTGCTTTGCTACTTGGAAGTTTTCCTGGACTAAATTTATGGTTTCCTTTCATCACCAGCTTTGACAGGCAGCGAGTAAATGAAAGAAGGGAAAGATACAAACAAGTGCGAGCTTATCTAAATACAGGTAGGGACTATCATTTTCATTGGAAGACGTGCTATACAATCATGTACATTTATCACAATCAAAGACATGATGGTCAGCGTACAATATACATACATGTATATGCACCATCTATTGTTTTAATTCAACAATAAGTTTCCGTTTGCTCTCATTGGTCAAAATCAATCAAGTGATGCAATAGTGTAGCTCCACCAAGGGCAACTATCATAGCATATAGTGGCTGTGTGTGCCTTATTTCACCAAAGAATACCAGTAGTTCTGTGTGTATGTTGTGCATTGTACCTCCGACTTTAGTTCAATTTATTCAAATTAATATCTGTAATCTGGCCCTAAGGCATTTTTAACTTTCTAGTTATTTCTCAGGGTCAGTACCTCCTATGAATATTAGTTAATGTAAATGTAAAATAATCTAAAGAGAGTGGTACAAATAAAATAGTTGTTGTGGTAGTTCCTATCTCTGGTCTGTGCTGTGAAATTTGCCCTTGGAAGCTGGATGCTCCTATATATACATAATGGTTTCCTGATTTGATATCTAAGGGAAATATACAAACAATAGAAAATCTCAATGCTCCAATAAATTAATAACTACCATATTCACCGGCATATAAGCTACACTTTTCTTCCAAAAATCATGATCCAAAGTTGGGGGTGTGGCTTATCTGCGAGAACATCGGGAATTGACACAAGAATGATTAGTCTATTACAAAGCTAAAATTATTGGTAAGCCTTTGAAGTATTCCCTGGGAGTTTATGTCTGATAACGCAAAGCATGTAATATACATGTAGCTTTCTCAAGATTCCACTTAATGTGTTATTTCTATTATTATTATTATTATTTTCCAAAATCTGTGTATTTACAAATATACAGTTTAGAGGAGCATCCAGTTTCCAAGTGCAAATTTCAAGGCCAGAGAAGAGAAGAATGAGCTCTAGTGTCTTTATTATTGTCTTTATATCAATTTTACAGATCTCTCTGAGGGACGGATGCAGGCATATGGGTGGAGCTTACCTGCCAAATACTCTGCTGAAGTAGTTGAAGGTGGAAAGAGTCTGGTATCTGTACCTGTACCAGTGTACTGTAGACCATTAAATCTTAGTGATCCTGGCATGAAGGTAAGGATGCTTAACTATCAACATCATCCTCAACAACAGCATCATCATCATCAACATCAACAAGATCATCATCATCAACATCAACAAGATCATCATCAACAAGATCATCATCATCCTCAACAACAGCATCATCATCATCAACATCAACAAGATCATCATCAACAAGATCATCATCATCATCAACAGCATCATTACCATCATCATCATCAACAAGATCATCATCAACAAGATCGTCATCATCATCATCAGCATCAACATCATCATCATCAACAGCATCATCAACAACATCATCATCATCATCAACAACAGCATCAACAAGATCATCATCATCCTCAACAACAGCATCATCATCATCAACATCATCAACAAGATCATCATCAACAAGATCATCATCATCATCATCAACAGCATCATCATCATCAACATCATCATTACCATCATCATCATCAACAAGATCATCATCAACAAGATCGTCATCATCATCATCATCAACAGCATCATCATCAACATCATCATTACCATCATCATCATCAACAAGATCATCATCAACAAGATCATCATCATCAACAGCATCATCATCATCAACAGCATCATCATCATCAACAAGATCATCATCAACAGCATAAACAAGATCATCATCAACATCATCAACAGCATCATCATCATCATAAACAGCATCAGCATCATCATCAACAGCATCATCATCAACATCATCAACAGCATCATCATCATCAACAAGATCATCATCATCAACAGCATCATCATCATCATAAACAGCATCATCAACATCATCAACAGCATCATCAACAAGATCATCATCAACAGCATCAACAACATCATCATCAACAGCATCATCATCATCATCAACAGCATCATCATCAACAGCATCAGCATCAGCAGTCATCAACAGCATCATCAACAGCACCATCATCAACATCATCAACAGCATCATCATCATCAGCAGCACCATCATCAGCAGCAGCACCATCATCAGCAGCAGCACCATCATTGTCAGCAACAACATCATCATCAATAACATCATCAACAAAATCAATGTCATCATCATCATTAACATCATCATTATCTGTCATCCTCTTCTAATGCTTATTTGCAATCAATCCCTGGAAATTTAAAGTACAAAGATGCAGCGGCCATGTTGGTGGTACAAACAAGATAAGCTAATGCTTTGTTATCAGGCACCAACATGGCCACCATGACATCACGTCATATATCAGAAAGACGTTTACTGTAGCATTGATTGTTCTCTTTATTGTAGATCTGGTGTGCAGCAGGAGTAGACCTATCAGGGGGGGTTACCCTAGACGGTGGTGCTGCAGTAGGAGCCAGTGTCTTCTATGCAAATACTCCATCTAAAGATGGTGATGAATTAGAGGTCAAGGAGTCTACACCATCTATGACGTGGATTGGTAGTAGCACTCATTCCTGTAGTAAAGTGACTATCATTGATGCTAACTACCCTCAGAACATCCTGGACTGTTTTGTGGTCTGTACATCTCATTTACTGTGTGTTACTGCAGTACCTGGTGCTAGACTTGGTGATTATGATATCCATTGCTCAACTGATACTAGTATATATACTGTTGGTAAGTACCTGGTACTAGACTTGGTGATTATGATATCCATTGCTCAACTAATACCAGTATATATACTGTTGATAAGTACCTGGTACTAGACTTGGTGATTATGATATCCATTGCTCAACTGATACCAGTATATATACTGTTGGTAAGTACCTGGTACTAGACTTGGTGATTATGATATCCATTGCTCAACTAATACCAGTATATATACTGTTGGTAAGTACCTGGTACTAGACTTGGTGATTATGATATCCATTGCTCAACTAATACCAGTATATATACTGTTGGTAAGTACCTGGTACTAGACTTGGTGATTATGATATCCATTGCTCAACTGATAATAGTATATCATTGCTCAACTGATACTAGTATATATACTGTTGGTAAGATTATGAATCTTTTGTACCCAAACTTTATTGACACACATTCTCAATTATCCAATCGTGCCAACCATTTTGGCAACGATTGTAGATCAAACACTTGACAAACACTGTTTCTTGTGTTTGGATAATGGATGATGGATGATGATAATATATTGAACAGTGATGGTGTCGATGATGTCAATGAATTCTTTATGCAATGTTATCCAACTCATTAATAGGTAGACTTAGCAAACAGGAAGTGAGATGACGAATATATCACACCCGGTGATTGTGTGATTACTGTCACGATGGCAAAACAGCAATCTGCACATCTTTAAACGTCGATAACGTCAACCGCGTCTGTCATTTTGAAACGTCAGTGCGCGCGCCATCGTCTTTCAGGTCGCGTCGTGTTTGCTAAATCTATCGAATAATGCACAAGGGAAACATGATAGAAGTCATGATCATGACCGTAGCAGAGCCTTTCCTAATGTGGATACATGCTTGTCTTCATTTGTGTGAACTTTAACTTGGATTTTCTTGGCCAAACTTACTGGTGTCTTGACAATCATTATAGTAAAACAAGATGTTATACATCTGTCCAATGAATGACCGATTTGTATGTGATAGTATATTTTATATGATACTCGCCTCCATAGATCAGACACAAAGCTCATGTTGTAAACACTGTGTATCCACAGATTCTCGTGGAAGCCAGTCGACTATTGATGCAAGTAAGGAGTCCATCATTTCTGTTACAAGTACAGACTTCTCCGATCCCCTTGGTATGTCCGCATTTCATTTACTTATTTTACATGTACTCGATGTCATCATTAACAATAACCTTGATAAATAGGTGCTAAAGTATCAGCGAAAGGACATGTTGATGATGGTGATGACACCAGTAGTCAAGTATCAGATGCACCCACCATCACAGATGTCTCGGCTGGTGAGGACCGACTTGAACCTAAACTTGATGAAAATGGAGTAGCAAGGATGAGTAGCATTCTGTCTACAATGTGGCTTGGTGCACAGTCTGGATGGTGAGTTAGGGCTACTTCAAGCGCCGTACTTTCCAAGAGCCGTTCTTAATTGCTTCAAAAGAAGCCGCCTCATTATCTATTGTTTGAAATGAGAATGGCTCATGATTAGCACGACGTCTGAACTAGGCCTTAGTAAGGCAGTATCACCCTAATCAGTTTAGACTTCAAAAAGTGTTGAGAAATAATGAATGATTGATAAAAGTGTTCCTGTATTATTAAAAGTCAGCAATGTTTTGGTTGTCATCATAGTTGAATCATCATCATCGTCATCATTATCAATAGCAACATTTTAATCAGTGATATCTGTCACAATAATGATCATCACCATCAGCAGAAGCAGCAACTGCATTGTCGTGATCACAGCAAAATATCATCGCTTGTACCATCACTGCCATTGCCACCACCACCATCATCATCATCATCATCATCATCATCAACGAGGGCAACATTTTAATTATATCTGTCACAATAATGATCATCACCATTAGCAGAACTTACAAACTGTAGCAGCAACAACAACATTGTCGTGACCACAGCAAAATATCATCGCTTCTACCATCACTGTCATTGTTACCATCATCATCATCATCATCAACTAGGGCAACATTTTAATGATATCTGTCACAATGATGATCATCACCATCAGCAGAAGCAGCAACAGCAACATTGTCGTGATCACAGCAAAATATCATCGCTGCTGCCATCACCGCCATTGTCACCACCACCATCATCATCATCATCATCATCATCATCATCAACGAGGGCAACATTTTAATTATATCTGTCACAATAATGATCATCACCATTAGCAGAACTTACAAACTGTAGCAGCAACAACAACATTGTCGTGACCACAGCAAAATATCATCTCTTCTACCATCACTGTCATTGTTACCACCACCATCATCATCATCATCATCAACTAGGGCAACATTTTAATGATATCTGTCACAATGATGATCATCACCATCAGCAGAAGCAGCAACAGCAACATTGTCGTGATCACAGCAAAATATCATCGCTGCTGCCATCACCGCCATTGTCACCACCACCATCATCATCACTATCATCATCAGCAGCAGGATCATTATCATCATCATCGAGGGCAACATTTTAATCATATCTGTCACAATAATGATGATGATGATGATAATCTTTATTTAAAAATACAGTGTCTCTTCACAATTCATGCTCTTCCAGAGAGCCGTATATATAATATAAATTACATAGTAGTAATAAATAAAAGCAAATCATCACCATCAGTAGCCTGCGTAGCCCGGCGCAAAGGAAAAAAGGAGGGGAAGAGAGGGGGAGGGGAGGGGAGGGGAGAGGAGGGGAGGGGAGGGGAGGGGAGGGGAGGGGAAGGAGGAGGGAGGAGGGGACTGGGGAGGAGAGGAGAGAGGGAGCGCCTGCCGCCATCCTATTGTTTGCGCGTTATCCGCCTCTCGTCAAATGTCAATGGTGCTTGTCAAAAATCATCCAATCTGGCAAACTTCCGTTTGCTGTCAAATAATTCAAATGGCTATGTTATCAGTTGAAATCGAATAACCTCGAATAGTAAGCTACAATGTAACGTCTTCGAGACGAGACGAAAATAAACAAAGCATCAATCTTACATAAATATATTTAAACCTTCCTACAGAAGGAACTTGTACTAGCCGAAGGCCTTAGTGATATCGGGATGACTGTCTTTGAAGTCTCTGAACAGCGCACTGTAAACCGTAGCTTCGTCAATTACCACTTTTTGTCCGTGGTACATTCGGCAGAGGCATACAATCGAATACTTTCCAGAAAGTATATCATCTATAAAACAGTATCAATACTGTTCCACGAGCCGGAGAGAGAAGAAGCCGGTAGACGTAACGACGCTACTATTACGATAAATTGTTGTTGTTACAATAGTACCAGAGCTAAATTTACAACGTCTGTTAAGTACTGCTCGTCGTCACTCGACACCTTCTCCTTCTCAACCAATGGGAATTCTACGTTCTCTGAGAGCACGTAGAAATACGATCATACAATAGGATGGCGGCAGGTGCTCCCTACCTCCTCTCCTCCCCAATCCCCCCTCCCCATCCTTCCCCCTCCTCCCCAGTCCCCCTCTCCTCCCCTCCCTTTCTCTTCCCCTCCTTTTCTTCCCAGCGCCGGGCTACGCAGGCTACACCATCAGCAGAAGCAGCAACTGCATTGTCGTGATCACAGCAAAATATCATCGCTTCTACCATCACTGTCATTGCCACCATCATCATCATCAGCAGCATCATCATCATCATTATTATCATCATCAACAGAAAAATATCATCACTTCTACCATTACCGTCATCATCAGCAGCAGTAGCATCATCATCAACGGCAACATTTTAAAGATATTTGTCACAATAATCATCATCATCATAATTTTTACTGTCAGATTAAACCTTTATCAAACAAACTCCAAACTATTTGCCATTGTTGCCCTTTTAGTGTGTATGTCCATTCTGCTATTTCTAACTGGCGAACTTGTATCCACTCTATAAAGCTCAAGGACTCTGTTCTCAGCATTGTGTAAGTATCACATGCTTTGAATGTAAACACGTTTGAACTGTTTATTTATTGTATCATTGTGTTGATATCTAGTCACGTCAAAGGTCGTGTTTTGGTAGCATTAGCTGATGGAACAGTAGCGATATTTCATAGGGCATCAGGTAAGACTAGAGATAACGTCCCCCTCGGCCATTGGCTATTTAACAATAAGACTACGAGTTCGAGTTTTCTATGAGTCAATAGTCAATGAGGCGCGTAGCATCGAGTTGACTATTTGAACTCATAGAAAACGAGAACGAGTAGTCTAATTGTTTTAGTTGAAACCAACTAGCATATCTTCGAAATTATATAAAATTCATTGATTTTTCACTTTGTTTTTGTTGAAAACGCCGGCTCTTTCGCTACTCACTATCTATAACTCAATAGATAGTGAGTACGTTAGCCAATCAGATTGCAGGATTCGTGATAGTATGCTATTTTTATTTTTATATTTTTATTTTTATTTGAATTGAGTATATGTTATAACATTGATAATTTAGTTTAGGGGGGGGGGGGGGGGTAGTTTTCGTAAGTTAGTAAGGTTTGAACATTTTTTTCGTCATTTGTATTGTAATATTCTAGTGTTGTGTAATGCGCATTTGATCATATTCAAATGTTAAAATGCGCAATATAAGCAATAAACATTATTATTATTATTATTAGTTGGTTTCTACTAAACTTAGATGTTTAGTGTGTGCTTTTGTTTTGCTGTAGATGGTCAATGGAACTTTAGTAACTACCATCTACTTGACCTTGGACGTCCTCACCATTCTATACGTTGTATGACTATGGTACATGATAGGGTGTGGTGTGGATACAGGAACAAAATACAAGTGATACATCCCAGGACTATGAGAGTAGAGGTAACTGTTTGATTATCTGTCTGTCTGTCTTCTGACTGACTGACTGTTTGTGTGTCTGTCTTCTGTACGTTCGTCAGTGTGTTTGTGTGTGTGTCTGTCTGTTTGTCTGTCTTTGTGTGTCTGTCTTCTGTATGTTCGTCTGTCTGTTTGTGTGTCTGTCTTCTGTACGTTCATCTGTTTGTTTGTGTGTCTGTCTTCTGTACGTTCGTCTGTGTGTTTGTGTGTCTGTCTTCTGTCTGTTCGTCTGTCTTTGTGTGTGTGTCTTCAGGACTGACTGTCATGCCATTTGTTTCAGAAAACGTTTGATGCTCATCCTCGTCGCGAGAGTCAAGTACGACAGTTAGCATGGATTGGTGATGGTGTCTGGGTGTCCATCAGACTGGACAGTACATTACGATTGTATAATGCCCATACCTTCCATCATCTGCAAGATATTGATATTGAACCCTACGTTAGTAAGATGTTGGGTAAGTATTCTTATCTTATATACCACACCACAGGAAGCCCACATGCTTGCTTTCTCTTCCACAGGAAACCCAAACATTTGCATTCTCTACCACAGGAAACCCAAACATTTGCATTGTCCACCACAGGAAACCCAAATATTTGCATTTCTTACCACAGGAAACCCATACATTTGCATACAGGAAGCCCAAACATTTACTACAGGAAACCCAAACATTTGCATTCCCCACCACAGGAAGCCCATACATTTGCATTCCCCACTACAGGAAACCCATACATTTTTTCCACCACAGGAAACCTCATACTTTTGCATTCCCACTACAGGAAACCCATACATTTGCATTTTCCACCACAGGAAACCTCATACATTTGCATTCCCCACTACAGGAAACCCATACATTTGCATTTTCCACCACAGGAAACCCAACATTTGCATTTTCCACCACAGGAAACCCATACATTTGCATTTTCCCACCACAGGAAACCCATACATTTGCATTCCCCACCACAGGAAACCCATACATTTGCATACAGGGAAACCCAAATTTGCATTTACTACAGGAAACCCCAACAGGAAACATTTTGCATTTCCCACCACAGGAAACCCATACATTTGCATTTCCCACCACAGGAAACCCATACATTTGCATTTTCCACCACAGGAAACCCATACATTTGCATACAGAAAGCCCAAAAATTTAAACATTTGCATTCCCCACCACAGGAAACCCATACATTTGCATTTCCCACCACAGGAAACCCATACATTTGCATTTCCCACCACAGGAAACCCATATACATTTGCATTCCCCACCACAGGAAACCCATACATTTGCATTCCCCACCACAGCCCATACATTTGCCCCACCACAGGAAACCCATACATTTGCATTCCCCACCACAGGAAGCCCAAAACATTTGCATTCCCCACTAAAAAACCCATACATTGCATTCCCCACTACAGGAAACCCAAATATTTGCATTTGCATACATTTGCATACAGGCCCAAACATTTACTACAGGAAACCCAAACATTTGCATTCCCCACCACAGGAAGCCCATACATTTGCATTCCCCACTACAGGAAACCCATACATTTGCATTCCCCACCACAGGAAACCCATACATTTGCATTCCCCACAGGAAACCCATACATTTGCAGGAAACCCATACATTTGCATTTTCCACACAGGAAACCCAACATTTGCAAAAATTTAAACATTTGCATTTTCCACCACAGGAAACCCATACATTTGCATTCCCCACTACAGGAAACCCATACATTTGCATTTCCCACCACAGGAAACCTATACATTTGCATTTTCCACCACAGGAAACCCATACATTTGCATTCCCCACCACAGGAAACCCATACATTTGCATTCCCCACCACAGGAAACCCATACATTTGCATTCCCCACACCACATTTGGAAACCCATACATTTGCATTCCCCACCACAGGAAACCCAAACATTTGCATTCCCCACCACAGGAAACCCATACATTTGCATTTCCCACCACAGGAAACCCATACATTTGCATATTCCCACACACCACCACAGAAACCATCATACATTTGCATTCCCCACTACAGGAAACCCATACATTTGTATTCCCCACCACAAAGGAAACCCATACATTTGCATTCCCCACCACAGGAAACCCATACATTTGCATTCCCCACTGCAGGAAACCCATACATTTGTTGCATTCCCCACTGCAGGAAGCACACATACCTGCATTCTTACCACAGACAAGAAGTGAAACCCATCACAGGTCACACGTTTTCATCGCTTTTTTCAAAACTGACAATGGGTTTATACAAACCACTCTCGACAAAATGAGGGACATTTGCCAGGGTATCAATTTTTTTAACATGTATTAGCCCATAACAGGGAATTAGACTGAAATTTCTTGAAAAATCAAATCCCCGCCATAGCCCGGCACCACAAATCAGGAACCCCAAAACTCACATCATAAGTACATTTGTTGAAGGCATTCTCTCCATTGAAGTATTATGTAGTAAACTAGAACCGTTTTCACTCGCAGGTACTGGTAAACTTGGTTTTTCGTTTGTGCGTATAACGTCTTTACTACTTACTAATGACCGACTATGGGTGGGGACGGGCAATGGAGTCATCCTGTCTGTCCCTCTCGTAGCAGCACGACCAGCTAGGGATGATAGTGATCAATCTCATGTTACAAGCAGCCCTGGTACGGGTGGTCCTGGTGGTGCTGTCAGGGTGTACAGCAACGAGGGCAAAGACGGGGAAACTGCACCATCAGGAACTGGAAGCTTTATGCCATACTGTTCAATGGTAAGATAACTACTGTTGTACCCCTATTTAATAACCCCTGTTAAGCGACCACCCCTATTAAGCAGCAACCCCTGTTAAGTGACCATCCCTATTAAGCAGCAACCCCTGTTAAGTGACCATCCCTATTAAGCAGCAACCCCTATTAAGTGACCACCCCTATTAACAGCAACCCCTATTAAGCATCCCTATTAAGCAGCAACCCCTATTAAGTGACCACCCCTATTAAGCAGCAACCCCTGTGACCATCCCTATTAAGCAGCAACCCCTGTTAAGTGACCACCCCTATTAAGCAGCAACCCCTATTAAGTAACCACCCCTATTAAGCAGCAACCCCTATTAAGTGACCATCCCTGTTAAGCAGCAACCGCTGTTAAGTGACAGCAGCAACCCCTATTAAGTAACCACCCCTATTAAGCACAACCCCTATTAAGTGACCATCCCTATTAAGCAGCAACCCCTGTTAAGTGACCATCCCTATTAGCAGACCCCTATTAAGTGACGATCCTGTTAAGGTGATTCCCTTGAAATAGAAGCAAATCCTAGAATTTTCTATAACTTGGCATGGTGATACATTATGGTATGGAGTTTCAAAAAATGCACTAAAAACAGGGGGTCACTGTGCTCATTTTTGCGCTACACTGCTTTGAAATTATGGTATTTTAGGTCTTTCAGTCGAGTCTTGCGTGACATCGGGATCGGGTAAATAATTTTCCACAACTTAAAAGACAAACTATTAATAATGAACTAAAGTGGTTGCTATAGCTTTTGTATCTCTAGCCTACCGTCTGATAGTAAGAAAATGCTCGAATTTTGCATAGTTGTCGAAAAATAGAACAAAAAACACAGATGTTCGAACCACCGAGAGGGTCTAAAAATCGATACTCCGTATGCTTTCATTCAATTTTTTTAATGTTTGAAATCCTAACTTTTTTTAATACTTTGCTATATACTAGAGAACTATAGTGTGATGAAAGTTATTGAGGCCGCAGGCCGCCCGATTAAAAAATGGGGTAGTAGTCACCGTGCTCATTTTTCGATTTATTTTGAGAAAACTTCAGATACACTTGAAATATTTAACTCCAATGGTCTCCAATGTGTGCGAGCTCAATGGCGTAAGTTAGCGCGCACTCGTCAACTAAAATTTTATTCAGAATCGTGCGCAGTAGAGCGTGCGCAATGCAATTCAAGGGAATCACCTTAAGCAGCAACCCAGTTAAGTGACCATCCCTATTAAGCAGCAACCCCTGTTAAGTGACCACCCCTATTAAGCAGCAACCCCTATTAAGTGACCACCCCTATTAAGCACAACCCCTATTAAGTGACCATCCCTGTTAAGCAGCAACCCCTATTAAGTGACCATCCCTATTAAGCAGCAACCCCTATTAAGTGACCACCCCTATTAAGCAGCAACCCCTATGAAGTGACCACCCCTATTAAGCAGCAACCCCTATTAAGTGACCACCCCAATTAAGCAGCAGTCAAAAGGTATTAAGTGACCAAAGGCAAATCAAATGAACTCGACACATACATGTATATACAGCCACCCCATTAAGTGACCACCCCTAAAGCAGCAACCCCATGAAGTGACCCCAACCATTTTAAGTATTAACAATGCCCGAGCAGCCAACCCCTATGAAGCAGCAACCGTGCTCATTTTCGACCCTATTTAAGCCAACCTATGGCGTAAGTGACACCCAAAGCAGCAACCCCTATGAAGTGAAGCAGCAACCCCCACCCCTTAAGCAGCAACCCCCAGTGACCACCCCTATTAAGCAGCAACCCCTATTAAGTGACCCCCCTTAAGCAGCAACCCCTATGAAGTGACCACCCCTATTAAGCAGCAACCCCTATTAAGTGACCACCCCTATTAAGCAGCAACCCCTATTAAGTGACCACCCCTATTAAGCAGCAACCCCTATTAAGTGACCACCCCTATTAAGCAGCAACCCCTATTAAGTGACCACCCCTATTAAGCAGCAACCCCTATTAAGTGACCACCCCTATTAAGCAGCAACCCCTATTAAGTGACCACCCCTATTAAGCAGCAACCCCTATTAAGTGACCACCCCTATTAAGCAGCAACCCCTATTAAGTGACCACCCCTATTAAGCAGCAACCCCTATAAGTGAAGTGACCACCCCTATTAAGCAGCAACCCCCCTATTAAGTGACCACCCCTATTAAGCAGCAACCCCTATTAAGTGACCACCCCTATTAAGCAGCAACCCCTATTAAGTGACCACCCCTATTAAGCAGCAACCCCTATTAAGTGACCACCCCTATTAAGCAGCAACCCCTATTAAGTGACCACCCCTATTAAGCAGCAACCCCTATTAAGTGACCATCCCCCCTATTAAGCAGCAACCCCTATTAAGTGACCACCCCTATTAAGCAGCAACCCCTATTAAGTGACCACCCCTATTAAGCAGCAACCCCTATTAAGTGACCACCCCTATTAAGCAGCAACCCCTATTAAGTGACCACCCCTATTAAGCAGCAACCCCTATTAAGTGACCACCCCTATTAAGCAGCAACCCCTATTAAGTGACCACCCCTATTAAGCAGCAACCCCTATTAAGTGACCACCCCTATTAAGCAGCAACCCCTATTAAGTGACCACCCCTATTAAGCAACCAACCCCTATTAAGCAGCAACCCCTATGACCACCCCTATTAAGCAGCAACCCCTATTAAGTGACCACCCCTATTAAGCAGCAACCCCTATTAAGTGACCACCCCTATTAAACAGCCACCGCCATTAAATGATCACCCCTGTTAAGCAGCAACCCCTATGAAGTGACCACCCCTATTAAGCAGCCACCGCCATTAAATGATCACCCCTGTTAGATATTGTCAATATGATACTATAAATAAAAGTGGACACTTCCATTAAGCGACTGCATTTCTGACGAGCTCATATTAAGCTTGATAGAGTTTCAACTGTATTAGTAGCCAATGCTTTCAAGTAGAGCAGCTATTTCTCAATGTTCAATTTAGAACAGCTTAACTGCACCAGTATGAGAACATTGGATCAGTAGAGACTGTAGCCAGGTGGATCAGTATAGTGCACTAGCAGCAACCTATTACGGTGTGGACACTCACACCATATTTGCACAGATACGGTCAGAGGATGTCCCAGCACTGTCAGGAGAGCACCAGAGGAGCTATTAATGTTATATTCACCAGTCCGTAACTATTATCTATCTATTAGTAATGGTAATAGAACTGAGTGGAGTGCAATTCGGTCTGAAATCATACGAGTGATTACAAAATTGCACGACCGTGTAGCGGGAGTGCAATTTGTTATCACGAGTATGATTTCAGACCAAAATTGCACGACACGAAGTTCAATTACCTATTAATCATATTCATTTTGAAATCTTTTCAAATACACTCGTTATATTTAGGTGGTAAGTTGTAATAATAAGAATAATTTTGATGCCTGAAATACAACTCTTTAATTCTAAATTACAAATTACTTTTTATGAAGAATCGTTTGAATTTAATAAAATTAGAGTTTCTGTGCGAAAATAAAAAAATAAAAAAAATTGGTGCAATTAATGATCCAAAATAGTGCAATTAATGATTTAATCGCACCATTTTTAGCCAATCAGATTGCAGGATTTACTAGTGATTTCAAAATGAATATGATTATAACTATTATCTATCTATTATAACTATTATCAATCTATTATAACTATTATCTATCTATTATAACTATTATCTATCTATTATAACTATTATCTATCTATTATAACTATTATCTATCTATTATAACTATTATCTATGTATTATAACTATTATCTATCTATTATAACTATTATCTATCTATAACTATTATCTATCTATTATAATATTATTATCTATCTATTATAACTATTATCTATGTATTATAACTATTATCTATCTATTATAACTATTATCTATCTATTATAACTATTATCTATCTATTATATAACTATTATCTATCTATAATATAACTATTATCTATGTATTATAACTATTATCTATCTATTATAAATTACATATCTATGTATTATAACTATTATCTATCTATAAAATTATCTATCTATTATAACTATATCTATTATAAACTATTATCTATTAATATTATAAAATATTATCTATCTATTATAACTATTATCTATCTATTATAACTATTATCAGGATTATAACTATTATATATCTATATAATATTATATATCTATTATAACTATTATCTATCTATTATAACTATTATCTATCTATTATAAAACTATTATCTATCTATTATAACTATTATCTATCTATTATAACTATTATCTATCTATCTATAACTATTATCTATCTATAACTATTATCTATCTATTATAACTATTATATTATTACTATTATCTATCTATTATAACTATTATCTATGTATTATAACTATTATCTATCTATTATTACTATTATATATGTATTATAACTATTATCTATCTATAAACTATTATCTATCTATTATAACTATTATCTATCTATTATAACTATTATCTATGTATTATAACTATTATCTATCTATTATAACTATTATCTATCTATTATAACTATTATCTATCTATTATAACTATTATCTATCTATATAACTATTATCTATCTATATAACTATTATAATCTATTATAACTATTATCTATCTATTATAACTATTATCTATCTATTATAACTATTATCTATCTATATAACTATTATCTATCTATTATAACTATTATCTATCTATAATAACTATTATCTATCTATTATAACTATTATCTATCTATTATAACTATTATCTATCTATTATAACTATTATCTATCTATTATAACTATTATCTATCTATATAACTATTATCTATCTATTATAACTATTATCTATTATATACTATTATCTATCTATCTATTATATAACTATTATCTATCTATCTATAACTATTATCTATCTATTATATAACTATTATCTATCTATATAACTATTATCTATCTATATAACTATTATCTATCTATTATAACTATTATCTATCTATTATAACTATTATCTATCTATTATAACTATTATCTATCTATTATAACTATTATCTATCTATTATAACTATTATCTATCTATTATAACTATTATCTATCTATTATTATCTCTATCTATTATAACTATTATCTATCTATTATAACTATTATCTATCTATTATAACTATTATCTATCTATTATAACTATTATCTATCTATTATAACTATTATCTATTATAACTATTATCTATCTATTATAACTATTATCTATCTATTATAACTATATATCTATCTATTATAACTATTATCTATCTATTATAACTATTATAACTATTATCTATCTATTATAACTATTATCTATCTATTATAACTATTATCTATCTATTATAACTATTATCTATCTATTATAACTATTATCTATCTATATAACTATTATCTATCTATTATAACTATTATCTATCTATTATAACTATTATCTATCTATTATAACTATTATCTATCTATTATAACTATTATCTATCTATTATAACTATTATCTATCTATTATAACTATTATCTATCTATTATAACTACTATTATCTATCTATTATAACTATTATCTATCTATTATAACTATTATCTATCTATTATAACTATTATCTATCTATTATAACTATTATCTATCTATTATAACTATTATCTATATTATTATAACTATTATCTATTATCTATTATAACTATTATCTATCTATTATAACTATTATCTATCTATTATAACTATTATCTATCTATTATAACTATTATCTATCTATTATAACTATTATCTATCTATTATAACTATTATCTATCTATTATAACTATTATCTATCTATATAACTATTATCTATCTATTATAACTATCTATCTATCTATTATAACTATTATCTATCTATTATAACTATTATCTATCTATTATAACTATTATCTATCTATTATAACTATTATCTATCTATTATAACTATTATCTATCTATTATAACTATTATCTATCTATTATAACTATTATCTATCTATTATAACTATTATCTATCTATATAACTATTATCTATCTATTATAACTATTATCTATCTATAAACTATTATCTATCTATTATAACTATTATCTATCTATTATAACTATTATCTATCTATTATAACTATTATCTATCTATTATAACTATTATCTATCTATTATAACTATTATCTATATTATCTATCTATTATAACTATTATCTATCTATTATAACTATATTATCTATTATAACTATTATAACTATTATCTATATATTATAACTATTATCTATCTATTATAACTATTATCTATGTATTATAACTATTATCTATCTATTATAACTATTATCTATCTATTATAACTATTATCTATCTATATTATAACTATTATCTATCTATTATAACTATTATCTATCTATTATAACTATTATCTATCTATTATAACTATTATCTATCTATTATAACTATTATCTATCTATAACTATTATCTATCTATATAACTATTATCTATCTATTATAACTATTATCTATCTATAAACTATTATCTATCTATTATAACTATTATCTATCTATTATAACTATTATCTATCTATTATAACTATTATCTATCTATATAACTATTATCTATCTATCTATCTATACTATTATCTATCTATTATAACTATTATCTATCTATTATAACTATTATCTATCTATTATAACTATTATCTATCTATTATAACTATTATCTATCTATTATAATTATCTATCTATTATAACTATTATCTATCTATTATCTATTATCTACATTTTGTATCTATTATAACTATTATCTATCTATTATAACTATTATCTATCTATTATAACTATTATATATCTATTATAACTATTATCTATGTATTATAACTATTATCTATCTATTATAACTATTATCTATCTATAACTATTATCTATCTATTATAACTATTATCTATTATAACTATTATCTATCTATTATAACTATTATCTATCTATTATAACTATTATCTATCTATTATAACTATTATCTATCTATCTATACAGGTCAATGCCCAACTATCATTTCATGGCCATCGAGATTCAGTGAAGTTCTTCGTTGCAGTACTAGGCTCCATGAAACGTGCATCATCAAGTTCTTCCGTTAGTACCCAGACCCAAACAGGAAGTAAGCCTGCAAGCCCCGCGCAGTCCCAGACTCCAAGTCCAGAGAAGAGATTCCAGGAAATGATGTTGGTTTTGAGCGGAGGGGAAGGTTACGTGGACTTCCGGTTGGGTGATGGAGAGGAAGCAGCGATGGAAGACCAGGCAGGAGATTTGATATCAGTGACCATTAAAGGACAGTCGACCAATGAACGTAGTCATATCATGGTTTGGCAGGTTGCATAAGAATCATCGAAGGTAGTAGCTTTATGTAGATTGCTAAATTGATTGCCAGGTGAGAATTAGAACGAATGTAGATGGAATGAATGATAGGGATTGTATTGTAATTTAATTATATGTACATTATGTACTGAAAATCATAGGAAATACTGACAGACAGACAGACATGATGAAAGAGAGATATTCGGATAGCTATAAGTCTACTGAAAAACAGAAGACAGACAGAAGACAGACAGACAGACATGACGAAAGAGAGATATACGGATAGTAGAGTGCAAACACTAAAACCGTGAAACAGTGCTAACTTTAAATAGTACTAAATAGTGCTATTTCTATTGGCCATTACAAAAAAGAGCAGGGGACTGGGAACGAGTTTATTAGAATTAATGTAATTACGAAATTAAGTTTATGACATGAAACAACATGTTGAAATTATCATATGTGCAGAGTTTGATGTGACTTGAGTGAATTCTGTCGGAATTATAAACTTTTGAAATTTTGAGATTTTACAGTGAATGTATGGTTTGGGTAGACAACGTAAAAAAATACAGAGTTTGTATGGGAAAATGTACATCTTTGATGCCCTCTAGCATCGTAAATATTAAGCCAAAGTTCACCAAACTTTCCAGATTAGCTAAGTTTGATCTGCTCTGTCAGAAAATGATGCCCACTTTTGTTAGTTTCTTATTGAATTAATTTTACGGACTTGGTCCCAGTCCCCTGCTCTTTTTTGTAATGGCCAATTGTTTCATTGGTGCATTTAGTACTAATTAGTTAGTACTGTTTCATGGTTTTAGTGTTTGCACTCTAAAATCTACTGAAAACATAAGACAGACAGACAGACACGATGAAAGAGAGATGCACCTATTTCAAAAAACGTTGTTGAAGACATCAAACTATAGGCCGGGCAATAGGTTATAGGTCGTTCCAAGACCGAACTGCATTATGGTAACAGCTTGAATAGCCAAAAATAGCACTTCCTGTATGAAAAGCTGTATGATATCGTAACTAATTTCATTTCAAACAGGACAAGACAAATTTTGAATCGAATTTTCTGGGTCTTTCTTGGTGTTGCAAGCTTTATTGTATTCTGGGTTAAGGGTTATTGTATTGCAGGGTATTGTTCAGCTTCAAATTCATTATTCTTGGTTATTGTTTTATTATCTTCATGCCTCAGGTGCCTTGCAACACCAAGAAAGAGCCAATTTTCTCTGGCATCCACGACATTTAAGCTGTTACCATAATGCAACTCGGTCTTGGAACGACCTATAACCTATTGCCTATGTCTTCGACAACCTTTTTTTGAAATAGGTGTATACGGATAGCTATAAGACAGACAGACAGACGAACATACGAAACATATATTTTATCTTGAACCCAAATTTACTATGTGGCTGGTGTCACAACAGTCTAAACTTTCTTTAAAAAGACGCCCAGCATATTTACAAAGCTGATAGCGGTTTTCTTTTACCCTGAAGAAGGGCTATGTGTCCATTTATTTAGTTAATGTGGTGTCTTATCATCACACGGAGCATTGGTAGAGTCTAATAGTAAAACCTTTAGTTGATTAACACTTTTTCCTGTCTTTTGGGACTGTATATTTTTGGTCGTTTGAATGGCGTTTTAGGCTCTTCTCATTTATAAATTACTAAAGTTTATTACAAACAATTACGTTTGTTTCTGTGTAAATAGCTGCAACAATGGAGAATAAGAAAAAAAGAACAAGTTATATATTTTTGTTTTGTATTGATGTCTCTTTGTTTTCATCTTTTGTCGTTTAATGTGCAGAATTTGGTCAAAAGTTGTCCAAACACAAAATGAGAACAAAGAAAATGAGAGCCATTCTCCCATCTTTTACTTCTATTTCTTTCATTTTTTCTTCCCTTCAAAGTTTCCTTCCATCTTTCATTTTTACTTCCTTTACAAATGATTGTTTGATTGATTTGGTTGACCGTGTTGCATTATGGTTAGTACTGTAGTTTGCCGGTCGACACGACTTCTAGAGTACAGACACTATACCCGTTAAACATCACCAAGTTTGGACGGTTTAATAGCAATGTCGTTCCACGTGGCGTCCAACCGCAAGCCATAAAAGCCGCGGGCGACTCTGTGAACGAGATTGGTTTAATAGCATCAAAATATCAACTAAATGCAAAGCAGTGTGAAGAAAATGATGTTCTGGTTGAATGATAGTTGCGTACTACTTTTTAACATAGATTATGTAATCCACGAGTTATAGGGATGACATTGGGACAATTTTGGAATCAATCACTCGGCTGTAAACTTTCATTACGTTGCCACTGAAGTACATCGCAGGCTCACAACTCTCGGGGAGCGGGTGGTAATTCACGAGTTGGTCAACGGGTGTCTTTAGTACAGTAAAGAGAAGCAATTATAGACTCCAACGCGTTAGTTTTGTTTCACGGGTACAGTCTGCACTCTTAGATTCTGTCAATGTTATTTTACTGCAGTCATTGGCTGTCTTAGTAAAAGCATGTATAGGTCCTAAAGAATACCGTAGTCATAGTATATGATATATATTGATAAAGTAGTGTCCTATTTAAATTATTTTTCTAAGGTCTTTCAAGACCTAAAGGTGTTGGATGGACGATAGGAGTTAGAATAATGAATTGCGAGTCAGTAGCATGGGAGACTGCATTACAGTAAAAACCCGCATATAAGAAACTGCAGATTATGAACCTCCAGACTGAAATTTAGCCAATTAAGCATCCAATATATAAGAACCAGTTCAGACTGACAAATGAAGCAGGTTCTTATGTGAAAAATGACTAAAGCTCAGAACACATAGGTACAGTCGGTGCTGAATATTCAGAAATATTATATTTACTATACAGTTGAGTTGTTAATGTTTAGTGTGAATATTAGACCTTTCAGGGTCAATAGTTCACTAATTAAAACAAATTGTAAGGAAATACACCATACTGTATCAGGAACAATTGTTTTTTTTTTGTGCCCTGTAAATAAGAACCTGTTAAGAACCTATTCAGCCTGTTTTCTCACTAGACACCCAATATATAAGAACCATTTCAGCCTGACTTAGAAAAATAGGGGTTCTTTTATGCGGGTTTTTACTGTATTATATTTAATCTTTGTTTGATGTGTTGATGGCATGTGCATGGGTTCTGCATGCATGATTTAGTAAACTAGCCAGCCTGTGTTGCTGACCGACTTCAGCCCGCATCGCAGGCTCACTAAACCTTCCTGACCAGTTGCTCGTGGTCAGTTCAGGAAGGTGTCAGCAGTAGCCTCGATTTAGAGCAAAATATTCAACAATAACTAGTACAAGTCCATAATAATGAAGTCCCTCGCTTTTCCCTCTGTCAATATTTTATCTCGTGGAATGACTACGTTTTTAGATCAGAAAAGATTTTAATAGTGTACTGGTCAGCGAACAATCATTCAAAAACTCATTAATTATTCATGAGGAAAACAGCCAACCAGGTGCCCTCAATTTGGTCACATGATGGAACTGGATACCCCGGAAAGTCCGCTCTAGAGTACTTTGAAATATTATTTCAAGTCCTAGGACTGGAAATATCAGTTCAAGTCCTTGGAATAGAAATATCATATAAATCAATAACTTAATTTCTGAATACTATTGCCATTTCAATAAACAAATTCCTCCCGAATAATTAATTCGTTTTAGAAGTAGTTCAAAGGCCGACAATGAGGACCGTGAACGGGGTTTCAAGTCCTCGGCTTCGCCTCGGACTTGAAACCCCGTCCAGTCCTCACTTACTTGCAAATGCCTCATTGTCGCTGCCTTTAAAGTGTAATCTTCCTATCCCTCCCCTGCTTGTGCAAAGTGCCTGGAAAACCCCCAAATCGAGCCCTGGGAACGAGTTTATTAGAATTAATGTAATTATGAAATTAAGTTCATGCTGAAAGAGCATCTCTTTTTGATGTGAGTGTAATTCTATCGGAATTATCCCTTTTGAAATTGTGTTGTCCAGCCAAAATTTTACAGTGAATGGGCAACAACATCAAAAATTTACAGTTTGATGGGAAAAATGATGCCTCTAGCATCGTCAATATTAAGCCGAAGTTGCAGTAAGTTTGTTGCTCTCTCAGAAAATGATGAAAGTTTCTTATTGAATTAGTTTTACGGACTTGGTGAGTTTCCTGCTCGATTTGATAATGGCCACACAGTTACAAACCTTAAATTGTAAGCCAGTTTTGGGGTAGTTTCCCCATTAGAGAAGTGCCGTTCAATTGGTGATATATTCCTGGATGATATCTAGTACAAGCGTTTGGTTATACAAACGTCTGCAGGCCTGAGTTTCACTGTTAGTGTAAGTGAATCAGTGGAGACAGAGTGATTCCAATAAACCCGGACATTACTAACTCCACCAATTCTTGGTTTGCAATCAATCCCTTGAGAATCAAGACACGGCGGCCATGTTGGTTGAACAAACAATAGACACTAATGAGCAATCTTTTGTTGAAGTTCAACCAAGATGGCCGCCGTGACGTGTATTGCAAACCATTAGGCCTTGTTCAAACGCCGTACTTTCCAAGAGCCGTTCTTAATTACTTAAAAAGAAGCCGCCTCAATATCTATTGTTTGAAATGAGAACGGCTGATGATTAGCACGACGTCTGAACTAGGCCTTAGACACTATTAGACACTCACTCTGTTCTAATCAATCTTTAATCAATCAATCTTTATGAAATAAATATTTACAATATTTCACACGACCTGCAGGTATATAGCAAAGCTAATCGAGGCAGGCCGTGTGAGTTTATATGTACGATATATATAATATATACATTGTATTAGAAGACAATGACGTTTTGTTTCTTGGCATCTAATAAATATTGAGAACTAATTAGAAAAGTGATTGCAATAAACCCGTGAAACAGTTAAGAGTGGTTTTCATAAACCCGTGAAATACACTTTAGCTTATTTAGCACTACTTTGCTCTAATTCTTCTGTTTTCTATCATTGTGTTTATCTGACTATGCTTCACACGGGTTAGAGTGAGTCGTTCCAAAATCTGTCGAATTCGGCGTATTAGCACTACGGGGTTCCAGTCCTCGGCTTCGCCTCATTCTCGGCTTTGAAACATTACTTCACAGATTTATGAAAATCACTCTAATGAAAACCACTCTACTAGACTAATAGACACTATATAATAGACCGTATTTCCATTGTTTTCTTTTGTGTTTATTAAACTATTACACACTAACATTCAATTTTTATTCCCGGGTTTATTGCAATCACTCTTGCCTAAGTTTATTGGAATCACTCTGACAAGGAAAACCATGTATAAAGTTTGTTTGTATTGGAATATTTCACCAAGTTGACGCCATGACGGCTTGTATATGGCTGTAGTGTTTGAGTAAAAGTACTTGTACTCTGCATGGAATTGCTTCTTATTGAACATAATGATGGAATAAATGACAAACTGATTCAACCCAAGTTGTCTTGTGTTAAGCCGAATCTACACGAGTAAATTTTCCTTGACAAGGAAGACTTGCTCGTGTAGACGACAAAAACATCGCCAATTTTTCCTTGTCAAGGAAAACTTGTTCGTGTAGATGCGGCTTTATCCAAAACTATTTTTTTAGACTAATCGAGAACAGGAGCCCATTACTAGGAGCCTCCCTCTAGTAATAGGTTCATACGACATCATTTGCACAAATTGGGCTATTTTTAGATATGCAAATTTCCGAAGAATTTCAAATTGAAAAATAAAATGGCGGCCAAACGGAAGATGCGAGGACTTGATCCAAAATATTGATATTCTTAATCCATGGAAGTCCTAGTCTATTTTTCCCTTGCACAAGAACGAGACAACTGTGTACAATGAATGAATCACATGTATCAATAAACTAAAGCGTTAGTGGCGACTTTTAGTTTGGCGACTCACGATGTCGCGAAATTCTTCTACGTTCTTATACCTATCGCTTCATATGTTTATTCTTGTTTTATCAACTTTCTTCTGTTGGTTTTTGATTCACGATTTAGTCTTCGTAAGAATGAAGCGTTCTCACAGTGCTATTTCGACTCTGATGAAGCAAAGTTTCAGTGGACAGCGACGCCAACATAAACAACCACACAAATGTGCACTTTGCTAAAGACCTTCGCCGGCGAAAGATTGTCGAAAAACAACTGAAACTTTCAACCGACAAACCGTGCCTTAAAGAGCGGCAAAGAACCGGCTAAAACAAGAGGGTTATCACTGTGTGTATGGCGAAGTTCTTTCGCCAAAGGCGACTTCAGTTGGCAAAGAAGACAAGATAACCGGCACTCCAAGATCAGCCGCTGAATAAAAATGCGATAAAATCTTCATCCAGGCCACAGAAAAAGAAGCTCCCCTGTACCTCACTTCGCTGTTTTAGAAGGAACTTTGTGTCAATTGCAATGTCGAGAATTTTCGACAAAATCCTACTTCAGTTCGTGATTCATTTTGCTGCGTTTCAGACAACAAATCAGTGCTAATTAGCAAAACACACCGGCGGTTTGGAATATTCATAGCTTGGTTCTCACTGCTAGTCCTGCACAAGTTTAATTAGGTTCTTCGTAACAGATTATCCATGATACCAGATCGTTGAATTCCTTCTCAGAAAGAGCAGAAGATGTTTTGAACTGGCCTTTGAACTAGCTAGCTTTGTTTTGTAGAAATTCTCGCACTTGAAGTTTTGATATAAATAATAATACCTGGAGTTAGTTTTTTGTTGTTTTGTTTTTAATGTTTTCAATCATTGTTCTTCCTCGCTTGATGAAGTACTGAAGTCAGACGACGAAATTATTCTGCAATTTCACTATAGCTAGATTCAGATTCTTCACTAGAACTGGTACGCTTTCGGCTGCCATCAGTGTTGAATCTGACGTCAAATTCCTATTGTGTAAGACGCGACATGATTGGTTCATCGCGCGGAATTTATAATGAGTGTTCTATTTTTAGCTAAATTTGTGCAAATGATGTCGTACAGACCTATTATAGGAGAGGAAGGCTCCTAGTAATGGGCTCCTGTCGAGAATAATAATACGCCCCCAAAGAAGTTTACAAATGAATACATAAAAATGACTACGAGCTAGTTCGAGCAGTTGACTATCCTCATAGTAAACGAGAACGAGTAGTCTAATTGTTTTAGCATAAACCATCCGTACTGACATTGCTGTAAAACCATATTCGGAGTACAGAGATTGCTAGCCTGCGAATACAGCGAGCGTAAAAAAGCGGCTGTATTCCCAGGCTAAGAGATTGCGGGCTGATTCAGAAAGATACGTTTTTCAGCTGATTATCGTATTCAAATGAACATCTGATAAGCGCTGTTAGAATTACCTTGCAGTTGTATGTGACTAGTAAACAGGGAAAATACTTTATTAATACAGAAAAAGTAGTGCAAAATGCTCCTAGAATCCCGAATCGTTACCAGGCCCCGCGCGCCACTTAAACTCTAAACTGGCTTATAGAGCAAGTCGCTATATTCGTCCATTGCTCCCAGTTTTTCGCACCCTTGCAGTCATACAGATAACCAAAATGTTCAAGTGTTTATTAGGTGTCAGACAGATCTTGAAATGCTCTACATATAACACAGCGTAAACTTCCTTCCTTAGCAAAACTGCACATAGCACAGTGGACAAGTTTTCTAGTTCTTTTATAAAATACAATTATGATCTTAAATCAAGTTTGCAATTTTGTTCGTTACCAAAATGGCTGAAGGAGTACGAACTCAAAAGGAAAAAAGAAAAGTAGGATATACTACTATTCTCCTATGCACCCGTAGTTTCGGGATCCCTGTGCTCCCTTCCGTTACGTGACGGAACTAAAAACGGCTGCGAAGGAGACTAGATATACTACATGTTCAAGAAATAATTCAGTTACTGACTCAATTATGATATCCTAAAAGATGTTTTCGTTCTCGGTTATGTACTTCATGCATTTTGTTTCCACACGCAAACACAATAATGAACACCAGCTGTAGAACATTGAGGGGAAACTGAATCAGTTCTCTTGATCTTTTTGTAGGAGTTAACGTTAGACAATGAAGCAACGGAGAATATTTAACAAATTTACGATAGTTTGCGTGGTATGTCCTCTTATTTACCACGGTTGGCGTCATCGAATCGTCAAAATTGTTGTGGATTCACGAGGCGTAGCCTACTACTACTACTAGCCTACTACTAGGAAGAAAAACACAACATTTTTTCTATTTTTAGTAATAATAATACAGGTAATAATGATAATAATAATAATAATGAATAATAATAATAATAACTTTAACCGTTAATAATAATATCAGCCTGAGGATGGAAATTAAGCAGCCTGCCAGCTGACCGAACCAAGTTTTTGTTTTTATATTTTGTAGTTGTTCCCACGGCCTCGCCTTGGGTGGGCGTATTACTCGGGTTTTCCCACACCGTTGGTTTGCTACACTGGAAATAGTTTGTCAGCCAGACAAGCCTTCGAACCCACATGCCATGAGAACCCCATGTACACAGACACCTCATATAACGTAGTGTCGCCGGGGCAAATGATTTTACATATCATTGTTTGACGTAAATACAATATAGAATACATACAAGCAATCAATACACACAATACACACACAGCCAACGATAGAGAAGTAACGATTGCTGGAAAGATTGGGTTTAGTCCACAAGCTACATTGTAGAGTAAAACACTAAACCGTGCAATTATATTTCCACGAAATTACACTATCAGTTTAACAATCGAACACAATAGAGGTATTGAAGAAACTGAGAAGCACGCGCGCGTGCTATGTGCAGTTTTAGAGCACGCGGGGACTGATCAGAACATTCTCCCTTCTCGAGTGTTCTGATCAGTCCCCAAGTGCTATAAATCTGCACATAGCACAGCGGACAAGTTTTCTATTTCTCTTATAAAATACAATTATGATTTTAAATCACGTTTGCAATTTTGTTCGTTGCAAAAATGTTTGAATATCTGCGCGCGTGTGCTGTGTGCTCTCATAAAGCGCGCGGAATACGCATCCTTTGGCCAATCAGAGCGCACGTTATATCATAGTTATTTTGAAATACTCAATAGTACTATTTATACTACTATTTATGTTGCACAGTTGAAGTGTTTGTACTCTATAGATCAAGTGTTCATTCAAATATTCATTATTATCACAGAGTAATCTATGGCAAACAAACCAACAATTATACAGTCAAGAATGCCTACACGTGGGTAGCATGACGTCACAGGATGATTACGTAACTAGTTTGTCAATATTTGGAACATGGTTCATTTCCTTGATCGGGCTTAGATTAGTTAAGTACGTTTGGACAATAGCCAAAGAAAACCATCTTTTGTGTTATAGTTTGTTGGATCGCAACCAAGCTAATGTGCTAAGTCGGTACTGACAGCGCGATAACGTGTCTTATAAACACATACATACACTATCCACAGCATGTATAGGTCATGGGGACGTTACAACTACCATATCTACGTGATGTCTAGTATACAGACAACCACAGCATGTAATAATAATAATAATAATCATCATCATCTTTATTTACAGTGGGTGAACAAATACAGCAAATATACAATACTGGTTTCCAAATTGGCCCACTAAACACAATAACTACTGATCACAACAATGTATAAAAGGTCACGCCTACGTTATCTAGCTACCATATCTATACGCGATGAGTTGCTTTGTCTAGCTTTGTCAACCACAAAAGACATTTATTTTGTCTTTAAAACAAATTGTTTTCAACTGGGGTGGCGGAGTGCGGAAGTGACTATAGAAGTGGGTACAGTATTTCTAATGCGATTATATCCCCTCTCCTCTCCCCTACGAGAGAGGGACGAGATCTAGATCTTATTTAAAAATTCAACAACAAACTCCAAACTCGGCACATTTTGACCAAAAAGATTGTTTGAACTTTGATTCAAACTCTATTCCTGATGATTCAGAGCACAAAGGGGTTTATTTTCTTGAATGAACATAACATCAATAACTTAGCCTGTCGTCCAAATTATAACCTGTGGTATTTATGGGGGTGTTTAACCCCCCCTCCCTCCCCTCCCACAAGTCATATGGCGAGCCCCGGTGCTCCGTAAATACGACAGCATGATAATCGTGTTTGTGGTCCCATGGTTTGACAGCCACTTGATATAATACTGAAACCAAGCCAAAACAATTGACCTTCGCTTATAAAAGAACGAGATCGATTGTAAATCGTCAAAGGCACTTTAACGCTAAGTGTGCATACAGTCTACGACCACGAGAACATTCAACATGAAAAACGACGTGATCTTCGTACTACTTGGGCTTGTTGGTAAGTTGTTGGCGACTTCTGTTTCTTGTTTAGTTAGACTCAATTTTCTGGTTTTCGCCAGCGCTGGGTTCCTTTGGGTTTCTTGCAGTCTTGACAAAAGGTTTCGCTAACTTTACAAATCGTTTCAGGCGGCTGTATGTCGCGTTTTGTTAGTCTGCAGTTGATCGATCGAGTTGTTTGCGACAACGTTTAGTGACGGGGAAAAAGGTTTTAAAAAACTTGCTCTTTTTTAGATATCCTTTTACCGAGTCGTTGTCATTGTTAACCTCTTAATCGTAGTGTCGCATGTAGGCTTCGTAAGTATTTATAACTTTAGAATAACAACTGTAGTGTTCTAGCTTCTTCTCCAGATCATGGAAACGTTGCTTTGTTGACCTACGAAATCGATACTTTTTTTTTCTTCCTTGCGCGCAAGCTAGGCTATGTTTTGTGGGAGGTCATTCTATTTGGGACAGCGATATCAATACTGTTGAGCCACGTAACCCATGGGGGGAGGGGAAAGTCTCTTTGATGACTGACCTTGGGATTGACCTCACTTTATTATGTAGGGAGCTAGGAGGAGGGGGAGCGAGAAATCGCCCATATGAGAGGTCCCTAGCTATCCATTGGATCTTGTTGGCGGCTGATTCCCATTTATACATTGTAATCTATGTCAGTAGTGTTGTTAAGGTCCCTAGCTATCCATTGGATCTTGTTGGCGGTTGATTCCCATTTATACATTGTATTCTATATCAGTAGTGTTGTTAAGGTCCCTAGCTATCCATTGGATCTTGTTGGCGGTTGATTCCCAGTTATACATTGTATTCTATATCAGTAGTGTTGTTAAGGTCCCTAGCTATCCATTGGATCTTGTTGGCGGTTGATTCCCATTTATACATTGTATTCTATATCAGTAGTGTTGTTAAGGTCCCTAGCTATCCATTGGATCTTGTTGGCGGTTGATTCCCATTTATACATTGTATTCTATATCAGTAGTGTTGTTAAGGTCCCTAGCTAGCTATCCATTGGATCTTGTTGGCGGTTGATTCCCATTTATACATTGTATTCTATATCAGTAGTGTTGTTAAGGTCCCTAGCTATCCATTGGATCTTGTTGGCGGTTGATTCCCAGTTATACATTGTATTCTATATCAGTAGTGTTGTTAAGGTCCCTAGCTATCCATTGGATCTTGTTGGCGGTTGATTCCCATTTATACATTGTATTCTAGCTATATCAGTAGTGTTGTTAAGGTCCCTAGCTATCCATTGGATCTTGTTGGCGGTTGATTCCCATTTATACATTGTATTCTATATCAGTAGTGTTGTCTGATGCACTCGAGGACCGATACAGTAACAGGGTGAAATGCCAGTCGTACAACACCAAATGTAACAACATTTACAAAGGATGTGACGTGTACAACGGTGTGTGCAGGTGTAGTCGATCTGCATTTTGCTGTGAAAATCCATTCAAGTACAAAACACTTGTCAGCTGTCTGAAGCATCACAAACCAAGTGAGTAAATGAACGATTTGACGAGCAGAGTCGTGGGAGAGAAGTAAGGAGGGGTGAGTGGGCGGGGGCCGGGAAAGAAGGGAGGGGCGAGTGAGGGGGAGAGAGAGAAAATGGCTTATTAAATAATGTCCAAACAAAAAATCTGAATGCGGTATGATCAGCTTGCAATTGGCACGGATTGATTTTAAATTATAATAATAATGATTAGACATATATTGATTTGCGTTAGCTGTGATATGATTCTAAAAGATGTTTTGGAGAGCCAAAAACAGCTCAAAGAGTCCGTTTATTTATATAAAGCATCTAGGCCCTTGTAGCCTCCCGGTTCGATACCAACATTAATATTGATCTCTATATAACCCGCGTTGCTCCTACTTTGTGTAAAACTATGGACCTGATCGAGTCGCCTTTTAATCAATTTCTGGTTGATTTTAAAAATCACGCTCAAAACTGACCACTAGCAAACCCAACCCGCCGCACATACAAAGCATTAGCCATTACGCCATAAAGTGGGGGAGGGGTGGTTTGAAGATATTAAATAAAGTGACGTGTTATGTGTTTCTAGTTGACCCGTGCAAGCCCAATCCATGCAAACATAGCGGATACTGCGTACAAACGAAGAGAACGAAGTATCGCTGCATGTGTCATGGGACGGGATACTACGGACAGCGATGTCATGAAAGTAAGAAAGCAATAGTTAACAATTATTCCCCGAAGTGGAGGCGAGTAGAGGTGGATATTTACAGAGCCGCGAGGCAAATACCACTACTCACCGACACTGAGGGGAATAATTGTTTTAGTATATACCACACGAGTGAATAGCTAGCCAAATATATATAATTTATTTTCAAGAAGAAAAAGATATACGCTCGCGAAACGCGGCACCATCTTGTTTTAGCAAAGGATCTCCCTAGTTTGATTAACCAATCACAGCGCTATTCACTTGTGTGGTATATATTAATGTACATTATAAAAAAGCGCTAATCGAGTACAAATCATGACCCATTCAAACCAAGGCTTTTAAAAAACATGTTTGAAACTGGTTTAGCAGATTTATAAACAGGTTTAGAAAATTTCTCCAAACGCTGCATAACCTTTGTTGCAAAACTGGATGTAAACTGTTCTTTATCTTACAGTTTGACTCTTTAAAGTCAAGAAAAACTCAGTTTAAATATAAACATGTTTTGGTGTGAATTACGTACCACATTGTAATAGGGAATCAAAGTATCGCAAAAAAGTACTAAAAATATCTCAAACAAGCGCAATGCTGGTAATAAAACATTTGCAGCACATCCAACACATCCCAGCTCCTTTGACGTCTCTGCGTCTCTGAGCTGATTAGCAATGCCAACTGTCTTGTTGATGCCAGTATTTGTTTTGCTTTTAGAATGTAACTGGAAGCAACAAGACTTGTTCAAAACGCTTTGGAAAGAGAAGAATTTCAAGAAAATGCGTTTAATGTTTGCATGCCTTACATTTTAAATCCTAAATATATGAACTCAAATAAATGGTGTCCAGTAATCCAAAGTCAAACTCGGTTGAAACCGACCGTGTTTCTACGTTGGAGTCGCAGTGGGGCTGGAGACGTAGAGATCAACTATGGATTATATGAGGACTATAATATATATATATATCATATCTTAGATCAAGTCGTGGTGTAACAACATTCTGTAGTATAATTTGATAAAGATTACAACAATTTTTAATTTAAACATGTTTCGGCAGTGCTGCTGCCATCATCAGTAATTTAATGAGTGATCTATACAATATAAAATATATCAGTATGAAGAACAAAAGAACATTGAAGTATGTGATTACAGTGAAAGTTTTAAATTTACATGAGAGACTTATATAGTAGTATATATGAAGAAAGAGTGTGAGCAGGTGTATTTTCCATTGTATTTGACATGTTTAATGTATCCTACTACTTGCAGTTTCATGAAGTATATGTGTATTTGTACTGTATTTAATTTCATTATGAGAATCTATTAAAGCAATAAAGCATAAGGCATCATTTTGAAATCCTTTTTTCTTTGTCTGATAATTATATTATCGGTCCTTGACTGTGAATTACCATGTTCGAAAACCCAGACAGTGAAACTCTACTGTGTCTGATCCATATATACGCAGCACTAGCTGAATAGCGAAACACTCAAATCGAAAGGCTTCAGGAATGAAATAGTTTAGTAGAATAGTCGAACTCGTAAGCGTTTATACTCAAGAACTCCCATCCTCTGTTTTTGTCCAAAGATTAGTCGTGGTCATGTTTGAGTGCTGTGAGGATTGTTTGATTGATTTAGATTGATAAGAGATTGATCTATTTAGTGTATGTTGTTACGGGTCGATATATTTTGAATGAGTGCTCACTAAAGATTAGTCGTTGTTTGAGTGCTAGGCAAGAGGCAACTCCTAGGCAAGTCCCGTAATCGATCACCAAGACTTGGTTTCACCCGAAAATAAAATACTTTCTCGATTCGTTCAATCAAGAGCTTTTGATATGTAATAGAATGATAATCTATCAGTGTTCTGACCTGCTTTCAGGTCGTTTACTTTGTAATAACTCAAACATCTAGGCTTTTAAGGGTGTCAGTCAACGGCAAGTTGCGCGGCATTATTTTTATGGTCAGTTTTTAGGCCGCGCAAATTGCAGTCGAGAGATTTTTTTTAAACCCGGCAGACAAAATTATGACAATCTATTTAACAAGAATCTGAAGTTTCGTAGAAATCGTACGATTTTTGAGCGAACAGGAGGACAATATTATGAAAAACCACTGTTAGAAAATCGGCCCGTAACGGCAAACGCGACTGAAAAATAAAATTTTGAATACACCCTTAAAAGCCTAGATGTTTGAGTTATTACATGTGTTAAATGCAGACATATCCGAGTGTTTTTGACGCGATACGAGCGAGTTAAAAAAAATACAAAATGCACTCGCAATTATGTTGGAGTCACCTTAAACCTGCTTTTTCCATCATAGTTGGCAAAATATCATCCAATGTGTGAATTCCTAGAGGCGAATTCTCAAACTTGTATGCTTTTTTACTAGGTCGAAAATAGAAAGCTTCATCGAATTTACTTAACTCTCTTATCATATGTACAGTCATTTGCAAAAATTCTGGCCGCTACGAAATATCAATATATCAATATATCGGGTGCATTATGGGTAATTAAATAATCTAAAATTCCCCTTAAAGGAGGTTAACGCCAGCAAAGTTGGTAGAAATATTTATTATTATGTTTATTTTAGTCTGACGTTTGTTGTTTGTACATTTTACTTCATTTAATAAGTTAGGAAACTGAAAATAGTATTATTTAATTACCCATAATGCACCCGATATATTGATATATTGATATATCGTGGCGGCCAGAATTTTTGCAAATGACTGTACATATTCCTTGAACATATTGGCTAAGCAAGGTTTGTGATTTCCTCCGTTTTCGGAATGGCATTGGTGTTCAACTACTCGCCCTTTTATTTTTAAATCACGCAAACCACCATGATACGTTTTTGTGACATTTTCTCGTAATCGTGCATTCTTCAATAACGAAACTACTCATTCTGAGTTCCCTATGCTCAGAGGGTCTAAGCCCAAAAAGCTTTCCAATATAAAAATAAATAGCATTAACTAAAGATTGAGCTGTCTTATCTCCTAACAAGTCCAATGTCCAAAGCATAGTTTCCTCCGCCTCAGTAACGGGCTTCTTCTCCTCTTTGCATCTTTCCAGTTGTCCTCCAGCACGATGGGAATTTTTCATTTCAGCGTCAAGGATCTGACGGAAACCTTGAAAACTGAAATGAAATCAAATCAAAACTATTACTACGTAGTAAATATTATATTCGACATGTAATTTAATCTTGGCAAAAGAAACAAGCAAACTACATGTAAATACTTACACAATGTCTTTGGCATCCAGTGGATTTAAGTCAGCTCTTCCATTCGTCTCTAAGTATCTCTTCAAACAACAAATTATTTGATACATCGTCTTTTCCACGTATGCAGCTCCATCTTTGTCGGTTAACTCTTGGATAAATTTGATAAGCCAGAAATTTAAGCTGGCTTTCGTCATTAAGTTAAAGGTGTATCCAGTGTTTGAACGAAGGTAGTACGTTTAATCCTAATTAACTTCGCATTCTGGGAGCTTATTATTCCTTTGACTCCTCCAATTCTCAAATATATACGTACACCCCATCGACTTCTTGTATTGTGTAGTTTTAGGAATTGACTGGTCAACTATATTTTTTGTTTCTTCAAATGTTTGAGGTTCTTTAAACCTCCATTTCTTTTGCTGAGAACCTAGCGCTTCGGCCATGCTTACCGCTCGCACTGAACCATGTGAGAGCCGAATACTGAATTCATTGCTGGAAAATATTTAAAAATTCCGATCCACTGTGTGGAATTCTCGCCTAAACAATTCGGAACTTTGTGTATTGTCTTATATTTAATTATTTCTCTTCATATAATTCTCTGGCACATGAATATTTAGAATAGTATGAGAAGCCATTTCAAAACATCGTGAGTGTTTTAGACGTGATTTCTAGATCCGCGTGCGTGCCATAAACAATGGCTCGGCTACGCCTCGCCATTGTTCATGACACTTGGATCTAGAAATCACGTCTAAAACACTCACTCGGATTTGAAATATTACATATAAGATTCTGACACAAACAACTTATGACCTCTCCTACAAAGGTCACAGTTTATTGAGGGTATTACTCTAGTCATAATGGGGACTGTTTACCTTACTTTGCACCAGTGAGATAATGGCGCAACTCCAACCGGAACAAATTCCGGTACGAAGTGGCAAAAATGTGGTTGTCATGCGTGGTTTAGTATTTGGGATTTCTTGCTCAACTGATCAAGACAGCGTCCTTTTGCTTTTATCACTAAGCAGCCAATGAGCAAGCCTACTGTCCTAAAGGGACCGCCCTTCCCGTGAAGAATGTCATTACATTTCATTAATGTCCTTGATTTCGACAGAATATACATATATTCAAATGACTTTGCATAGTGATGAGGTAACGACATAAAAATCTTGTTTTATATGTGAACGATACTCAAATGGCTCTTTTGCAGAGGTACCGATGATGGCGCTTCGTCGAAGATTATATAATATCTAAACGTGGTGTATCACTAGTAATTAGTTTTGCAGAATGAACAAAGGTATTTGTGTAAGGAGCGATATCCTGCCTTTGTGCCGATACCGCAGGCGTATTGTTCTCTGCTAACTGAGAGTTCAAATTATGATAATTTGTTTCCTTAATATTGTTTGCGGAAATATCTGGAAATGAAGTTGTGGTAATTGTGATCGACGGAAGATCAATTTCTTTAAACATAACATGAGATTCAGAGCTAATTCCTCAGTCCACGCTTCTCTCAACACACAAGAGTTTATACCTGACTGTACCCGGATTCTCCACCAATGAGAACGATACTCAAATGGTTCTTTTGCTGAGGTACCGATGTGATACTTGCTAGAACGCCGGGTAGGCTGATGTATGGTACTCAGTGGTCTTTATTGAAAGCTCTGGACTTGAGTTACTTCGGTTGTTCTAACTGCATGTTGCGAGCCTAAACTCAACTGTTCTGAGTCATGGACTCTACTGTTCTGTGTTTCAACTCATCTCTGTAGAACTCTTAGATCTTAACTGAACTGAAGACTGTTAATGACTGCTGCCATGTTTGTGGCAAAGAATCTCTCGATAAAAGAAGAAAAAGAAATGTTGAAGATTTCGTGATCATTTTCGAACATGTTTTAAGGTTGATCCCAATGTTCCTGTATTTTTGAAACGAGAGAGAAACTCCCCAAAAACGGCGCCAGGGAAAACTATGGATCACAGAAAGAATGGGAAACGACTGCATTTGGACTACATATTGCCACATGGGAATCGTGCACTTTGAAGGTCTTTGAAGTTAAAACGGGCTACCGGATGTCTTCACACTATCTGTTATCGTGCAACGTACCGCTCTTTGCTGATTGGCCACAAAATAGTTTTCCTCCCTCCTGTTTTTCCTCCCCTTCCTTTTTCCCCTCCCATCCCCCTCCCTTTTCCCCTCCCCTCCCCCTCCTTTTTCCCTCCCCCCTCCTCCCACAGCCCCTGGGTTTCCGATGATGTGCTGTTACGTGTTACTATGGTAACTAGCTTTCTTACTGTTGGAATTCTAAATTGTAGGAAATTCTGAATGTCTTGTCAAAATATGATTTTGAGCCTCTTGACATGTGTACCTTGTTTGTAGGTATTGTTTTGTTCCTGTTGGTATTTTGAACCGGCCATTTTTAGAAAATACTTTCTACTGCATTGTTGGTTGTTAAACTGTCACTGTCAGCAATAAAGTCTAATCGTCTCTCAACGATACCGACGGTCAAAAGTTGTTTGAAAGTATCCATGGAACACTTATGATGGCATTTCAACTACATGTTCGGGATTTATATGGGAATCCGTTGAATCCGGCGTCGAATCCGTGATTTAGAAATGCCGGGAAATTTTGACCGTTTTCCGGAAAACGGTGTAAACCGGTCTGGTATGGCGATTAAAAATGCAGACCTGTTGGGGGAGGGGGGATTTCTCTTGCATGATTTGTTTCACTGTCCTTTTGAAACTGAAGTGAAACTTGTGAAAAGATATCATATATTGGAATACATTTGTTGAAAGTGTTCACAGTTCGGCGCGGTACGTTGAAAAGAAATGAACAACGCCTTCAATTTGATCGTAAAGATATCAGTTTCCGACCAATCAGAGAGATCCGTTGTCACATGTAATTTGCATACCCTCAGTTTTCTTTCGTAACGTGATAAGAAAGCCGCATATGATTGGATGTGATCCAAAACTATGACAGCTAATTTACAGGCACGGCACTATTATGGGTCTGCAAAGCGATCTTAGTAACATTTCGGGGCCGAAATAAAAACTCCTCGTCGCAGCTGTTTTATATTTGCTGTTAAAAAGAGACTTATGTACCACAGAAGGAGGCCTTTTCAGTAGTCTAAATAGAGGATATTACATGGGCGGGCGGAGCTGATACGAATTTTATCACGAGAAGATAAAACCTGATTCGTATCTCCAAGCGACCATGTAATAAATTATCGATGAAACATTTTTTGGTTTTGAAATCATTTTTACTTTACGATATCATGATGATATCTTCACATGATCTTCACTTGTAAAGATATCAATTTTTCGAAGAAGAGAAATATAGATATTTCATCGATAATTATGTTATATTTCAAAACTGATTATTGCAAGTGTTTCATCACTGAAGGGTTCGAAACTCCTCGAAACAACAAGAAAAGCACTCGGTCTACACGAAGCAAAGAGTTTTTGAAATAACTTCTCAAATTCATCATAATTATTATTGCTTTCGAAGCTTACTAAACAAAATCTTATATTCAATCTAATATTAAGAGATCGATAATATAAAACTTTCGAAAATACTGCCGGATATGTTCACCAACGAATTACCTCGTAGCGTAACTCACCATTAATTTAACTCGCTCGCTCCGCGTCAATATTGCTTGGATTTTATTATGCTTAACACAAATACTAATTCAACTATTCTGCACAAGAAATGTACCAATCCGTGACGCGGCACCACCCCCTTCGCAAAAAAACTTCCGTCTTGACTCACTAAGACTCAGCCAATCAAATGAATGCAGCACATCGCTTACGAGTTTTCCCAGCAAGTCATTCATCGTTTTCTGAGTACAAAAAAACACTTTTTTTTAGAATTTTTGAGCGAATTTGAAGCTTTGCATTCAGTACATTACTTTTACATAATTATATTGTAAGAAAGGCGAGCAAACTATTCAAGCACCGACTCGATGAATCGGCGAACTCAACTTACTTTAAAACACTCGCTAAATATTGCAGTTTGTAGTTACATTTTGACGGCGATAAGTTCTCGTAATAGAAGATAAATTGGTTGTCTTTACGACTTCTAATTTGGCGGATGAAAAGCTCCAAGACACTTGGGGTGTTATGCAACGTGCGTTTCGCTCAAAAACACCGCAACATTTTTGTTTTGCACGGGAAACGTCGCTTACGAGTTTTCCCTGAGCTGCATTCATTAGTGAGTCAAGACGGAAGTTTTTTTGCGAAGGGGGTGGTGCCGCGTCACGGATTGGTACGTTTCTTGTGCTTTGGGGAGTAGGGGATGGGATCAGTTGTCTCTTACCATGGATACCAGCCGACCAATCAGCTGCAGTTTTGCAGCTGATCATGTGACTTAATGCAAATGGGGTAACACGGGATGAAACATGAGCCGTCTGAAAATCAGGCTAGATGAAACACGGTGAAGACGAACTGAAATTTGGATCGTTCATCGCATGAAACGAGCAGAAAATATGCCGTTAGTTTCGATTTTTTGGCTCAAGGTAAGAGTTTGGCAATGTCCTATCATCGTCCTTTGGTGCTGTGGAGTTTTTTTGGGGAAATTGAGGGATTTTAGGGGTAAAAATCGAGCGGTAGTCGTTGGAGGTAGCGCTCGTAGTTTCCTGCCTTGTCACTGTATAGTATACTGAAGGGGAAAAATAATAAAAACAGCGTCTAATGCATGTGGATAAAACTACCAGAAATGACTTTATCTATAAATAATACAACAAGACACAAGATATTTTTCATTTCATAGAAGTTTTTATTTTTCTTAATTTTTTACATGTTGATTGCTTGGGCTGCCTGTGGTGTGAATCAAAATCATAATCGGAATCGTAAGAAAAGAAAACCTTCTGATCCATCCGATTCCAATCCGTTTCCGACACGTTTCGGGGTTTGAAACTCAGTGTAGCACGCTGTAGTTTCATCATTTATTTCATTTTCAGTTGTCATTTTCTTTTAGGACCTTAGTGAAAAGCACTCTATAGTGATCTAGGCATCCTCATTAAAGATTATTATTATTATTATTATTATTATTATTATTATTATTATTATTATTATTATTATTATTATTATTATTATTATTATTATTATTATTATTATTATTATTATTATTATTATTATTAGATCATACGGTTTCGAGTTCAATTTGGAAATAATTTGCACGAGTGTGTTTTTTCAAAGAGTATCAAAATTTCACGTGCCCGTGCAATTTGAGGTCTTTGAAAAACACACAAGTGCAAATTATTCCAAATTGAACGAGAAATTGTATGATTAACAATTAATAATATTCATGAAAAAAAAGTAATTTGCACTGCATTACCTTTCAACTGCACTGCTCTTAGCCAATCAGAATCGAGAATTTTTTTCATGAATATTATTATTATTATTATTATTGCTGCGAGCCTCCAGGCGAGCAGCGAAACTAATCGTGACGGAGTTCCTGTGTCATGTGTGGTCGTGTGGGATCTGGGCACTTATGTGGATGTGTTGCGAGTCTCGACACAGGCAGCCCAACCATTGCTTTTGAGGGTAATAAAAATATATTTGCGTCTTTTTTGACGGGTTTCCTGTGGTAGAGCGCGCGCGCGATACGCCGGTATTATATTGGGTTCCCTGTGCATAGAAATGTATAATGTTGGGATCCCTGTGTACGCCCTGCGGGACGCGCCCGCAGCAAATGTGTATATTGAAACAAGGTATGAAACTGATGGCGTATCCACAGGCAGCCCAACCATTGCTTTTGAGGCTACTAAATAATTCAAAAAAAAAATTATGGGTTCCCTGTGGTAAAGCGAGCGCGCGCGCAATACATATGTTGGGTTCCCTGTGCTGAGTAATGTCCTATGTTGGGCTTCCTGTGTGCCTCCTGCGGGATGCGCCCGCAGCAAATGTGTATATTTATACAAGGTATGAAACTCCAGTCACGTGATGGCCTGATGTGCGCCGCGTTTCGTTGGTGCACTTTTCCGTGAGCCGAATAGCCGAAGTCGTCGTACGCTACAGGCCCGTGGGGGGGTACCCAGTCGCTGAAGTTTTGAAAATGGCGGAGATGTTGATGAAGCAAAACATGATTTTTTCGGTGTAAGCGTTTGGATTCTTTTCCTTATCCATGGTAAGTTTAGAAGTTCACAATTCATTTCAACTTTAAGTAGCTTTAGATGAAATTTGACGGTTTTAAAGTAGTCCTTTTTCATTTTGAATGGTGGAGAATTGTATGTTGTGCTCGACACACGACAGTTCGAATCGAAAACTAAGCTGAACTAAATATATTTTCTGAATTATTTTCTTGAGGTTTTAGTAGTTTTTGCTCTAACTGTTCTCTAATAAAAGACATGAAAGGACTTGCCTATACTATGGCAGAAGGGCTGCTTCAGTTATTTTTCATAAATTAAGCTTATGACCGAGCTATTTCACTTGTACATGTGTACAGTTGTCATTGAAATATTAAAGACTTACACACACATTGTACACTTCAATCAAGTTCAACAAAGAACCTAGTACTTTATCTGTTTAAACATTATGACTCTCTCTTACAGTACTTCTTACAACACAAGCCGGAACGCCAACACAGTATAAACCTTGAGACGAACTCAAATTAATTCACTTACATCGAAGGAGTCCGGCATGATGAATGGCGATGGACTCATGAAGCAGCCGTGAACTAAAATATTAACAGTTGTTCTTTATTGTCATTGACATAGTACAACTCATTTAGCAAATACTATCATCTGAGAGAAACACAGAGTAATTTTTAATATGGTTCACGGAAGAACGTATTAAAGTAAGCTTTTAATATCGCACTCCGATGTTTGTTATTCATTCACAACTTTGTCGATTAATTGTGGTGACAGGCATAAAATTTATTAATTTTGTATTTTTATATACAAAACAATATCCATAGTAATACTGATCAATATAGTGAATGAATTGTACAGAAAGAACGGCAAAACAGTGTGTAAAAAGCTAGTAAACTTATTTTAACTGATTGTTGAAATAAATACGTTTGTTTGTCATTTTGTTTACTAGCACTGATAGCAAAAATGTGTTGTGCAGTACTAAATATGGAAACTATTCGCGCCAGTCCCTTGCAGCGCGAGTATAAATAAGAGCTCTGCATCTAATTACTGCCCAGTTCGCGTAAGAACCCTTCGCTACGCTACCTATATCCTTACTCAGTCATGGCCGATGAACAAATTCCTGTCCTAGCTGCTGTTGAACAAGCCCAGGCGTTGAGAAGTCATCCCAACCAAGTATATAAGTACCTGCTGCGAATCCAGACCATGGTCCTTTCAGGTATAAACGTTTTATAGGTCGGTTTCAAGTTCGTTCGATTTCCCTCGGCTCCCTAAACGTTTGCACGTGTGTTGAACTCTAATGTGAGTGTTTGTTTACCGTGCTTCGCCTCGCAAACACCGGGTTTGTGGGTTGCATTTCCCTCGGCTCCCTAATAGTTTGCACGTATGTTGAACTCTACAGTGAGTTTTTGTTTACCGTGCTTCGCCTCGCAGACACCGGGTTTGTGGAGTTGCATTTCCCTCGGCTCCCAAAAAGTTTGCACGTATGTTGAACTCTACAGTGAGTTTTGGTGTACCGTGCTTCGCCTCGCAAACACCGGGTTTGTGGAGTTGCATTTCCCTCGGCTCCCCAGTAGTTTGCACGTGTGTTGAACTCTACAGTGAGTTTTGTTTACCGTGCTTCGCCTCGCAAACACCGGGCTTGTAGAGTTGCATTTCCCTCGGCTCCCTAAAAGTTTGCACGTATGTTGAACTCTAAAGTGAGTTTTTGTTTACCGTGCTTCGCCTCGCAAACACCGGGTTGTGGAGTTGCATTTCCCTCGGCTCCCAAAAAGTTTGCACGTGTGTTGAACTCTCAAGTGAGTGTCTGTTTACCGTGCTGGCCTCGCGAACACCGGGTTTGTGGAGTTGCATTTCCCTCAGTTTCCCTTCTCGGTTGTTTGTTTGTGTTCTATAGTCGGTACTATACAACATGATACAACGTCATCTTTACTTTATGTATGCTTTCCCTCCCCTTTGCCTCGTTTATATATAAGTTTTGCATGCTTAGGGGTATGAGGTTGAACATTGTCGTATGGCTTGTGCTTGATATTTGCATACCGTGACGTAATGTCCAAGCATTCTAGTTGCATGGTTAATGTTGAGCAATGATTTCCCTTAGCGTTATTATTATTATTATAGCGTTCTGCACCCTATATATTGTCAAGACGGTGCAAATTCGACTGAGTTGTTCGGTTTTGGGTATATTTGTGTTTTCGACATTTGCAGATTTGCTGCTTCTCGCATTTGCACCCAATTTGGTGTTGTATTGTTTCTCTTTGTTGTTGTCCCTCCCTCCACACCTCCCTTTGTTTCCTTTCCTTTGTGATTGTCTCCCTTTGTTCTTCCCGTTTTCGCATATCATTGATTGTGCGTGCCTTACGGTATTTTCACTGTTGGCCCTTTGTGGGCGCTACAATAATTATTAATTCGGTGATGGTGTTATGCCTCAGATACGTGATACTGTCCCTGTTCGTTTTATTTTCGGTTTATTTCCGTTGCTCTAACATTTTGTGAAGTTTTTGTTTTGTGTCCTCTCCCGCGCTATTTGGGTTTTCCCTATCTCCTATGGTAGCCTGAAAGGGTGTCTAATGCCCTAGTCGGATTACTGACGCTCAGGCTGTCATCCCTTGGGTGGGTTACTCCCGCGCAGAAACGCTTTACCTTATATTTCCATCTCCTTTTACCACCCAAGGGCTGGCAGCCTGTAGATTATTGATTCACGCCCACCTTTCTGTGGCTGCAGCTGCCTCCATATATAGTGTCATACACTAGCTAAAGAACAGTCTCGCGCGTTTCACTATGCCTTCCACGTAAGCCACTCATCCTAAGTTTTGGGTGGCTGGAGGGTCCTGCCTAGTTAAGTTTTGGACTTGGCTTTTTGAGTATTGGCGAAGGTCTCGAGTGACTTGGTATTAGACCGCATCAAACGCTAAGCGTCTGGGCGCGGGCGCATTTCTCCATCTCTTATTAAGCGAGCGTGAAAGGGACTGCCGCGAATAGTATGCTATTCGCGCCAGTCCCTTGCAGCGCGAGTATAAATAAGAGCTCTGCATCTAATTACTGCCCAGTTCGCGTAAGAACCCTTCGGCTATTGGCTACTGGCTTGACACTCTCTTTCGCGCTTGCCTCCAAAAGCTACCGTGCTCTTTCCTCTCCCCTCCCTGCCCCTATCCCTTTGCACTTCCAACTCACTCAAGCGCGGTTGCATTTCTCCATCTCTTATTAAGCGAGCGTGAAAGGGACTGCCGCGAATAGTATGCTATTCTGCATTTATAAAACACAATGCCTCAATTTTAAAGCATTTTAATCGATAAAAATCAAAACACAATACAAATACTATATAAAAGTCAAAACAGAAAACAAATAAAGTATATTGTAAATGTTTTGACTTATGTTTAGTGAAAATATAAATATTAAAACTTGCAAAAAAGAGCACAATTCAGATTTGCCGAGCGCTTGCCGATGTCCTCTCGAAAGTAAAATCCGACTGCCTCACGGAAAAGTGCACCAACGAAACGCGGCGCACATCGGTCCACGACGCTCAAAATTTCAAAAATTAGTTTCTCAGCGTACGTTGAAGTTAGACGACTGACACTTACAAAGTGCTTCGAGAATACGGTCAAGTTGAGTTATTCGAAGAAAAATTGAATTTTCACATCACATTGACAAAATTAGGGTCAAAAACGTATTTGTCACGTGATGGAGTTTCATACCTTGTTTAAATATACACATTCGCTGCGGGCGCATCCCGCAGGAGGTACACAGGGATCCCAACATTATACATTTTTATACACAGGGAACCCAATATATAAATGCGCGCGCGCTCTACCACAGGAAGCCCATCAAAAAATTTTTTGGGGAATTATTTAGTAGCCTCAAAAGCAATGGTTGGGCTGCCTGTGGCGTATCATGGCCTGATGTGCGGTACCTGCAGCTGGTGCACTTTTCCGTGAGCCGAAGAGCCGAAGTCGTCGCACGCTACAGGCCCGTGGGGGGTACCCAGGATAAAGTCACTGAAGTTTTGAAAAATGGCGGAGAAGTTGATGAAACAAAACATGATTTTTTCGGTGTAATCGTTTGGATTCTATTCCTTATCCATGGTAAGTTTAGAAGTTCACAATTCATGTCAACTTTACGTAACTTTAGAAGAAGCTCGACGGGTTTAAAGTAGCCTTTTTTCATTTTGAATGGTGGAGAATTGTATGTTGTGCTCGACACACGACAGTTTTGTTGAAAAGTAAGCTGAACTAAATATGTTTTCTGAAGTGTTTTCTTGAGGTTTTAGTGGTTTTTGCTCTAACTGTTCTCTAATAAAAGCACTTGCCTATAAGCTTACTAGGGCAGAAGGGCTGCTTAATAATCCTCAGCAAATCAGTTATTTTTCATAACTTATGACTGAGCTATTTGACTTGTGTAGTTGTCAGTGATCGAAATATATAAGCTTACACTACATGAAAAGGAACCTATAGCTCTCAAATGACTGATAGTTCTTCATCTGCTTAAACATTATGACTCTCTCATCTACAAAGCGTTTGACGTTATTTTGTACTTTCTTACAGGACTTCTTAAAACAACAGCATAAATTATCTGAAGCAAAAAATGCCAAAATATAGACGAACTCAAATTCACCGACTTCGAAGGAGTCATGAATGGAGATGGACTCATGAAGCTGCCGTGAACTAAAATATTAACAGTTGTTCATTATTGTCATTGACTGTAGCACAACTCACATTTATTATCATCTGAGAGAAACACAGAGTAATTTTAAATACGGTTTTCGTAAGAACGTAAGTAAGCTTATCCGTTATCGCTTTCAACTCCGATGTTTGTTATTCATTCACAACTTGTCGATCGTATTTAATATCCATGTTATTACTGATCAATATAGTGAATAAATTGTACAGAAAGAATGGAAAAACAGTGTGTAAAATGCTGGTAAACTTATTTTAACTGATTGTTGAAATAAATACGTCTGTTTGTCATTTAGTTTAATAAGCACTGATAGCAAAAATGTGTTGTGCAGGACTAAATATTGAGACTATTCAGCATTCATAAAACACAATGCCTCAATTTTAAAACATTTTAATCGATAAAAATCAAAACACAATACAAATACTTTATAAAAATCAAAATAGAAAACAAATAAAGTATATTGTAGATGTTTTGACTTATGTTTAGTGAACATATATATATTAAAACTTGCAAAAAGAGCACAATGCAGATTTGCCGAGCGCTGGCCGATGTCCTCTCGAAGGTAAAATCCGACTGCTTCACGGAAAAGTGCACCAGCTGCGTGTACCGCACATCGGTCCATGAGGCGCAATATGTCAAAATTAAAATTTCTCAGCGTACGGTGAAGTTATACGGCTGAAACTTATGAAGTGTTTAGAGAATACGGTAAAGTTTAGTTATTCGAAGAAAAATTGAATTTTCACGTCATATTGACAAAGATTAGGAGCAAAAACGTATTTGTCACGTGACCGAGTTTCATACCTTGTTTCAATATACACATGTACTGCGGGACGCGCGGGATGCGCACAGGGATCCCAACATCATACATTTCTATGCACAGGGAACCCAATATAATACGTATCGCGCGCGCGTTCTACCACAGGAAACCCATCAACAAAAGACGCGCGCATACTAATTGCTGCGAGCGCAGCGAGCAGCGAAACTAATCTTGACGGAGTTCCTGTGTCATGTGTGGTCGTGTGGGATCTGGGCACTTATGTGGATGCGGCGAGAGTCGAGACTTTCACGGAGTTTGTGGATGGTTGGAGATGATTTTGTGAGCCACGGTACTTTTGATCAGCGCACACTCACAACACGTTCAATCGATTTTAATATTGAGTATCGTTTATTTTTCGCTGATTCAAGCCAGGAAAGTGTTCGTTTTCTACAAATCCATGATGTTAAATACAACTTTATTCATTGCTGGAAGCATTCATCGGGGTCATGAACAATTTAGTGACATTTCAAGGGAAAGACCATGTTCTTTTATGAGTTTTCAGCGCTGTTATGGTTGTGTGCTCAGTCACCTCCAGTTCCACAATGAAGTACTTAAGTTACTTCTACAGTCGATCAGAGTTGACCGAAGGAGACAGCATGTACTAGACCTTTTGTGTATAAGACATGTGTCCTATGTACCAGAATGTCCTACTTATGTCAGGGTATTGTTATGCATGCACGTGAGAGAAATAGGGATCCATTAATGGCGTGAAAACATGAAGTATGCAGATTAATATTTCGCCATTGTGAAAGTTGTGAATTTTATTGCTGCATGCAAGCGAGTGTGACTGTGGAATTCTTTGCAAACGTGGAATGTAATACGATTAGTATAGAGTGTTCGTTTGCCTTGCGTTGCCGAAACTGAGATCATGGTTGACTGTCAGGGCTTGCCTGATATTTGTTTGCGGGTTTTGGAACCCCAAAATAGAAGAAAACACACAATTTGTAGCGACCACAATGCACTTTGGTCTGGGAATGCAATATGCAACAAAACCTAGGACAACGTTTTTTTGAATTAGCTGTATCAGGAGCTGTATTAGGAGTATCAGGAGCTCCTGGCTGTATACATGTATATCCATGTTGGAAAGGTAAAATAAATTTGTGGATATAGTATTAAAAAGTATTAGTGTTGGTTTAGATGGGCATTGGCGCATTGAGTAAGTCATGCAGTTACTCGTAGGCTAATGAAGCAAAATTTAGACCCCCTAATTGTCTGAGCTCTCGTAAGCGGCCATCTCCCGTAAGCGACCATCTCCCGTAATCGACCATCTCCCGTAATCGACCATCTCCCGTAAGCGACCAATAGGCTTGACATTTTGGGTGGTCGCTTAATGGAGGTTGAACTGTATTTATTTTGTTGTGCATGGTTTATTGTTTGCCATCTATTTCATGCTAGCGATGACATTGTGTGTTCTTTTCTCTAGTTCTTAGTTTTATACTAAAGCCTGGAGGTTCTCTAGTTCTTAGTTTTATACTAAAGCCTGATTCTCTAGTTCTTAGTTTTATACTAAAGCCTGGTTCTCTAGTTCTTAGTTTTATACTAAAGCCTGGTTCACATTTGATCACTACGTTCGCCGAATCGAAAAACATGCCCAGCGATCGCAGCGATTCACACAAATTTTAAAACATAATCCCGAATAATCAAGTTACCACACAGATATCAACTGCATTTATACCTCGTTCTGGTGTCAGATTACTATTAATTTTTTTCTCCTAATTTACTTACTTTCTTTTATTCATTCGTTGCTAAACTTTAGCAATTGAAAGTGGATAGAAGAACCTTCATGTATCAATAAGTTAACATTAAAAAATAGGGTGAATAGTCACAGGATTTGAAACTTCGTGATTTGGAGCTTTGGATATGTGCGGTAATAAGGGTTTGAAATCTCAAAATGCAAATAAAGTGACGTATGAGGAGACATCATTTATTATACAAAAACACCCTAGTGCACATTACTGACATTTTAAAACTGCAGAAACTTTCCTTAGTTTTCATTGCATACTTCCATATCATTTTTAATTATTTCAGTTCAAAGCGCTACTTGAAAATCACTTAATAAATTATGGAAAATGCCTGCTTTAACGTCGTCACAAAATTAGCATGTCATGATTTAAAACCTCTATAACTGACATTAATGCGAAGCTCAAATCAAATAACACTGAACCACCCCAATATTCACTTCATATTCAAGTGATTTCTAAAATGAAAAAATAAGGGTGATAGACACTTTAAAATTGAGAAAGAAAGAATTAAAAAAGGTAAGAAAAAATAATGAATGGATAAAATCAATTTAAAATCAGGATTTTGCTTTTGTTTTGTTGAAAAACTGACAGTCATTGTTTGCAAGAAAAATTAATGCAATTTTGGGATACTCTCGATCTTTGCCGTCAGTTCCGCAGTCCAAACTTTACAGATTCTCAAATTTCACAAATTTCACAGGATCACTTTTGCGGCGACTTGGGATCATTTTTGCGGCGGTACAAGTAGCCTGCGTAGCGGCCCAAAGGGAAGGGGGAAGGGGGAGTGGAAGGGAAAGGGGGAGGGGGATTGGCAAGGATATTAGTATAAATATGCAAATATCATTAATGTACTAACGGAATTCCACATAAATATACTGTTTAATGCAAAAAAAACAACAATGATTGGCACAGCTGACTCTGGCATAGACAATTTCAGTCGATGGAGTGCACGCGTTGTATCCATAAAATACTAACTATTTAGTGACTATAAATAAATTGCATATTTCAGTTAGCACAGTTGCACAATATATTGCGGTTCAAACAATAACAACCACGTTGAATGGTTTGAACAACTTTATTTTATTTTATTTTGTTTTATTAGCTTTGCCATATAGCAGGGTCACCACAACAGCGTTAGCCAATTACTGCGGACCCGTAGGACAGACCATACTTTACAAAATGTTATCGATTTACATCATTCCTTTGTTGTTATTTTTATTATTTTTCTGACGGTTATAATGCGTGCACACAAAATAATTTGTTGAAACTAGTGGTATTTTGCACTATTTGTTCGAATTGTTCGTGCTATTGAATGCACTCTAGCATTAATGGTATGCAGCATACAAACTAACAAAAGATTAACACAAGCACTAACAATAGCACATTGTTGGTAATGTGAAAGCATGCAGATACGGTGTGAACCTCCTCATTATCTTGTTCACGTGCCCTGATAAGTAGGACGTCCTGGTACATAGGACATATGTCTTATACGCAAAAGGTCTACTTGAATGCTTTTGAAAGACACAGTTAGTATCCCAGATGCTGTCGCTGACCTATCTACCTGATCGAGCTCGTTGGTCTTCGTCAAACCAATCATGCCATTGCCATTGAGGCAACTACTGAATCAAATTATACGATCCATCCTGATGTACTTTTATCTTCTACAAGTGTGCTATGAGGCTTCGACATCTTTCCTGATATCTGGCCAGTAACATTGTATATAATATACACAAACACAATTCTCTATTTCATTGAATCCATATTTGTATTAATTACTGCATATCCGATTAGAGTACAAACTATTACAAGTGTGCAACATAAATAGTGCAAAGTATTGCATGCTTTTAGTGCTGGTTCATGTCTATAGCTGTCTGTCTATGACCAGATTATTATAGTGTTAGCATTTGTATTAAGGTGGTTCCAGCATAATGAATGACCGGTTTGCCGTATTTTTTAACTCGCTCGCTCCACGTCAATATTGCTTGGATTGTTTTCTGCTTAACACAAATACTAATTCAACTATTCTGCCTTTCGATGATGTATTCAAAATTATCATTGTAAGCTGCGTTTGTGAATGCCAGCTGATATTCGAACGACACCATGTTCACTAAAACTGCTGCCAAGCGTTATTCCCTAATACGATTATTTTTAAACTTCGTCAACGGCCTTTTAAGGTCCCTAGTAATGTTCTGAGGAGGTAAGAAGGAAATCGTTCGAGCCGAAATCACGTAACAACACAGGTCCGAATATTGACAACAAACATATGAACTGGTCAACACAGTGTCATAGAGTGGCAACCATTCGACCGATTTTAACGATTTTAATGGACCAGTATTATCCACTTTTCATAACACTGCTGTCCAAAGCTCAGACTTTTAACTTAAATACTGACTTTGCAGATGAATTTTGAGCAAAGGCATCTAAACGCTTGAGAATGTCACATTTTAAAAATTCACATTTTCTCAACTTTCTCGTTCATTCGCTCAACCAAATCGTAGATATTCTAGTGACAGTAAGTCTAACCCTTCCTGGATATGTTGGACTATTCAGCTGGGTTTGAGCGTGCGAAATGTTAGGAAAAAAAGAATAAATAGCGAGACTGGTCGACTCGCATGAAAACTTCGCCGAGAGTCAATGATAATATATTCAATCACGAACTTTTTCGGCGCTTCGGCAGTTTCACTCGAGTGAACGTGGTGTAATGTATGCGCATTTAATTAGTCACGTTATCCGTGACAATAGCGAACTCTTTTTATTTATTCTTCTAGACGTGACCAAACGCTTTGATTTTTTTTCCTAGTTGTTATTTATCATATAGCCGTGCGTATTGATCATTGTGAGATATATCATATATGATTTAGTTGTTGTTTGAATAACGTTTACAACGTTTTCTATGTCTGGATGACAGTGTTCGTATACATTTGAAGTCAAGCACAACTAAAAAATGAGTAAAGACTCGACGAACAAGGCGCCACGTTTTCGTTTTTCCTCTCGAGATATTGAAAATTTGTCCATGATTGCTGTTACGACACATCCAGAAACGACATTGCATTTTTAGCTGCAGTAGAGCTGACTGCCACATGTGTGAAAGTACTGCATCAGCTGCGCTCGGGCAAAAAAAAATGTGTGCAGTGATATAAAAGCAAGGATCACCCATCATTGTAGTACTCATTTTTTAGTTGTGCTTGACTTCAAATGTATACGAACACTGTCATCCAGACATAGAAAACGTTGTAAACGTTATTCAAACAACAACTAAATCATATATGATATATCTCACAATGATCAATACGCACGGCTATATGATAAATAACAACTAGGAAAAAAAATCAAAGCGTTTGGTCACGTCTAGAAGAATAAATAAAAAGAGTTCGCTATTGTCACGGATAACGTGACTAATTAAATGCGCATACATTACACCACGTTCACTCGAGTGAAACTGCCGAAGCGCCGAAAAAGTTCGTGATTGAATATATTATCATTGACTCTCGGCGAAGTTTTCATGCGAGTCGACCAGTCTCGCTATTTATTCTTTTTTTCCTAACATTTCGCACGCTCAAACCCAGCTGAATAGTCCAACATATCCAGGAAGGGTTAGACTTACTGTCACTAGAATATCTACGATTTGGTTGAGCGAATGAACGAGAAAGTTGAGAAAATGTGAATTTTTAAAATGTGACATTCTCAAGCGTTTAGATGCCTTTGCTCAAAATTCATCTGCAAAGTCAGTATTTAAGTTAAAAGTCTGAGCTTTGGATAGCAGTGTTATGAAAAGTGGATAATACTGGTCCATTAAAATCGTTAAAATCGGTCGAATGGTTGCCACTCTATGACACTGTGTTGACCAGTTCATATGTTTGTTGTCAATATTCGGACCTGTGTTGTTACGTGATTTCGGCTCGAACGATTTCCTTCTTACCTCCTCAGAACATTACTAGGGATCTTAAAAAACCGTTGACGAAGTTTAAAAATAATCGTATTAGGGAATAACGCTTGGCAGCAGTTTTAGTGAACATGGTGTCGTTCGAATATCAGCTGGCATTCACAAACGCAGCTTACAATGATAATTTTGAATACATCATCGAAAGGCAGAATAGTTGAATTAGTATTTGTGTTAAGCAGAAAACAATCCAAGCAATATTGACGCGGAGCGAGCGAGTTAAAAAATACGGCAAACCGGTCATTCATTATGCTGGAACCACCTTAAGGATACGGTTCACCTTGAGTGGAAAAAGTTTGACGATTTTTTGTTTTTGTCACTAACGGATGGATTTCATATCGAAATTTCATTTTTTAGTGTTTTCTGGTTGAAAATGTTTTTTATTTACGAGATATTCGCAAGAAACACGGATTTCTGATTTCTAAACACAACGTCTTTGGTGTCATAATCCCATTAGGACCGGGAGTCCTGTAATGCTTCTTTCGGTACCTTCTCTAGATCCTGTCCCTATTTGATGGTTTTCGCTTTTTTTGATTTCGGAATATTATTATTTTACGATCGTAGCAGGCAGCCTCGCGAAGACTTTAAGGTGGCTCACCTTGATTACTCAGACGCACACTACCCCAACTTTGAACGGCTGATACTTCACTGTCTGAGCTCGGTCGGGTAAACTGCGTCACACATTTACTAGAGTTTGAATGAACTTTCCAAAAAAGTAGGTTTAATTGACATCGGCGTTAACATAGCAATGATAGGCTGACGTCTTAGTTTTTGCATATCAGTAATTTTCTCGACATCTAGACCTAAACTTTGAAATCGACTAATGTCTCTTATATTCTAGATGGAGATCTTCAAGACTGCAAAGTTTGACAACATTCTATGAGAGCGTTTTTGAAATATATTGGATTGGATATTTTCCAGCAAAAATGTAAATATTCGCCTTACTTTCTGTTATATCATCGATGCCAGTGTTTTCCTGACAGATCGAAACAATGTTTTCACCATATATCATTACTATGGCATAAAACTACTTGTCTTGAAAGTTTCATCAAGTTTGATGCACTAGATTTTAGTCGATGAAGCAAAAGTGATGTCATAAATATGCTCATTTTACTTACAGAAGTAACGTCTTTGTTACGGAAGCTTTTATTTCAAAGCTAGTGGATAGATATTTTAAAAAGTCTTTAGATCTGAAGTCTATCATGTCATGCTATATCTCTGTAAATTGCAAGCGCATTGAACCATTTTAAGGGTGCGAAATAAAACTAAAAGTATAAGGGACGTTTGCATTCATCTTCAAAAGTTTCATTGTCGTATTATTTGTTGACAGTTGGTTTATTTCCGGAATTTGTCCTTTGTCTATATTCTACATATTTCTGTGCTTTTAAATCAACAAACTTGCCATGCCTGCTTGCAACGCTTCGCCGCTGCCGGAGTGATCGTGAAAATGCTGATCTTAGTACAATGGCATTGACAGATAGGCTGCGGTCACGCAGATGTAACACGCTTGAAAAAAACTTGTATTCACCTATTGTATTTTCTTTTTGCCACAGTAAGTTTGTGTCCAATAAAGTTGTTAAAAACAAAACAATTTCATTAAAACAAACACAAAAACCATAAGATTGTACTGCAAGCTTCGTTTCTTCAATGCAATTTAATTTGTGCGCCTTGATGTGCTCATTCAGAATGAAAAAAAAGTGAATGCAACAAAAATATCGTTCATTTCTAGAATGACCAAGAACTGTGTAACTGCAGTCAAAAATCTGAGAAATTGTCAATGTGAAAACAACAACGAACGCTATCCTACTTCTTCAAAAAATCGCTATGACAGCGTGATAGCTTGTGTGACCGCAGCCTATGTCAATGCCATTGTACTAAGATCAGCATTTTCACGATCACTCCGGCAGCGGCGAAGCGTTGCAAGCAGGCATGGCAAGTTTGTTGATTTAAAAGCACAGAAATATGTAGAATATAGACAAAGGACAAATTCCGGAAATAAACCAACTGTCAACAAATAATACGGCAATGAAACTTTTGAAGATGAATGCAAACGTCCCTTATACTTTTAGTTTTATTTCGCACCCTTAAAATGGTTCAATGCGCTTGCAATTTACAGAGATATAGCATGACATGATAGACTTCAGATCTAAAGACTTTTAAAAATATCTATCCACTAGCTTTGAAATAAAAGCTTCCGTAACAAAGACTTTACTTCTGTAAGTAAAATGAGCATATTTATGACATCACTTTTGCTTCATCGACTAAAATCTAGTGCATCAAACTTGATGAAACTTTCAAGACAAGTAGTTTTATGCCATAGTAATGATATATGGTGAAACATTGTTTCGATCTGTCAGGAAAACACTGGCATCGATGATATAACAGAAAGTAAGGCGAATATTTACATTTTTGCTGGAAAATATCCAATCCAATATATTTCAAAAACGCTCTCATAGAATGTTGTCAAACTTTGCAGTCTTGAAGATCTCCATCTAGAATATAAGAGACATTAGTCGATTTCAAAGTTTAGGTCTAGATGTCGAGAAAATTACTGATATGCAAAAACTAAGACGTCAGCCTATCATTGCTATGTTAACGCCGATGTCAATCAAACCTACTTTTTTGGAAAGTTCATTCAAACTCTAGTAAATGTGTGACGCAGTTTACCCGACCGAGCTCAGACAGTGAAGTATCAGCCGTTCAAAGTTGGGGTAGTGTGCGTCTGAGTAATCAAGGTGAGCCACCTTAAAGTTTGAGCGCAAACGAGAGCAATAAGTAATACGACCTTACTATTTCTGCGTCCTCAATGTAAACAATGTGGTGAAGGATGAACGTGATTGGATGGCATGGTGTCCGTTGCAGGAAGTGTGCGTGACAATGTTTGCAAATTTTCAAAGGTCATTTTCTCCTTGTTGAGTTTTCGCAAAGTTACCAAGATATTTTTGAATTAATAGGGTACTTAGATTTGATGGATTTTGCTAAAACTTTGACACAAGTTAGCAGACTAACTGTACATAAAAACCGTGTCAGGGATTTTTGATTTTGATTTTTGCTCAAAAGTTATAACGTGTTAACTGAAGAAGAAACAACATTTATGATTGATTAAACTTCAACTAAGATAACTTTTGATCGACATCGAATATGACAAAAGCCTGACACGGTTTGACAGGTCAAAGTGTCGTGATTAATATGGTATAAAGATCAATAGAGTCGGATGTAACGCAAGGTCTATTAATTCGGTCAAACGGAGACGGTCGTTTTCAAAACAATGACCCGCGACGTCTCCATTTTTAATTTAAAAGAAAATATCACGGTATTATAGCGATCTTCATTCTATTAGCTTTAAAATGATGTAAAGTTGATGGGAATTGGTCAAATAATAAGGAAATTAAAAATGTTTTCCGAGACGTACCCGCCAAGGTGAACCGTATCCTTAAGCAACACCAATTAATAGAGACATGGAATGGAACAATGTGACCGGGATGGGAATGAGAATCAATGGAGATGTGGGATGGGAACAATGGGACAAGGGTGGGAATGAGAATCAGTAGATATATGGGAGGGAAATATGTTTCTTGTAAGCTAGAACACATGACACAGTAATAAAGTTATTATTATACCGCATTTTTATTATTTTATTTTACCACTAAATCTAATGCACCTTGCTGACAAGGGACAGCCACATGTATGCATTGAAAGCTACATTTCACATACATGCATGCATTGAAAGCTACATTTCACTTTTATGTGTTACCATGTACGGCAGTGCACAACTCGCAGCACTTCACTTTCTACCAGAAACTACTAGTATATTTTTATTTAGTATGAGTAGCCTCAGAAACAATGGTTGGGCTGCCTGTGGTCTCGACTTGTGAGCCCGGTACTTTTGATCAGCGCACACTCACAACACGTT
>JAUJYZ010000693.1:160000-204331 GCA_033675265.1 Actinostola sp. cb2023 | reverse complement strand
AGTAATAAACTCTCTACAGCAGAAAAACATAGCCGTCCTTAGAGGAGCCTTGCGTAAGAAATAAGGAGGCTAGAACACTGGGGTTATAATTTATTTGATGTCATGTCATTGCTTTCAATAAAGAAATAAAAAAATCTTGGCATTTAGCCATATGTATCTTGTTCACAGTAAAAAGGTGTCTGTAAGAGCGGTGTGTCCAAAGAGAGCAGAGTTGACTGTAGAAAGAAACTCTCAGAAAGAACTCTTGTAGTGAAAGATGAACAAATGAAGAAAGGAAAAAATTCAAACAAAATTATTTTTTCAGAGCTCGCTTTCTTATTTTGTATGTACAGTATTACTTGTTATCATTTCATGATTAGTGATTCCACAGACATCCAATAATAGTTGATTACATTTTATCAAACTACATTACTGCAGTACTGCAACCGGAGTATAAATCATTAGTTTTCGAGACAGTCAAGATAAAAATAATATTCACCTTATATACACATCACTCTATAAAAGGCCTTGGACGCAAATCAATAATTTATTGTTCTGGTATAATTAGTTAACATGGTTTTTTAAAATATATAATGACATCATTGGAGAAAACTATGATAGGTAATATATAACTGAAGTAGTCCAATGTGCATGTCTACAGTGGTATTGTGTTGTGGTTGTCCATTTTTTCACCAATTTTAAATTCTGATTTCTTAATACTCCCGTTTCGAGTTTTGTTTGATGACCCAGCACTGTACTCCTTGACAAAAGACGCGTTTGCTCAGGCACCTCAATCCAGAGAACAACTGTTGCAATTAAAATTGGTTTCTATTGTTGAATGTCAACACTTTTTTTTTCGCGTTCTCGTTGGGATTTGTGAATAATTTACACTGAATTGAGGCTAAGCCTGAGCAAATGCGTCTGTGTTCAAGGACAGCGGTCATCGCTTAACAACTCAAAACTGGAGTATTCACTCCTTTCAGTTATATCCTTTTTACAACTAGCGTAAACACATAACTGAGGCCTAGTTTCAGACCGTCCATGCTAATCATGAGCATTCTCATTTCAAAACAATAGCTAATGAAGGCGGCTTCTTTTAAAGTAATTAAGGAATGGGCTCTTGGAAAGTACGGCAATTGCCTTAAGGTGCGGTAATGACGGGCAACAAAAATCGTGCAACTTGTCGCGCAACATTTTCAGATTGTTGCGTTGCAAGTTGCAGAGGCAAGTTTCTCGTATTACCATCGTTCGTGCAACTTGTCGCGCAACAAATTAAATTTCGGTCATTGGTTGCAGTTGCAAAACTTTGGTTGCATGAAGTAGAAAGAGCTTCTACTTTGCGCAACAAAGTTTTTGCAACCTGCAACAAGAAAATGTGTTGCGCGACAAGTTGCACGAATTGGTGGTAATACGAGCGAGAAACATTGCTCTGCAACTTGAAACGCAACAATGTTGCGCGACAAGTTGCACGATTTTGTTGCCCTTATTACTGCACCTTTAGAGTGAAATTTAGAAAAGCGTGAAATAGTACTTATATTAAATAGTACTAAATAGTGCTATTTCTATTGTAAAGTTTCATTAGTGACTATTTAGTACTGATGGGCTTCTACCACCTGTCGCGTGACTTTTTAAATTTTCACCGAAGACAAACGAAAAATATTATAACTGGAAAGAGCATGCTAAAGTTAGTAAAAGTGGAAAAGTTTGAAGGGAAATACGTAATAGGGCAATAGTTACAGGCATTCAAACTTTGCCTTTTTTGTATGGAAATGTATGGCGTAACCCCATACAATCATCCTGTCAAGCGGGAATTACTTTGAAAGCTGTTACCTTTTTTCTATTTGCTTGATTCTTTTCAAATTTTTCAACTTTGACTAATTTTAAAGTATTCTCTTTCAAGTAGTATGGTATTTTCGTTTGTCTACTCGACTCTGCGCTGTAGCGCATGAGCAGAGAATATTGCAGACTGCAATTCTTGCTTTTTTATGTTTCTTTTTTTTCGGGCTAAAAATCTTTGCAACTCTTTATTTATTGCCTTTAGGCCATTGCATGTAATAACACAGGGAGCCCAAGCTCATTATCTGTGGAAGACCGTTGTTTAATTTGCATATTACAGTAAATGTATGTGGCTTTAAAACATCCCTCCGTATTTCAAGATTTTTTCGTAAAAATAATAAAACTAACTTCACAGCATCGAAAGTAGTAAGAACAACACATTAGTGAAAAAAAAGTTTTATTATTTACGAAAAATCTTGAAATACGGAGGGATGTTTTAAAGCCACATACATTACTGTAAATATGCAAATTAAACACGGTCCTTCACAGATAATGAGGCTTGGGCTCCCTGTGGTATTAATTAATGAGTATGAGATGTCGTTCCAAAAACCTCGAATTCGGACTAGACGGGGTTTCCAGTCCTCGGCGTCTAGTCCTCATTCTCGGCTTTGAACATTACTTCAAGCTTTTCTAAATTGCACTCTCTACCCACCATAAAAACCTAACCTAACCTTAGAACAAACCCTCAGAAAATTTTAAACCATGGGAAAAAGTAAACCACAACATATATAATACAGTTACTTGGGGCATCATATAACAATGTGATAGAAAAGCCTGGATGGTTCACACTATAGCATCGCAAGCATCAAAAACTCCAAACAATGGAATCGTAAGTAATGTCTTAATTTAGTGTCCCCGATTTAGTGTACACTTGTGGTATGCTAGAAGTCATGACACGTTAATAAAGTTAAAAAAAATAAAATAAAAAAATAAAAAAGTAAAAAAGAAACCTTCCAATTCCAATTCCGTGGCCCTTCTGCTTCTGCTTCTGGATTTATTAGTTCACATTGCCTGTCATAAGCTCCTCTTAAACAATTCCGATGCTTAACTAAGTGTGAATCAGCCTTAATCATGATGGGAGTTGGCCGGACTTAATAGACCAATTTCGATACATGCTCCGCATGCACAATTAAGGTTTCAGTGAGAGGGCTCCGGGGAATGATTAAATTTATTCTTTGATCTTTTCATGAAATCGGTGAGCATTATTCCTGGAGCCTCGCTCTGAAACTATTGTATGCGACAAGTGAAGCATATATCGAAAGTCAACTACATGTATTGTGCCAATGATGAATGAATAAATGATGATGGATAATAATCTAAGCATCAAATTTAGGTGCTTTCCATTTATTTTGAAAATTGGTTCATTCTACTGGAAAATATTCAAAACAAATGAAAAAACTTTGGAGGTATTCGTCATGTCCCACACTAACCCGAAAGATGCTCTCACCGTTCGGGTTACAAAGTGCTATAATTAATTATCTGATTGTGTGGTTACTATGTGAAGTTTATAGAAACGAGAGAAGGTGTTTTGATATGATAATAAATAAATAATGGATTAGACCATGAAGGCAGCTGAGAAGGACTAGGTAGAGCTCTTTTGAAGCCAAAGGCAGTGAAATGTCTATTGGTCCCCCATTGGTCCTCTTTATAACTGTAAGTACATTGCAAGTATAGATGTTCCATATGAAGGTTGGAACAGAGTCAGTAGTTTATACTGTAAGATTACATTGCAAGTACCATGTAACATTGTTTATACTGTAAGGACATATAGATGTTCCATATGAAGGTTGGGACAGAGTCAGTAGTTTTATACTGTAAGTACATTGCAAGTATAGATGTTCCATATGAAGGTTGGGACAGAGTCAGTAGTTTATACTGTAAGTACATTGCAAGTATAGATGCTCCATATGAAGGTTGGAACAGAGTCAGTAGTTTATACTGTAAGTACATTGCAAAGTATAGCTGTTCCATATGTCAGTAATACTGTAAGTACATTGCAAGTATAGATGTTTCCATATGAAGGTTGGGACAGAGTCAGTAGTTTATACTGTAAGTACATTGCAAGATGTATAGATGTTCCATATGAAACGGTTGGAACAGAGTCAGTAGTTTATACTGTAAGTACATTGCAAGTATAGATGTTCCATATGAAGGTTGGGACAGAGTCAGTAGTTTTATACTGTAAGTACATTGCAAGTATAGATGTTCCATATGAAGGTTGGAACAGAGTCAGTAGTTTATACTAAGTACTGTAAGTACATTGCAAGTATAGATGTAAGTAGTCCATATGAAGTTTGGGACAGAGTCAGTAGTTTATACTGTAAGTACATTGCAAGTATAGATGTTCCATATGAAGGTTGGAACAGAGTCAGTAGTTTATACTGTAAGTACATTGCAAGTATAGATGTTCCATATGAAGGTTGGGACAGAGTCAGTAGTTTACTGTAAGTACTGTAAGTACATTGCAAGTATAGATGTTCCATATGATGTTCCATATGAGTTGGGACAGAGTCAGTAGTTATACTGTAAGTACATTGCAAGTCAGATACTGTATATTAGGTTATGGGAACAGAGTCAGTAGTTTTATACTGTAAGTACATTGCAAGTATAGATGTTCCATATGAAGGTTTGGGACAGAGTCAGTAGTTTATACTGTAAGTACATTGCAAGTATAGATGTTCCATATGAAGATTGGGACAGAGTCCAGTAGTTAGTTTATACTGTAAGTACATACCATATGAAGGTTGGACAGAGTCAGTAGTTTTTATACTGTAAGTACATTGCAAGTATAGATGTTCCATATGAAGGTTGGGACAGAGTCAGTAGTTTATACTGTAAGTACAAGTATAGATGTTCATTGCAAGTATAGATGTTCCATATGAAGGTTGGAACAGAGTCAGTAGTTTATACTGTAAGTACATTGCAAGTATAGATGTTCCATATGAAAGGTTGGGGACAGAGTCAGTAGTTTATACTGTAAGTACATTGCAAGTATAGATGTTCCATATGAAGGTTGGAACAGAGTCAGTAGTTTATACTGTAAGTACATGTGCAAGTATAGATGTTCCATATGAAGGTTGGGACAGAGTCAGTAGTTTATACTGTAAGTACATTGCAAGTATAGATGTTCCATATGAAGGTTGGGACAGAGTCAGTAGTTTATACTGTAAGTACATTGCAAGTATAGATGTTCCATATGAAGGTTGGAACAGAGTCAGTAGTTTATACTGTAAGTACATTGCAAGTATAGATGTTCCATATGAAGGTGTCCATAGTAGTTTATACTGTAAGTACATTGCAAGTATGATGTTCCATATGGTTGGAACAGAGTCAGTAGTTTATACTGTAAGTACATTGCAAGTATAGATGTTCCATATGAAGGTTTGGGACAGAGTCAGTAGTTTATACTGTAAGTACATTGCAAGTATAGATGTTCCATATGAAGGTTGGAACAGAGTCAGTAGTTTATACTGTAAGTACATTGCAAGTATAGATGTTCCATATGAAGTTTGGGACAGAGTCAGTAGTTTATACTGTAAGTACATTGCAAGTATAGATGTTCCATATGAAGGTTGGAACAGAGTCAGTAGTTTATACTGTAAGTACATTGCAAGTATAGATGTTCCATATGAAGGTTGGGACAGAGTCAGTAGTTTATACTGTAAGTACATTGCAAGTATAGATGTTCCATATGACGGTTGGAACAGAGTCAGTAGTTTATACTGTAAGTTACATTGCAAGTATAGATGTTCCATATGAAGGTTGGGACAGAGTCAGTAGTTTATACTGTAAGTACATTGCAAGTATAGATGTTCCATATGAAGGTTGGGACAGAGTCAGTAGTTTATACTGTAAGTACATTGCAAGTATAGATGTTCCATATGAAAGTTGGACAGAGTCAGTAGTTTATACTGTAAGTACATTGCAAGAGTGTTCCAGTTGGAACAGAGTTAGTTTATACTGTAAGTACATTGCAAGTATAGATGTTCCATATGAAGGTTGGAACAGAGTCAGTAGTTTATACTGTAAGTACATTGCAAGTATAGATGTTCCATATGAAGGTTGGGACAGAGTCAGTAGTTTATACTGTAAGTACATTGCAAGTATAGATGTTCCATATGAAGGTTGGAACAGAGTCAGTAGTTTATACTGTAAGTACATTGCAAGTATAGATGCTCCATATGAAGTTTGGGACAGAGTCAGTAGTTTATACTGTAAGTACATTGCAAGTATAGATGTTCCATATGAAGGTTGGAACAGAGTCAGTAGTTTATACTGTAAGTACATTGCAAGTATAGATGTTCCATATGAAGGTTGGGACAGAGTCAGTAGTTTATACTGTAAGTACATTGCAAGTATAGATGTTCCATATGACGGTTGGAACAGAGTCAGTAGTTTATACTGTAAGTACATTGCAAGTATAGATGTTCCATATGAAGGTTGGGACAGAGTCAGTAGTTTATACTGTAAGTACATTGCAAGTATAGATGTTCCATATGAAGGTTGGGACAGAGTCAGTAGTTTATACTGTAAGTACATTGCAAGTATAGATGTTCCATATGAAGGTTGGGACAGAGTCAGTAGTTTATACTGTAAGTACATTGCAAGTATAGATGTTCCATATGACGGTTGGAACAGAGTCAGTAGTTTATACTGTAAGTACATTGCAAGTATAGATGTTCCATATGAAGGTTGGAACAGAGTCAGTAGTTTATACTGTAAGTACATTGCAAGTATAGATGTTCCATATGAAGGTTGGGACAGAGTCAGTAGTTTATACTGTAAGTACATTGCAAGTATAGATGTTCCATATGAAGGTTGGGACAGAGTCAGTAGTTTATACTGTAAGTACATTGCAAGTATAGATGTTCCATATGAAGGTTGGAACAGAGTCAGTAGTTTATACTGTAAGTACATTGCAAATATACCGTAGATTCGTTTTCATATGGGTGGGAAGAATACATGTATGTGGAATATGAAAGCAAAAAAAAGAAAGCAATAAATTAGAAAGGAAGAAAGAGAGAATGGAAGAAAGATAGAAAGAATGAGAGCAAATAGAATGAAAGAGAGAATAAAATAATGTGATCAGAGGCAAATTTATTATTAATCCCATGGATCTTTTTAAAATGTAGATTTAATATTATTTTGATCCTTCTCGCAATGTGTGGTTTTCAACAACTATTGAATATGTGATATCTTTTTGTGTAGGGTGATTACAACATGACTCCAGACAGACATTTAGGGTTAGTACACATGTAATATGTAAACATGATGTAGAAATGAATATATAAAACAATACAATTTGTACATAACATACGCTGTACTCATTGACAAAATATGCATTTACTCAGTGTTAGTCTGTCAGTGAGCAAATGATTATATTGCCCAATGTCAACTTGGTTTTTGTTCTCGTCGGTATTTGTGAATAATCTACACTGAAGTGAATGAATGAATGAATGAATGAATGGCTGATTGATTGGTGAAATGAATGAATGGCTGATTGAATGGTGTAATGATTGAGCATTTGAATGAATGAACAAATGAATGAATGGCTGATTGAATGAGCAACTGAATGGATGAATGGCTGATTGAATGGTGGAATGAATGAATCAGCTTCTCATTTGCTTTTGTAGTTCAGCCTGGATTGACAAGTGCAAGCCTGATGTCTTGATTACTGAATCCACCTATGCAACAACTATAAGAGACTCAAAAAGGTACAACACCATAGTTAGCATTAATGTAAGAATGCTTTGTTTTTGCTAATTTACATGTATGTATACTGTAGTACATAATGTACACCTGATGCTTACATATTGTATTCAACTTGTTTATGTCATGCTTTATTTAAGCCAGCTGAACTAGATGCCATGTTTAAATATTGCTAATAAATAAAATACTTGTGTCACTTTTTCAAAAAACATTTTTCCAACTTTGCTTAACAAACCTGTGCGTGACATGTAAATGGATCTAAGACGTGGGTTTAGCAAGCAACAAGGACAATATACCATTCTAATCAATAATACATGTATGTCTTTACCATCAGATGTAGGGAGCGTGACTTCTTGAAGAAGGTTCATGAATGTATTGATAAAGGAGGAAAGGTAGGGAAATCAGCAGCCTGGCCTATCATATTATAGTTCACTTAATTGTTACTCTCTCTCTGTATATCTGCCTGCCTCTCTTTCTGTCTATCTACCTGACTGTCTGGTTGTCTATGTCTTCTTCTTGGTGTATATCCGTCCGTCTGTCTGCCCGTCCGTCCGTCCGTCCGTCTATCCATCTATCCATCTATCTACATGTGTATCTATCTATCTATCTATCTATCTATCTATCTATCTATCTATCTATCTATCTATCTATCTATCTATCTATCTATCTATCTATCTATCTATCTATCTATCTATCTATCTATCTATCTATCTATCTATCTATCTATCTATCTATCTATCTATCTATCTATCTATCTATCTAAGTATCTATCTATCTATCTATCTATCTATCTATCTATCTATCTATCTATCTATCTATCTATCTATCTATCTATCTATCTATCTATCTATCTATCTATCTATCTATCTATCTATCTATCTATCTATCTATCTATCTAAGTATCTATCTAAGTATCTATCTATCTATCTATCTATCTATCTATCTATCTATCTATATCTATCTATCTATCTATCTATCTATCTATCTATCTATCTATCTATCTATCGATCGATCTGTCTATCTGTCTGTCTGTCTGTCTGTCTGTCTGTCTGTCTGTCTGTCTATCTACATGTCTGTCTGTCTGTCTATCTATCTGTCTGTCTACATGTATCTGCCAGCTGCCTGCCTGCCTTCCTGTCTGGGAAGGGAAGCAAGGGTGGGCATGTGGTGAGAACACTCACAGCGAGTTTTTTTCCCCAGTTACTTAAGTTTATTTTCTTCCCTCAGTAAGATGAGTGTTGTTGTACAGAATGTAGAATATATTAAGAATGGCGTGGTACTGTCAGAACTGTCACTTGACAGTGACTTAAACAATGAATTATTTTGTCTACAGGCTAGGAATCTATATGTTATTGATTGCTTCATAATACTTCTGTTTTTTTTTTTGTAGGTTCTTATTCCAGTGTTTGCTTTAGGAAGAGCTCAAGAACTATGTATTCTACTAGAGACCTACTGGTAAACAAACATTGCAGCTTTCTTCCTGCTGTAGCATCTAAATGTATCAATACACCATTTTACAGTTGTGTTCAGTGATAAGTGACCAATAAGTGACCACAAGTTTCCACTGGACAGAACTGTAAAATGTACAAAATGTAGTCTATTGGTCCAATACTTGACATCTGTCAAGATGTCTAGAGACATTTATCTAGAGACATTTACTTGAACTCTCTTCTGCCCTTGATTCCTTCTTGGACCTGTTAATCAGACCCCTTTACTTTATTGAGTACAAACGTGACACCCAGTCTCTCTCTGCCAATTAAAGTAAAGTTTACACTAAGTCTATATACTATTCTTCATCCAGATTTCTCTTCATTTTCAGGGACCGCATGAATCTAAAAGTTCCTATATACTTTTCCACTGGTCTAACTGAAAAGGTTGGCAAATGTCTTATATTCAATAATATAATCAATCTAATCTTTATGCCAACCACTTGTAGGTGATGCTTTCCAAACTATATTGTCCTCAAAAATCATGTGCAATGAAATTTGAACACTATATAAAGCACGTTTCAGAAGTTAGTCATTCATCAAAGACAACAAGGAATTGCTATGAAATTCAAGGGTTTATAGGATAAGTTATATTAGTTAACCAAGAACAAGGAAATGGAAGACAAAAAGGGGCAACCCTACAATGAGGAATCGCAGAAAGACGGAATGACGGAAAATCTCCCCAAATCCTAAAACACGGAATGACGGAAAACACCAAGCCAAAAGAGCCACAGCCAATTGCCTCTTCTTTGGCATAGAGATCACTCCATTTGAAGATGGGTAATCCTTTACCAAGGTCTGATTGATTGGAATTCACTCTCCCACTTAGGGCGGGTAATTTAAAAGCCATACAAAAGCAAATCAGTTCGACAGTTCAACTAAGCCATGAGACTGGACTTTGCACTTGGACCTGCTTTGCATCAATGATGTTGACAGTTACATCCATATTTTGATCAGAACATTAACATTATTTTTATTTACCATTTTAACATTTTAACATGACGTCGGAATGTCGCGAAAAAGCATACTGATTTGAAAAGCAATTCCCCCAATTAGTTTATTGTCTCGATACTAGTCAAAATATGCCATGAAATATTCTGGGACTAACACAGAGCGTGACAGTCGTGCACGCTGCAAGGTCATGTAACCCCAGCGTACAGTCGAATACCGGCTTATGGACACCCCGTTGATACAGACTGCCTTTAATACGGACACTTATTCCTGTTGCCGTTGGTGTCCGTTTTAACGGGGTTTGACTGTATCTGAAACTAAGAAAGCTTGAAAACCTTGCTACATGGGTCTTGTTTTGACCGTCCGACGATATAGTGGGGTTTCACTGAATTTCCATTTATTTTAATCAGTTATGTTTACATGTAAAAAATATATTTTATATTTCTATACTTTTCATTCCGCGTTTTAGGATTTGGGCCGATTTTCCGTTATACTGCGTTTTAGGATTTGGGGTGATTTTCCGTCATTCCGCGATTTAGGATTTGGGCCGATATTCCGTCATACCGGATTTTAGGATTTGGGGTGATTTTCCGTCATTCCGCGATTTAGGATTTGGGGCGATATTCCATCATTCCGCGTTTTAGAATTTGGGGCGATATTCAGTCATTCCGTGTTTTAGGATTTGGGCCGATATTCCGTCATACCGGATTTTTAGGAAATGGGGTGATTTTCCGTCATTCCGCGATTTAGGATTTGGGGTGATGTTCCGTCATTCCGCGTTTTAGGATTTGGGGTGATTTTCCGTCATTCCGCGTTTTAGGATTTGGGGTGATATTCCATCATTCCGTGGTTTAGGAATTGAGGCGATATTCCGTCATACTGCGTTTTAGGATTTGGGGTGATTTTCCGTCATCCCGGATTTTAGGATTTGGGGCGATATTCCGTCATTCCGTTTTAGGATTTGGGGTGATATTCCGTCATTCCGCGTTTTAGGATTTGGGGTGATATTCCGTTATACTGCGTTTTACGATTTGGGGTGATTTTTCGTCATACCGCGTTTTAGGATTTGGGCCGATATTCCGTCATACCGGATTTTAGGATTTGGGGCGATATTCCGTCATACCGTGTTTTAGGATTTGGGGTGATTTTCCGTCATTCCGCGTTTTAGGATTTGGGCCGATTTTCCGTTATACTGCGTTTTAGGATTTGGGGCGATATTCCATCATTCCGCGTTTTAGAATTTGGGGCGATATTCAGTCATTCCGTGTTTTAGGATTTGGGCATTATTCCGTCATACCGGATTTTAGGAAATGGGGTGATTTTCCATCATTCCGCGATTTAGGATTTGGGGTGATGTTCCGTCATTCCGCGTTTTAGGATTTGGGGTGATTTTCCGTCATTCTGCGTTTTAGGATTTGGGGTGATTTTCCATCATTCCGCGTTTTAGGATTTTGGGGTGATTTCCCGTCATTCCGCGTTTTAGGATTTGGGGTGATTTCCCGTCATTCTGCGTTTTAGGATTTGGGGTGATTTTCCCATCATTCCGCGTTTTAGGATTTGGGGTGATGTTCCGTCATTCCGCGTTTTAGGATTTGGGGTGATTTTCCGTCATTCCGCGTTTTAGGATTTGGGGTGATATTCCATCATTCCGTGGTTTAGGAATTGAGGCGATATTCCGTCATACTGCGTTTTAGGATTTGGGGTGATTTTCCGTCATCCCGGATTTTAGGATTTGGGGCGATATTCCGTCATTCCGTGTTTTAGGATTTGGGGTGATATTCCGTCATTCCGTGTTTTAGGAATTGGGGTGATATTCCGTTATACTGCGTTTTACGATTTGGGGTGATTTTTCGTCATACCGCATTTTAGGATTTGGGCCGATATTCCGTCATACCGGATTTTAGGATTTGGGGCGATATTCCGTCATACCGCGTTTTAGGATTTGGGGTGATTTTCCGTCATTCCGCGTTTTAGGATTTGGGCCGATTTTCCGTTATACTGCGTTTTAGGATTTGGGGCGATATTCCATCATTCCGCGTTTTAGAATTTGGGGCGATATTCAGTCATACCGGATTTTAGGATTTGGGCCGATATTCCGTCATACCGGATTTTAGGAAATGGGGTGATTTTCCGTCATTCCGCGATTTAGGATTTGGGGTGATGTTCCGTCATTCCGCGTTTTAGGATTTGGGGTGATTTTCCGTCATTCTGCGTTTTAGGATTTGGGGTGATTTTCCATCATTCCGCGTTTTAGGATTTTGGGGTGATTTTCCATCATTCCGCGTTTTAGGATTTTGGGGGTGATTTCCCGTCATTCCGCGTTTTAGGATTTGGGGTGATTTTCCGTCATTCTGCGTTTTAGGATTTGGGGTGATTTTCCATCATTCCGCGTTTTTAGGATTTTGGGGTGATTTCCCGTCATTCCGCGTTTTAGGATTTGGGGTGATTTCCCGTCATTCTGCGTTTTAGGATTTGGGGTGATTTTCCATCATTCCGCGTTTTAGGATTTTGGGGTGATTTCCCGTCATTCCGCGTGATTTTCCACATTCCGCGATTGTATGTAGGGTTACCCAACAAAAAGACTTGAGTAATTGCTAAAAACAAAGACACTAATAATTAAATGCTACTGTAATGAACAAACTCTTCATATCCAAGTACTGTGATTGGAAGAAGCCAAATAAGTTATACACCTTCAAAAAAACTTTATCTAGATCATATTGGTCATATAGACTGTACATACTGTAGTGAGAGGCCTGAATTTATTGTTTTCTCAACCCAGTCCCTCTCAGTCATACAACCACAGGGAACCCATTGTTGAATAATAGCTTAGACAGTGGTTAACTGTTGCAGGCCAATCATTACTACAAGTTGTTTATCACATGGACCAATCAGAAGATCAAGAACACATTTGTACAAAGAAATATGTTTGAATTTGAACACATCAAGGTAAAGGCTCAGATCAGCATGTGAGTTAGTCAATGTCAGTTGGTCAGTCAGTTGGTCAGTCAGTCGGTTGGTCAGTCAGTCAGTTGGTCAGTCAGTCAGTTGGTCAGTCAGTCAGTTGGTCAGTCAGTCAGTTGGTCAGTCAGTCAGTTGGTCAGTCAGTCAGTTGGTCAGTCAGTCAGTCAGTCAGTCAGTTGGTCAGTCAGTCCAGTTGGTCAGTCGGTTGGTCAGTCAGTCAGTTGGTCAGTCAGTCAGTTGGTCAGTCAGTCCAGTTGGTCAGTCAGTCAGTTGGTCAGTCAGTCAGTTGGTCAGTCAGTTGGTCAGTTGGTTGGTCAGTCAGTCAGTAGTCAGTCAGCCAGTTGGTCAGTCAGTCAGTCAGTTGGTCAGTCAGTCAGTTGGTCAGTCAGTTGGTCAGTCAGTCAGTTGGTCAGTCAGTCAGTCAGTAGTCAGTCAGTCAGTTAGGTCAGTCAGCCAGTCAGTCAGTTAGTCAGTTGGTCAGTCAGTCAGTTGGTCAGTCAGTTGGTCAGTTGGTCAGTTGGTCAGTCAGTCAGTTGGTCAGTCAGTCAGTTGGTCAGTCAGTCAGTCAGTCAGTCAGTCAGTTGGTCAGTCAGTCAGTTGGTCAGTCAGTTGGTTGGTCAGTCAGTCAGTCAGTCAGTCAGTTGGTCAGTCAGTCAGTGGTCAGTCAGTCAGTTGGTCAGTCAGTCAGTTGGTCAGTCAGTTGGTCAGTCAGTTGGTTGGTCAGTCAGTCAGTCAGTCAGTTAGTCAGTCAGTCAGGTGGTGGTCAGTTAGTCAGTTGGTCAGTCAGTCAGTCAGTCAGTCAGTCAGTCAGTTGGTCAGGTCAGTCAGTCAGTCAGTCAGTTAGTCAGTCATCAGTTGGTCAGTCAGTCAGTTGGTCAGTCAGTCAGTCAGTCAGTCAGTCAGTTGGTCAGTCAGTCAGTTGGCCAGTCAGTCAGTTGGTCAGTCAGTCAGTTGGTCAGTTAGTCCGTCAGTCAGTCAGTCAGTCAGTCAGTCAGTTAGTCAGTCAGTCAGGTGGTCAGTTAGTCAGTTGGTCAGTCAGTCAGTTGGTCAGTCAGTTGGTCAGTTGGTTGGTCAGTCAGTCATTTAGTCAGTCAGCCAGTTGGTCAGTCAGTCAGTCAGTTAGTCAGTTGGTCAGTCAGTCAGTTGGTCAGTCAGTTGGTCAGTCAGTCAGTTGGTCAGTCAGGCAGTTGGTCAGTCAGTCAGTTGGTCAGTCAGTCGGTTGGTCAGTCAGTCAGTTGGTCAGTCAGTCAGTTGGTCAGTCAGTTGGTCAGTCAGTCAGTTGGCCAGTCAGTCAGTTGGTCAGTCAGTTGGTTGGTCAGTTAGTCCGTCAGTTGGTCGGTCAGTCAGTCAGTCAGTCAGTTAGTCAGTCAGTCAGGTGGTCAGTCAGTTGTTCAGTCTGTCAGTCGGTCAGTTGGTCAGTCACTGAGTTGGTCAGTTGGTAATAATAATAATGATAATAATAATAATAGTGATGATAATAATAATAATAATAATAATAATAATAATAATAATAGTAATAACTTTATTTCACCACAAGGTCAAATAACTATGATTTATTGCACAACTTGTAATCTTACAGTACAAATACGAGTACAAATATGACAGCGTATTACACGTATCAGTACAGAGAAAAATACGGTATTTTCATTAATTTTGTTGTTGTGCAATAAACAACTTATTACACGGGTAGTTGGGTAATACGGCTGGACATTTTGACTCGTCTATTTGTATTTTGACGAGCCGTATGACTCGTAAAAATATCCAGCCGTATTACCCAACTACCCGTGTAATAACCTCTATGTATATGCTATGATGTAATAAATTACAACAATAAGAAACTACTGGTCAGTCAGTCCTGAAGTTGGTCAGTTGGTCAGTCAGTCAGTCAGTCAGTCAGTCAGTCAGTCAGTCAGTCAGTCAGTCAGTCAGTCAGTCAGTCAGTTGTTCAGTCAGTCACTCGGTTAGTCACAGGCAGCCCAACCATTCCTTTAGAGGCTACAAAATAATCAAATAAAATGATATCTGCATCTTTTTTTATATTGAATATACAACTTGTGCGGGCACGTCTTGCAGGATGCACACAGGAATCCCAACATAGGACGTTACTCAGCACAGGGAGCCCGACATATACGTATTGTGCGCGTGCATGCTCTACCACAGCAAACCCATCAAAAAGATGCAAATATCATTTTATTTGATTATTTAGATTATTTTATTAGATTATTTAGATTATTTTATTAGATTATTTTATTAGATTATTTAGATTATTTTATTTTATTATTTAGATAGATTATTTTATTAGTAATTTTGTAGATAAATATGTTGTAGATTGAAGTATATTTTCCCTTTTTTTAATTTGTGGAGCCTAGTGTTTGGCACAGCTATTTCTTACATTCAGGTCTTTATTTTTCTAGGCATTTGATCGTTCTTATATTGATCAACCAGGACCAATGGTAAGTTGTAGACTAAGAGAAGAAAGAGTGGTGTTTTGAATTTCATATCAAATACAACGTCCTTGTTATTTATTGTATCTATTCATTCAAAAGTGCAAATAAAGAATATGTATATGTATTTACTTTTGGAAAGAACTGATAAGCTTTCAAGCTGTATGCTCATCTTAAGGCTTGCAAATATAAAAAGATACAATAGACGATACAATGCATATTTTCGTTGGTGCCTCTTTAGTTTAAAAACTGGTCTCCCATGGGGAGGTCCAGGACGATGCACCTTTTAACCCCTCCCTCCATCAGTGCTCCATTCTATACTGGCATTTAAAGCTGCACTTTGCTAAGAAGAGGGAGGGAAGGCGAAACAAAGATATTAGGTCATGAAAAATTGAAGCAAGTACCTCTCACTTAGAAGGCTGTACACTAACCAACTATGCCATCCTTGCTCCTACTATTGTTAATATTTAATATATATAATAATGTTTAATATTTATAAAGTGCAATTTATTAATGTATTATATAATAATTAAATTGTTACTAATAATTAGCTTTATTTAGTTTAATTATTTGATTAATTATTTATTGATTATTATTCAGTGCTGATGATGATATTATAAATGTGTGAATATTTGATGAATTAATTATACATGGTATTCTTGCAGGTTGTCTTTGCTACTCCAGGAATGTTGCATGCTGGTCTTTCTCTGCAGATCTTCAAAAAATGGGCATCCAATGATAACAACATGGTAACGACGTCTATCTACTTGTAATAGATTCTTTGTAATGATAGTTTCCCTCTATCCCCCATTCTTGATAATTGAAGGGTCCCTAGCTTGCAAGAACAACGTACTAAGTGATCTCTGATCAAAATCTAAATTCTACTTGAGATTCATTGAATTACAAAGGAGAATTTGGGTTTTAAGTCACTTACTACGTTCTTGCAAGGACCCCTTCAATCATGAATAAACTCATATTCCCTTTGTTCTCAAGGTACCTGCATTCTTTGTTGCTGTGTATTTGTCATAAGATTATAACTGTGTTTGTTTTCATAGATTGTTATACCTGGCTACTGTGTTGCTGGTACCGTTGGGCATAAGGTACTGGCTGGACAGAAGAAAATTGAGCTGGACAAAAAGAATGTGGTATGACATTTGATAGATGTTTTAGAATACAGTCAACTCTCTCGTAAGTGGACACCCTCGGGAATTGAAAAAAGTGTCCGTTAGTAGAGCTGTCCGCTTATGAGAACTATTCCCGTAAGCGGACACCAAAGAAAAATAGGGTGGATGTCCGCTTACGGGAGAGTTAATTACGTTTTAATTGGTAGAGAAAAATAGCAACTGAACCGTACACCTTGCTTCCCCGCGGACAAATGGAGATTTGACAAAACCGATCCCCACTGTTCTGTTGCTCTGTAAAAGGTCATTTTTTTGTTGATTTATTGCAAATTAAAGACAAATTCCATTGCCGAAAGTCCATTATTATATGGTGTGTCCGCTTACGAGAGAGCGTAAACAAAAGAAAAATCCAATTTTCATTTTCAAAAGTGTCCGCGTCCGCTTACGAGAGAGTGTCCGCTTACGGGAATGTGTAAATACAGAGTTTGACTGGGAGGTAAAACGGGGATTTGAAAAGGTGTCCGTAAGTAGAGCTGTCCGCTTACGAGAGTGTCCGTTAGTGGAGAGTTGACTGTATAACATTGTCAGTAAATGTGAGAGTATATTATTAATATCACTTAATTTAGTACAATATTTATATTTGTGAGCCCATGGATTTGAGTGCCCGTCTTCTATAATGGGTCTATATGAGTCGACCTGTTCTCAGATCAGGCTATAGTAATGCTTTCCAGTGTGAGTCAAGTGGAAAATGCCAATGAAAAGCAAATCAATTGAATGGATTCTTGTTGAACGGCCAGGAGGTGCCCTTTTATTTACCAACATTTTTGTTTTAATTATTAATTATTATTGTAATTGTATCATCTATCTATAATCCCATATCAGCACCTATGATATTATTTTTTCGTATGGACTTTTCTTAAAAAAATACATATGATATAATTAACAAGTAACAGTAACAGTAACTATTACCTATCCTTTTTTTTATTACAATACATGGACTTACAATATACAATAAAATACAATTATTTTACAAGGCTACTATTTTCATCGATAGATTACATTGGCATAATATATATTTTCTAATAAATTATCTACATTTGTTAGTATTTTTCCCCATTTTTCATGAAGTATGAAAATATTTTAATTTAGTTTTAAACAGTTTTCAATTAGGCTTAATATTTGCTAGTTTACACTTATTAATAACTAGTTTGCCTACAAGGATAAGGAAATTCAACAGTATAAAAGCGGATCGTTTTTCCCACAAAAAAAGTAATACAGTCGAACCTCTACTAACGGCCACCTCCCCACAACGGCCACCTCTACACAACGGCCACCTCTACACAACGGCCACCTCTACACAACGGACACCTCCACACAACGGCCACCTCCACACAATGGCCACCTCTACACAACGGCCACCTCTACACAACGGACACCTCCACACAACGGCCACCTCCCCACAACGGCCACCTCTACACAACGGCCACCTCTACACAACGGACACCTCTACACAACGACCACCTCTACACAACGGACACCTCTACACAACGACCACCTCTACACAACGACCACCTCTACACAACAACCACCTCTACACAACGGACACCTCTACACAACGGACACACAATTCAGTCCCGTGGTGGCCATTGTGGAGCGGTTCGACTGTTTCAATCTCTTTTTGATTTCACTATTTAAAGATTTAACCAGCTTTGAACTGATAACCAAAATATATTGTACATTGAACATTCTATTTACCGACATTGGTTAATGCTCAATGGGGACCATCTTCTTGCCAATATGTGAGTTCTAAAAATAGCCTGATCTGGGAACACATTTTTCACAGTAGGCTCAACCTTGTTCCCAGGCTCCCCAGTTCTCCCCTCCCCAACTCGATCATTGGGGAGTGGTGGACAAGAGTGTGGGAACGACTCCTATTCACATGGACTCCTGGTATAATTCATGTCACAGATCGATGTTAAACTATCAGTCCAGTACATGTCATTCAGTGCTCATGCTGATGCATCTGGGATCATGCAGTTGATTCGACAAGTAAGTACTATGACCTGGGTGGAGGGGGAAGGGGTGTTATGGGTTGTATTGATATGGATAGGTATGTCTAGCGATGGTCGTCATACTTGGGGTGGAGGGGGAAGGGGTGTTATGGATTGTCTTGATATGGATAGGTATGTCTAGCGATGGTTGTCATACTTGTGGTGGAGGGGGAAGGGGTGTTATGGGTTGTATTGATATGGATAGGTATGTCTAGCGATGGTCGTCATACTTGGGATGGAGGGGGAAGGGGTGTTATGGGTTGTATTGATATGGATAGGTATGTCTAGCGATGGTCGTCATACTTGGGGTGGAGGGGGAAGGGGTGTTATGGGTTGTATTGATATGGATAGGTATGTCTGGCGATGGTCGTCATACTTGGGGTGGAGGGGGAAGGGGTGTTATGGGTTGTATTGATATGGATAGGTATGTCTAGCGATAGTCGTCATACTTGGGGTGGAGGGGGAAGGGGTGTTATGGGTTGTATTGATATGGATAGGTATGTCTAGCGATGGTCGTCATACTTGGGGTGGAGGGGGAAGGGGTGTTATGGGTTGTATTGATATGGATAGGTATGTCTGGCGATGGTCGTCATACTTGGGGTGGAGGGGGAAGGGGTGTTTATGGGTTGTATTGACATGGATAGGTATGTCTGGGTTGTATTGATATGGATAGGTATGTCTGGCGATGGTCGTCATACTTGGGGTGGAGGGGGAAGGGATGTTATGGGTTGTATTGACATGGATAGGTATGTCTAGCGATGGTCGTCATACTTGGGGTGGAGGGGGAAGGGATGTTATGGGTTGTATTGACATGGATAGGTATGTCTAGCGATGGTCGTCATACTTGGGGTGGAGGGGGAAGGGGTGTTATGGGTTGTCTTGATATGGATAGGTATGTCTAGCGATGGTCGTCATACTTGGGGTGGAGGGGGAAGGGGTGTTATGGGTTGTCTTGATAAGGATAGGTATGTCTAGCGATAGTCGTCATACTTGGGGTGGGGTGGAGGGGGAAGGGGTGTTATGGGTTGTATTGATATGGATAGGTATGTCTAGCGATGGTCGTCATACTTGGGATGGAGGGGGGAAGGGGTGTTATGGGTTTTATGTATGATATGGATGATATGGATAGGTATGTCTAGCATGGTCGTCATACTTGGGGGAAGGGGGGAAGGTATGTCTAGCGATGGTCGTCATACTTGGGGTGAAGGGGGAAGGGGTGTTATGGGTTGTATTGATATGGATAGGTATGTCTAGCGATGGTCGTCATACTTGGGATGAAGGGGGAAGGGGTGTTATGGGTTGTATTGATATGGATAGGTATGTCTAGCGATGGTCGTCATGCTTGGGGTGGAGGGGGAAGGGGTGTTATGGGTTGTATTGATATGGATAGGTATGTCTAGCGATGGTCGTCATACTGGGGGTGGAGGGGGAAGGGGTGTTATGGGTTGTATTGATATGGATATGGATAGGTATGTCTAGCGATGGTCGTCATACTTGGGGTGGAGGGGGAAGGGGTGTTATGGGTTGTATTGATATGGATAGGTATGTCTAGCGATGGTCGTCATACTTGGGGTGGAGGGGGAAGGGGTGTTATGGGTTGTATTGATATGGATAGGTATGTCGATGTCTAGCGATGGTCGTCATACTTGGGGTGGAGGGGGAAGGGGTGTTATGGGTTGTATTGATATGGATAGGTATGTCTAGCGATGGTCGTCATACTTGGGGTGGAGGGGGAAGGGGTGTTATGGGTTGTATTGATATGGATAGGTATGTCTAGCGATGGTCGTCATACTTGGGGTGGAGGGGGAAGGGTGTTTATGGGTTGTATTGATATGGATAGGTATAGGTATGTCTAGCGATGGTCGTCATACTTGGGTGGAGGGGGAAGGGGTGTTATGGGTTGTATTGATATGGATAGGTATGTCTAGCGATGGTCGTCATACTTGGGGTGGAGGGGGAAGGGGTGTTATGGGTTGTATTGATATGGATAGGTATGTCTAGCGATGGTCGTCATACTTGGGGTGGAGGGGGTAAGGATGGTGTTATGGGGTTGTATTGATATATGGATAGGTATGTCTAGCGATGGTCGTCATACTTGGGGTGGAGGGGGAAGGGGTGTTATGGGTTGTATTGATATGGATAGGTATGTCTAGCGATGGTCGTCATACTTGGGGTGGAGGGGGGATAGGTATGTCTAGCGGGAGGGGGAAGGGGTGTTATGGGTTGTATTGATTGATGGATAGGTATGTCTAGCGATGGTCGTCATACTTGGGGTGGAGGGGGAAGGGGTGTTATGGGTTGTATTGATATGGATAGGTATCGTCATACTTGGGTCTAGCGATATGGTCGTCATACTTGGGGTGGAGGGGGAAGGGGTGTTATGGGTTGTATTGATTGATGGATAGGTATGTCTAGCGATGGTCGTCATACTTGGGGTGGAGGGGGAAGGGGTGTTATGGGTTGTATTGATATGGATAGGTATGTCTAGCGATGGTCGTCATACTTGGGGTGGAGGGGGAAGGGGTGTTATGGGTTGTATTGATATGGATAGGTATGTCTAGCGATGGTCGTCATACTTGGGGTGGAGGGGGAAGGGGTGTTATGGGTTGTGTTATGGGTTGTATTGATATGGATATATGGTAGGTATGTCTAGCGATGGTCGTCATACTTGGGGTGGAGGGGGAAGGGGTGTTATGGGTTGTATTGATATGGATAGGTATGTCTAGCGATGGTCGTCATACTTGGGGGAGGAGGGGGAGGGGTGTTATGGGTTGTATTGATATGGATAGGGTATGTCTAGCGATGGTCGTCATACTTGGGGTGGAGGGGGAGGGGGAAGGGGCGATGTTATGGGTTGTATTGTATTGATATGGATAGGTATGTCTAGCGATGGTCGTCATACTTGGGGTGGAGGGGGGGTGGGGGGAAGGTTATGGGTTGTATTGATATGGATAGGTATGTCTAGCGATGGTCGTCATACTTGGGGTGGAGGGGGAAGGGTGTTATGGGTTGTATTGATATGGATAGGTATGTCTAGCGATGGTCGTCATACTTGGGGTGGAGGGGGAAGGGGTGTTATGGGTTGTATTGATATGGATAGGTATGTCTAGCGATGGTCGTCATACTTGGGGTGGAGGGGGAAGGGGTGTTATGGGTTTGTATTGATATGGATAGGTATGTCTAGCGATGGTCGTCATACTTGGGGTGGAGGGGGAAGGGGTGTTATGGGTTGTATTGATATGGATAGGTATGTCTAGCGATGGTCGTCATACTTGGGGTGGAGGGGGAGGGGGAAGGGTGTTATGGGTTGTATTGATATGGATAGGTATGTCTAGCGATGGTCGTCATACTTGGGGTGGAGGGGGAAGGGGTGTTATGGGTTGTATTGATATGGATAGGTATGATATGGATAGGGTTGTATTGATAGGTATGTCTAGCGATGGTCGTCATACTTGGGGTGGAGGGGGAAGGGGTGTTATGGGTTGTATTGATATGGATAGGTATGTCTAGCGATGGTCGTCATACTTGGGGTGGAGGGGTAAGGGGTGTCTAGCGATGGTCGTCAAGGGATGTTATGGGTTGTATTGATATGGATAGGTATGTCTAGCGATGGTCGTCATACTTGGGTGGAGGGGGAAGGGGTGTTATGGGTTGTATTGATATGGATAGGTATGTCTAGCGATGGTCGTCATACTTGGGGTGGAGGGGGAAGGGGTGTTATGGGTTGTATTGATATGGATAGGTATGTCTAGCGATGGTCGTCATACTTGGGGTGGAGGGGGAAGGGGTGTTATGGGTTGTATTGATATGGATAGGTATGTCTAGCGATGGTCGTCATACTTGGGGTGGAGGGGGAAGGGGTGTTATGGGTTGTATTGATATGGATAGGTATGTCTAGCGATGGTCGTCATACTTGGGGTGGAGGGGGAAGGGGTGTTATGGGTTGTATTGATATGGATAGGTATGTCTAGCGATGGTCGTCATACTTGGGGTGGAGGGGGAAGGGGTGTTATGGGTTGTATTGATATGGATAGGTATGTCTAGCGATGGTCGTCATACTGGGGGTGGGGGTGGAGGGGGAAGGGGTGTTATGGGTTGTATTGATATGGATAGGTATGTCTAGCGATGGTCGTCATACTTGGGGTGGAGGGGGAAGGGGTGTTATGGGTTGTATTGATATGGATAGGTATGTCTAGCGATGGTCGTCATACTTGGGGTGGAGGGGGAAGGGGTGTTATGGGTTGTATTGATATGGATAGGTATGTCTAGCGATGGTCGTCATACTTGGGGTGGAGGGGGAAGGGGTGTTATGGGTTGTATTGATATGGATAGGTATGTCTAGCGATGGTCGTCATACTTGGGGTGGAGGGGAAGAAGGGGTGTTATGGGTTGTATTGACATATGGATAGGTATGTCTAGCGATGGTCGTCATACTTGGGGTGGAGGGGGAAGGGGTGTTATGGGTTGTATTGATATGGATAGGTATGTCTAGCGATGGTCGTCATACTTGGGGTGGAGGGGGAAGGGGTGTTATGGGTTGTATTGATATGGATAGGTATGTCTAGCGATGGTCGTCATACTTGGGGTGGAGGGGGAAGGGGTGTTATGGGTTGTATTGATATGGATAGGTATGTCTAGCGATGGTCGTCATACTTGGGGTGGAGGGGGAAGGGGTGTTATGGGTTGTATTGATATGGATAGGTATGTCTAGCGATGGTCGTCATACTTGGGGTGGAGGGGGAAGGGGTGTTATGGGTTGTATTGATATGGATAGGTATGTCTAGCGATGGTCGTCATACTTGGGGTGGAGGGGGAAGGGGTGTTATGGGTTGTATTGATATGGATAGGTATGTCTAGCGATGGTCGTCATACTTGGGGTGGAGGGGGAAGGGGTGTTATGGGTTGTATTGATATGGATAGGTATGTCTAGCGATGGTCGTCATACTTGGGGTGGAGGGGGAAGGGGTGTTATGGGTTGTATTGATATGGATAGGTATGTCTAGCGATGGTCGTCATACTTGGGGTGGAGGGGGAAGGGGTGTGTTATGGGTTGTATTGATATGGATAGGTATGTCTAGCGATGGTCGTCATACTTGGGGTGGAGGGGGAAGGGGTGTTATGGGTTGTATTGATATGGATAGGTATGTCTAGCGATGGTCGTCATACTGGGGTGGAGGGGGAAGGGGTGTTATGGGTTGTATTGATATGGATAGGTATGTCTAGCGATGGTCGTCATACTTGGGGTGGAGGGGGAAGGGGTGTTATGGGTTGTTGATTGATATGGATAGGTATGTCTAGCGATGGTCGTCATACTTGGGGTGGAGGGGGAAGGGGTGTTATATGGGTTGTATTGATATGGATAGGTATGTCTAGCGATGGTCGTCATACTGGGGTGGAGGAGGGGGAAGGGGTGTTATGGGTTGTATTGATATGGACAGGTATGTCTAGCGATGGTCGTCATACTTGGGGTGGAGGGGGAAGGAGTGTTATGTATTGATATGATAGGTATGTCTAGCGATGGTCGTCATACTTGGGGTGGTTGTATTGATATAGATAGGTATGTCTAGCGATGGTCGTCATACTTGGGGTGGAGGGGGAAGGGGTGTTATGGGTTGTATTGATATGGATAGGTATGTCTAGCGATGGTCGTCATACTTGGGGTGGAGGGGGAAGGGATGTTATGGGTTGTATTGACATGGATAGGTATGTCTAGCGATGGTCGTCATACTTGTGGTGGAGGGGGAAGGGATGTTATGGGTTGTTTTGACATGGATAGGTATGTCTAGCGATGGTCGTCATACTTGGGGTGGAGGGGGAAGGGGTGTTATGGGTTGTCTTGATATGGATAGGTATGTCTAGCGATGGTCGTCATACTTGGGGTGGAGGGGGAAGGGGTGTTATGGGTTGTCTTGATAAGGATAGGTATGTCTAGCGATAGTCGTCATACTTGGGGTGGAGGGGGAAGGGGTGTTATGGGTTGGGTTGATATTGATATGGATAGGTATGTCTAGCGATGGTCGTCATACTTGGGATGGAGGGGGAAGGGGTGTTATGGGTTGTATTGATATGGATAGGTATGTCTAGCGATGGTCGTCATACTTGGGATGAAGGGGGAAGGGGTGTTATGGGTTGTATTGATATGGATAGGTATGTCTAGCGATGGTCGTCATACTTGGGATGAAGGGGGAAGGGGTGTTATGGGTTGTATTGATATGGATAGGTATGTCTAGCGATGGTCGTCATGCTTGGGGTGGAGGGGGAAGGGGTGTTATGGGTTGTATTGATATGGATAGGTATGTCTAGCGATGGTCGTCATACTGGGGTGGAGGTGGAAGGGGTGTTATGGGTTGTATTGATATGGATAGGTATGTCTAGCGATGGTCGTCATACTTGGGATGAAGGGGGAAGGGGTGTTATGGGTTGTATTGATATGGATAGGTATGTCTAGCGATGGTCGTCATGCTTGGGGTGGAGGGGGAAGGGGTGTGTTATGGGTTGTATTGATATGGATAGGTATGTCTAGCGATGGTCGTCATACTGGGGTGGAGGGGGAAGGGGTGTTATGGGTTGTATTGATATGGATAGGTATGTCTAGCGATGGTCGTCATACTTGGGGTGGAGGGGGAAGGGGTGTTATGGGTTGTATTGATATGGATAGGTATGTCTAGCGATGGTCGTCATACTGGGGTGGAGGGGGAAGGGGTGTTATGGGTTGTATTGATATGGACAGGTATGTCTAGCGATGGTCGTCATACTTGGGGTGGAGGGGGAAGGAGTGTTATGGGTTGTATTGATATAGATAGGTATGTCTAGCGATGGTCGTCATACTTGGGGTGGAGGGGGAAGGGGTGTTATGGGTTGTATTGATATGGATAGGTATGTCTAGCGATGGTCGTCATACTTGGGGTGGAGGGGGAAGGGGTGTTATGGGTTGTATTGATACGGATAGGTATGTCTAGCGATTGTATTTAGACTGGGATCCCTTTGTCTACAAATACTTTGCGCAAGAACACCGTTTGTAACTTTTACGAATGTCACTTTTTTGCTATTCTATGTTTTTGATGGATTTGGAAATGGGGTCTGTAAGAATGATGCGCTAGATGTGCATGACCAAACATCACGAGGGAGGTGACCATGACAACCAGACACAGTCAACTAACTTAGTGGCACCAGTAGTAGTGAAAACCCAATGGAGAGACTTACCTTACAAATATTTACCACAAGCGAGGGGAGGGTGAGATCGCGAAAGTTTAGCAGACAACGAACAAGAAAGCAATAAACAGTGAAGATCTCAAATCAACCGGAAGGTGGCCATGTTAGGGCAAGGGGCCACCCCGAAGATAGCTTAGGTGGGAGAGTGTCTTGAGTTAACTTTGCCTAAAATTGGATTTAGCCGCATATACCCATCCTAGAGTTCTTTGTTCCCCATTCTTCATTCAATAATATATCTTCCATTGCAGGCTGAACCCAAAAATGTGGTTCTAGTTCACGGTGAATCGGGGAAAATGGATTTCTTACGACAAAAAATTATGCAAGAATTTCGTAAGTTTTGTAAAGTTATTGTAAAACTTGTTTATTGTATGTTTTTGTTGTTTTTTATTAATTACACCGTTTGGAAGTTGTCAGTGACTGGCAAGTGAGCTGTGTGTTGCGTGACTGCAGTTACGATCCACTCAGTGTGTTGTGTGACCGTAGTTTCCCAGAATTCTTTAGGATATATTCCCCTCTAGCAAACGAGGTCTGGGAACAAAAGTATTAAAATTGGTCATTTAAAAAAGGAAGCTGTGTCTAAACAAGAACAGGAAATAGTCGCTTAAATTTTGTCCGCGCAGAATCCTAAAGAATTATGGGAAATTATATTAAGGTTGATTTCGACTTATTGTTTTCACTGTGACGAAGAAAAGGAAGCATTTTGTTACCTTGGCTATACCAAAGCACAACACACTAACGCAGCTATGTATGAATGATCCTCTCATTATAAAGGAACTAATAAGCGGGTATTGTAGAAAAGAAGCCCAGAAAACAATTCGGAGACTAATGGAAGCCATGCTGTGTGATACTAGTGCGATGCTTCACCAACTGATCTATGAAGCCTCGTTTGAAGCAGGTCAATAGCGAGTTTTATATCACTATAGTGTCATTAATATATGTTTTGTTATATTAAAGATTTACAGTGTTACAAACCCGCCAATGGTGAGTCAATATCAATCACTACAACTCCTTGTATAACAGTGGATATGGCACTTAGTTTACTCAAGAGAAAGATCGAGGCAGTGGCTGGACCAGGTATGCAATGTCCTTCCTTCCTTCCTTCCTTCCTTCCTTCCTTCCTTCCTTCCTTCCTTCCTTCCTCCTTCCTTCCTTCCTTCCTTCCTTCCTTCCTTCCTTCCTTCCTTCCTTCCTTCCTTCCTTCCTTCCTCCTTCCTTCCTCCTTCCTTCCTTCCTTCCTTCCTTCCTTCCTTCTCTTTTTCTTTCTTTCTTTCTTTCGCACCACTTCTCTTCTTCCCACATTTTCCATACTCTGTTTTTCTTCCGTCTATCCTTCCTTTCTTGTTATTTATCAGTCTTTCATTTTTCTTTTCTATTCTTTTCAGATGTCAAGAGAGCAAAATTGACGCCAAACAACAATCACTTACCGTTACAAGGAGTACTTGTCGTAAAAGACTCGGTAAGTCTTATAGAACGCGCTGATAAAATAAACAAACCACTTCACGGTTATGATTTATATTTTAGTTTCCTCGTAGATTATTAATGAGTTGAAAACAAAATATTTCTTTCAGAAATGATAACGTGTTGTACATTATTTCTCAAACTGAAGAGATTGGAATGTTGAAGGAATTCATAATAATCAGAACAACATTCAGTGTTTTGTTCTTAATTCCGCCATCTATAATTTCATGTCAAAAACGAACACCCAAACATGTAAAAATTACATTTTCTGTGTAATAAAGCCATTATGTAATTCTTGAACTTTGCAAAAAGATTGCTTTTTACCTGTTTTTCCCTTGAAATTAACAATAATAATAATAATTATAGAGTACCAACCAAAATGTGTTGGTTTTGCCTTGTTGAAGATTCGATACGAAACGTACTGAAGGTTCCATAATAATAAAATGCCACATGCGGTCATCGTAACAAATAGAAATGGTTGGGTTGCCTGTGGTAACATATTCCTCTTCCTTTCAATTATGACAAGCTGATGTTTTCTGTTGTTTTGTAGTCTTTCCGACTGTTAGAGTCAGAGGAAGCCATGAAGGAACTGGGCCTTACGCAACACCAGTTACGATTTACGTCAACTATTACCATGGAAATCTCTGAACCTAATCACGTGGTCTTGGACAGACTGCACTCTCACCTGGAAAGGTACACGTGGACGTTGTCCTGATCTAAAGAAAATCTTCCATCCCTGGGTTACCTGTGGTACTTTAATCTAATTCGTACCTAGTCCTCCCCTGCTTACTGACTTTCTCTAGAACCACAAAGACTTCTATCAATTTCTATTTTGCTTTTTAATTTGCAAAGGGGATTCTGTTTTCGTCATATTTCGTCCCCAATCTTCCTCGAACCACAGGAAACCCATCGCTTCAGAAAAGATAAATAAGGAAATAAAGTAAAAGTAAAGTAAAGTAACTTTATTTAAACGTGGGTAACTCATGACAGTCAACTTCAAGAGTTACTATAAACTTGAGAGGGACGGTGTGCAATTTTACTCCTTTCTCTCCATCAGTTCTCCTTTTTTACGGGTATTTATATTTATATGTATTTTTATAACCACTCGTTAAATTGTTATCACCTCCTTGTTATTATTGTCGTTTAGATTACTGCCGAATTACACAATACAAAGAGTAGCTGGTGGGTGTCTGTCCATTGATTCCGTACTACTAAAGGTATTTTAATAATCTTTAAAAAGACAATCCCATTTTATCTCGTAGCTTCCAAAATATCCCTTTTGGCCTTCTCTCGGGCTTATTCCTGGTTTGGTAACATTTTGAGCCATATTTGGTACGATTCAACTTTTCTTTCAACGTTGCGCGCAATAGTTGCAGAAGTAGGATCGAGTTCTACTTCTGCAACCGTAGCGTGCAACGTTGCATCGTGTGACACCCCAAAAAAACTCTTGTTGCGCGCAACGTTGCAAGTTACATCTCCTTCAAGATATATCCCTTTTCATAAGGCCCAATATGAGAAAAGAAGGGATCTTTATGACTCCCAGTTTCTCACGGTCAATTGACCGACAGGTAGACCACATAGACAAAAAGAGAACTCGTGATGATGAGGCCAAGTACAACCAACGGCCACCACAAAGACCACAAAAGTTTGTAACGAGGTGGCCGTTTGGAGAGGTTCTAGTGTTGGTTTATGGCTATTGTGTTCGTCCATGTTTTCAGTCTGCAATATTAATAACTAATGCAATGAGTCGTGCATTTCTTTGTAATCATAGTTGAGTGGAAGTGCTACTGAGGACAGAGTAGCAGGTCAATCCAGCTCGTGCAGTTTACTCGTTTCTTGGACTTTCCAGGTTAGAAATCATTTGATTGTTTTGGTTGTCTTGCTTGTTTATAATCGAGCTAGTATAAGGGAACCATGGAAACAAGGGTGATGCTGCGCTTAATCAGTCAGAGATTCTTGGTTCAATTCCGGTGATTTATTATTATTATTGTTGTTGTTGTTATTATTATTATTATTATTATTATTATTATTATTATTATTATTATTATTATTATTATTATTATATATTATTATTATTATTATTATTATTATTATTATTATTATTATTATTATTATTATTATTATTATTATTATTATTATTATTATTATCGTCGGGTCAGAGACTGAACCCATGAGCTAAGTGGTTGGTGATGGTAATACCGCAGAAACCCTACTCCTCAACCCGCCCCCTTCCAGTTAATATCCTCTACTCATCCTGTGTGTTTCACTCAATATTCGCAGGACGAAGAGCTTGGAAGTCACGTGTTGTCATTACTGCGCAATCGCAAAGAGATTCTGACGCCAATGGAACTGTCAGACTCTACAAACAGATAAAGCATCGCCATGCAATCTCTCATACCGTTTTGTGTAAATAACTCTAAGTCGAATGTAATATTATGTGATTTGCCACCCCACATAATAATAATAATCTTTATTTATATAGCGTTATCTCGTAATCTCGTGTGCTTGGAATGGTCCAGGTCATGTGTCTCAGTACTCTGGACATCCATATACTTTACTAAGGTTTTCTAACTTATCTCGTGTTCTTGGAATGGTCCAGGTCATGTTATTCAGTACTCTGGACATCCATATACTTTACTAATGTTTTCTAACTTATCTCGTGTGCTTGGAATGGTCCAGGTCATGTGACTCAGTACTCTGGACATCCATATACTTTACTAAGGTTTTCTAACTTATCTCGTGTGCTTGGAATGGTCCAGGTCATGTGACTCAGTACTCTGGACATCCATATACTTTACTAAGGTTTTCTAACTTATCTCGTGTGCTTGGAATGGTCCAGGTCATGTGACTCAGTACTCTGGACATCCATATACTTTACTAAGGTTTTCTAACTTATCTCGTGTGCTTGGAATGGTCCAGGTCATGTGACTCAGTACTCTGGACATCCATATACTTTACTAAGGTTTTCTAACTTACCTCGTGTGCTTGGAATGGTCCAGGTCATGTGACTCAGTACTCTGGACATCCATATACTTTACTAAGGTTTTCTAACTTATCTCGTGTGCTTGGAATGGTCCAGGTCATGTGACTCAGTACTCTGGACATCCATATACTTTACTAAGGTTTTGTAACTTATCTCGTGTGCTTGGAATGGTCCAGGTCATGTGACTCAGTACTCTGGACATCCATATACTTTACTAAGGTTTTCTAACTTATCTCGTGTGCTTGGAATGGTCCAGGTCATGTGACTCAGTACTTCTCATTACTGTGGACATCCATATACTTCGGCCCGCATTGAGATGTGGTCATTCCATCCCTTGACAACGAACCTGATGTATCGGCACCTTATCTTCTCAGGAAGCTTATTAGTAACAATGGTATCATTGTCTGTATTCGCTTGAAAAACCTGGTAATATAACGTGTATGTATGCATATCAATCTTGCACAGACTTTGCATCATGTGACCAGTCGACGCAATAGCTGATATAGATATTATTATTATTATTAAGCTACACCCCAATGACTCTGAACAAAGTTTTCAAGTCGAGGCTATCGGGTCAAGTTTTTGTACTGGCCCGATAGCCTCGACTTGAAACCGTTGTCCAGAATCATTGGAGTGTAACTTCAACATCCGTTATTATTTCACAGTTCGACCAACGCAAATCTGTGTGACAAGTGTTCATTTTGATGTGAATGAATCCCATTTACCTTTAATGTGTTGCTGACTTTATAATCCACAAAGGTGTCTTTGTTGAATCCATACGCAAGACTGTACATAGTAACGTGCTGATTAGTAGCATATGGTCTCCCTTGGGTGGCTACCATGGTAACATAAGTAATGACACCAAGATCTACCTGTAGGTACTGACCTACTTGATTGACCCCTGTTGACCAACTTGCACTATTTGTAATAGCTTTGTACGGCATGGCGGGAAAGTTGTTGAGACGCCCTCGCCACGCCTCGTGTCCACTACCCCAACTGGTGGAGGCGGTGATGGCTAAGTTTGGAATTTTTCCAGACTGCATGCCTAGAGCGAGTGAACATTCTAGTGGAAAAAATATTAATAATATTAGGTTATAGTTAACCATAAACAATGAGGGTTTGTGATATCAAGAATAATCGAGGTCAAAGAAGTTGCAAATTTTACCAACAATAAGCGAGATCCTCGATCAGACACCGTAATTACTCGGGCTTATATTTTCTTGTCACAAATGTGGTCACTATAACGCATGCACTCTGCCGCTGAGACAACAATTAAGGCTCATCGATTCAAGGAAGGGGCGTGAGCTTGCTTTTTTATTTTGCGTTGCGAATGTTTTCCGAGATTATCGAATATCAATTCCGCAATTAAAGTGATAAAATGATAGTGTCTATACACTGTACTCGATCAATGAAGGCTTTCACGTTATATAAAATATCATATAAGGGTAACAATTAAAGTGATAAAATGATAGTGTCTATACACTGTACTCGATCAATGAAGGCTTTCACGTTATATAAAATATCATATAAGGGTAACAATTAAAGTGATAAAATGATAGTGTCTATACACTGTACTCGATCAATGAAGGCTTTCACGTTATATAAAATATCATATAAGGGTAACAATTAAAGTGATAAAATGATAGTGTCTATACACTGTACTCGATCAATGAAGGCTTTCACGTTATATAAAATATCATATAAGGGTAACAATTAAAGTGATAAAATGATAGTGTCTATACACTGTACTCGATCAATGAAGGCTTTCACGTTATATAAAATATCATATAAGGGTAACAATTAAAGTGATAAAATGATAGTGTCTATACACTGTACTCGATCAATGAAGGCTTTCACGTTATATAAAATATCATATAAGGGTAACAATTAAAGTGATTAAAATGGGTAACAATTAAAGTGATAAAATGATAGTGTCTATACACTGTACTCGATCAATGAAGGCTTTCACGTTATATAAAATATCATATAAGGGTAACAATTAAAGTGATAAAATGATAGTGTCTATACACTGTACTCGATCAATGAAGGCTTTCACGTTATATAAAATATCATATAAGGGTAACAATTAAAGTGATAAAATGATAGTGTCTATACACTGTACTCGATCAATGAAGGCTTTCACGTTTTATAAAATATCATATAAGGGTAACAATTAAAGTGATAAAATGATAGTGTCTATACACTGTACTCGATCAATGAAGGCTTTCACGTTATATAAAATATCATATAAGGGTAACAATTGAATTTATAAGAAAAAACTAGTGATATGAGGTTACGACGTTTCAATGACATTCTGTCATCATGTGTTATCAAGTAAAGTGGAATGAATAATGAGTAACAGATAAGATACGTCATTCCACTTTACTTGACAATGATGACAGGATGCCATTGAAACGTCGTAACCTCATATCACCAGTTTTTCTTATACAGTCATTTGCAAAAATTCTGGCCGCTACGAAATATCAATATATCGGATGCATTATGGGAAATTAATTAATCGAAAATTCCCCTTAAAGCGGGTTAACGCCAGCAAAGTTGGTAGAAATATTTAGTATAATGTTTGTTTTAGTCTTACGTTTGTTGTTTGTACATTTTGCCTCAGTTAATAAGTTAGGAAACTCAAAATAGTATTATTTAATTACCCATAATGCACCCGATATATTGATATATTGATATTTCGTGGCGGCCAGAATTTTTGCAAATCACTGTAAATGAAATATAAAATATCAAGCGCTTATAAGAAGTGTGATATTGAAGCGCGTTTATCAAAGAAACCTCCACTGGTCAGATAAATATCACTGAGCTATAGACCGAATGAAATAATGGCGGAATAATTTGCATAAACTGAGAAAAATACGAATTTAATAACTATAATATAATTTTTTTCAAAGACCATACATAGTCTAGTAATACAACAAAGGCCCATCAATTTAAATAAAACCATCGTAAAGTTATAACCATTTAAATTCTAGCAATTGCATGGAAACGAGGCTAGTCAGTCCAAAACTCAATTTCCCATACAAATCTTTGCGATTTCAATTCGCTATAACTTTTTACATTTTTGTAGAATCGCTCTAAAATCTTGTAGGTTTGTTTTTGTTATTATACTCTTTGAAACGATGGCTGTATCATATCACTAACTACACATTAAATGAGATTTACTGATTCCGCCATTATTGCATTCGGTCTATATGCATGGATATTATCTAGTAAATTATTGTTGACAGTTGCTTGTCCAGCTTTCTTCCGTTAATTGTAAAATGTTTATCTTTGCAATATTTATCAACTAATCAAAGGCTAACATTATGATTACTGACTTGACCCATAGCAACTGTCGAGTGCCCTTGTTACGTCATCATAAATCAAGATGGCGGCCGCCATAGATGATGAGGCTCAACTATCAATGCGAATTAAATATCGCGAATACACAAGTTTGATCGAAATCGTTGTCTGACCAGACGAGGTTTGCTTTAAGTCATTCATAGCTTGTAGATCGTCCATTTCCAATCAGTGTGTATAAGATAGATATTTGGAAAACCCACCTCGACAGATATAGTCGTGAGTTTCTGTGTTCATCACACAGAGTTGACCATTGCTGCAATATTTGTCGCTGCACACATCTTTGGTGCGATCATTTATCCTGATATACGTCCCGTCCACGTCATAGACTAAATCTACTGGACTTGATAGATGAGTTGCCTTGTTCAGCTGGCACATTTTCTTCTGATGGTAGTAGTTGACACTGTAACAACCCATGTGGGAGGTACATTTCTTTGTGCACTCATTTTGGTTTCGAACCAGTGATGATGTCACGACGTTGTTTTGAAGGACGAAGTTGTTTTGTTTGTACGTCGAGGGGCAATCGGTGGAGAAAGCGAAGGGAAGAAGAAACAGTGCGACAAGAAGCACGTACGTCATCCTTCTGACATCCTAAATGAAAATCCGTCATCAAGTGGGAGCATAGCTCTAGCAAATTTCATGAACACTTTTGGGAAAAAGCATGTGTCGGTGATTCTAGAATACAAATCGATGAAATCCTTGGATTGAAATTATTAAATGTTACAGTTTGGACCCTGTGGAGAGGGTCGGTTCCAGTAAATAATAAACAAGTACTCATTCCTTGTTTTGCTTTTGTTTCACGGAATATGCTATTCAGTGCTTACGGCATGAGCAGCAGTATTGTATCTAATTTACAAAGTCGAAGGCGAGATACAACACGTAGCTTATTCAGTGCACAGCCGATGTTTTTTTTTGTAAACGAGCATAATTAAATATCATGAGGACCATTTTGTATCAGATTTACAAGTTATGATTTCTATTGTATTTTGTCATCAAATATTGATGATTGGGTAAATTTAATCTACACGAAAGTTACACTAGATTTACACGAAATGCATGGAAAATTTAAAATTTCACACAGAATTTACACTGGGAAACTTACACCTCCGTTTTCCCTCGCTCTTGACCGGTGTATATTTTGTGTGAACTCGATCTGTGTAAATTTCGTTTATATTTTGTGTACATTTCTTGTGAATTAAATTTGCAAGGTTTTGGACATTGCACATTTTGCACTGGATTTACACAGAATTTACACCAGCCAAAATAGAGTAACAATCTCTACATTACAATACGAAGATACTACCAGTCACGTACCTTTAGAATTGCTCACTTAGTCAAGAATAAACGGTTATAGGGTTTTACTTCGTACTTCACCTGCTTAACTGACACGTATATAATATTAATCGATTATTCCATTCTTAATTGCACGATTCAACAGCAACGTTACGGGGGGTCTTTTATACCAAGCCTACTCTGTCATTTACATTTAAATCATGAGTTTAGTCCGTTAGAATGATTTTGTAATACTTCCAATTTTGAAGTGGCTGTTAATAATAATACTGAATAATAATAATAATAATAATAATAATAATAATAATAATAATAATAATAATAATACTGATAATAATAATAATAATAATAATAACTGATAATAATAATAATAATAATAATAATAACTGATAATAATAATAATAATAATAACTGATAATAATATAATAATAATAATAATAATAATAACTGATAATAATAATAATAATAATAATAACTGATAATAATAATAATAATAATAATAATAATAATAACTGATAATAATAATAATAATAATAATAATAATAATAATAATAATAACTGATAATAATAATAATAATAATAACTGATAATAATAATAATAATAATAACTGATAATAATAATAATAACTGATAATAATAATAATAATAATAATAACTGATAATAATAATAATAATAATAATAATAACTGATAATAATAATAATAATAATAATAATAATAATAATAATAATAATAATAATAACAACAATAATAATAATAATAATAGTTGCTTGGCTTATAGTTTTCAATATACATAGGAAAATAGACGCTACACCGGCGACGTTTCGATTATCAAGTGAAACTGATACAAGTAGTATAGTATCCTATTCTAAGCGGTCTTCCCCGCTCTATAATGGCTATTAAGTTATGGGGAAATTGGTAGCCGACAACAAAGGAGACTCGACCGATCGAAAGAACTGGCCCAAGAGACCCAACACTCAAACCTAAAGAAAGCACAGACGTTGAGTTTGCTTCAACACGAATAGCATGATCAATTATATTCTGTTATCCCCTGGGATAAAGCGGGAGTAGGCCCTTCCCAGGTGACCCACGAGGGTTCGGACAGTAACCTTCAAAGGATTTTCAAAGCGGCACTTCCAGATCTCCCAGTCGGGGGACTAAGGGAACATATGGGTGGGGAAAGGGCCAGCCCAGGGGATAACAGCCCTGCCGTTCGGTGGAACCGAAAGGGAATAAGACAGGCTTTCCGGCCAATAATGACATAGAGCCTCGAGCAGAGGAGCTACAATGAATATTGTTCTTAAATTCGCGCTCCAATTGGGCCCCTGTTAAAAGCATAAACAACGTAAGCCCATCCATATCAGACAGCGACATATGAAATAACAGACATGCATGAAACGACCAGTAAACGCATCAATCTGGGCAAACGCGTACAGCGGCGGAACGACCGCAACAGTACCTGGTACGGGCAGAAAACAGGCGGAACGATCGCAACCATAACTGCAAACGACCAGTAAACAGGCGGACCAACCTCGACAATCTGGAATTTACCGACCAGCAAATATGCGGACTCACCGCGACAATCCGGAATTTACCGACCAGTCGCATGACAGATGCGGACTCGCCGCGACAATCTGGAATTTACCGACCAATTGCATGATATATGCGGACCCACCGTGACAATCTGGAATTTACCGACCAGTTAACATGCGGACTGTACTCACCGTGACAATCTGGAATTTACCGACCAGCTGCATGACATATGCGGACTCACCGTGACAATTTGGAATTTTCCGACCAGTTAACATGCAGACTCACTGCATGCGACAATCTGGAATTTCCCGACCAGTTGCATGACATATGCGGACTCACCGTGACAATCTGGAATTTCCCGACCAGTTCACATGTTAAATTGCCACACCGCGACAATCTGGATAGACCGCTGAGCTACACGGGCGGATCAACTGAGTCTAAAAGAAATGAAAAAAAAAGCCCCAGTAGTAAACAGCAAAGTTTATGACTACAATATCGAAAAAGTGTATATGCAGTGAAAATTTTTATTGTATAAAATCATCCGTTGTTATATACCTTTCAAGGAAAAAATAACAATTTTGGCTAATTATAAATAAAACTCAACGAAAATCCCGGTTTTGTGAGCCTGATTTTACCCTTTTTATGTCTCAGGAGCCTGGTGACTAATTTTCGGTCTTGTGACGTATGTGGTTGTACACAAAAATTTGCATAATACCTTTTCAGCGTAAACACACAGGATTCCACAGGATTAATGACGATTTTGAAAAGACTCTCTCGTCGCCGTAAAAAAAGAAAATCACTTGAAAATACTTTTTATGGACGAAACTACCATTAAACAGTCCATTCTAGACGAAGGATTGACAACAGAAGTAAAACCGACTGAAGAATTAACGATCAATTTAGGCGGCCACGAGCGTAATTTCACTTCAATGAAGTACTACTAGTAGCTACTAGTGCGATTTCGTCTTCTGTATAAGCTATTATAAAAGACCCAAACAAGGACTGATCAAATCCAGGACGTATTGGTAATCAGTTGTACCGTGTTGTAGAAAATGGCTAACGCCAGTGTAGTGAAGAAGAGCGGCGCGAAGCGAGGAGGTAACTATATTAATAATATATGGCGAGAGTGCCTAACAACACATCAAAGAAGTTGAGGCGAATTTATTCACTGTGCTGGTTCAATCGTATCAATGGGTGAAACTAAATTATGTTCGTATATTAAAAGGCTTATGTTGTACCCTGCGAGCAGGGTTTTTTTTCTACTCGCCCAAGGAAGGTAGCGACGAGAAAACAACAACCCCTGCCGGTCCTCGCGATTTCCACATCCACATTTCTGGATGTAAAAATTATGGTCTATTTGACAAAAACCTGTTTCGAAACCTGTTTTGTATGCAAATATGATCACGCGCATGACAAGCCACAGGCAGCCCAAGCAATGGACTTCTGGAGGCCTTTTATGAAGAAATTTTTATTTCAATAAATTATATTAAAACTTATCTGAGTTGTTTATTGTGTCTTACTTTATCGTCCTGTAAAGTTTCAGCTCGATCCGAGGCCTATTTACGAAGTTTTTCAATATCTGCTCCTCTCCACATGAATATGTGGAAGGCTGGAGACTCCGACTCATCTCAACCGCTATATTCGCCAGGAAAAAAAATATATATGCCCATTTCAATGCTTGTCTCGCTACAATACCTACAGATATGTTTAGACCGATAATCCCTCCATCAGGCAGTGATTTCAAATTGTCATCAAACCAAATATTCCTCGAGAAATCCGTGGTTTTAAACCGAAGTTTTGAAATCTTTTGAGGCTTGTGATCGCTGGGGTCCAAACAGGTTCAAGTGGGAGTGAATTGCACGTAGCTGATTGGACAGAATTATCACCTGATTAGTGCGAAAAGCACGCTCCCCTCTAGCCACAGAATAATTTTGTACCAACATACATTAGACTTACCAAGGGTATTATTCCTGTGCCCCAGAGGGGAGCGTACTTTTCGCACTAATCAGGTGATAATTCTGTCCAATCAGCTACGTGCAATTCACTCCCACTTGAACCTGTTTGGACCCCAGCGATCACAAGCCTCAAAAGATTTCAAAACTTCGGTTTAAAACCACGGATTTCTCGAGGAATATTTGGTTTGATGACAATTTGAAATCACTGCCTGATGGAGGGATTATCGGTCTAAACATATCTGTAGGTATTGTAGCGAGACAAGCATTTGAAATGGGCATATATATTTTTTTTTTCCTGGCGAATATAGCGGTTGAGATGAGTCGGAGTCTCCAGCCTTCCACATATTCATGTGGAGAGGAGCAGATATTGAAAAACTTCGTAAATAGGCCTCGGATCGAGCTGAAACTTTACAGGACGATAAAGTAAGACACAATAAACAACTCAGATAAGTTTTAATAGAATTTATTGAAATAAAAATGTCTTCATAAAAGGCCTCCAGAAGTCCATTGCTTGGGCTGCCTGTGGACAAGCGAGCTTTAGGACGACGTGCCGTTGATATCTCGACGGCGATTTGGTTTGAAAATTTGTTGGATTATCGTGAATTTCTCGCTCGCATCGAGACTAACTTCCGACAAATTAGGTATGGATGGAAAGCAAATTTATCGATCTAAATGGCTTTGGGGATGATAGGTCTTCGGGTGAATTTTCTACGGAGTTAAAAGCATTTGAGTGAGGGACACTCGCCATGGAGGTTTACTGCCTTGTCATTTTCTTACGGGGAGGATTCAGATGGCTAAAAATACCACTAAATGACTCTGGAACTTCAAAAGACCACAAAATAAGTGTAAATAAATGTGTCAATGTCAGTTTATTGAGCAATGTTTGTACATTTCGAGACATTTTTAAGTATACTGCTTGGGCTGCCTGTGGAAAATGACGTTTTGCAACGTCACGTTCGCGCATGCTCAACAGAAATAGTCGCGAGGACCGGCAGGGGTTTGTTTTCTCGTCGCTACCTTCCTGGGCGAGTAGAAAAAAAACCCTGCTCGCAGGGTACTTATGTTGTGGAACTCCGGTCTATGTTGTTTGTGGTGCGAGGCACAATCTCTGGATCCTAGAACTAATATTATACTAGTCGTTTCTGGTAGAAAGTGAAGTGCTGCGAGTTGTGCACTGCCGTACAGTACATGGTAACACATAAAAGTGAAATGTAGCTTTCAATGCATACATGTGGCTGTCCCTTAATTTTCAGCAAGGTGCATTAATTGTAAAATAAAATAATAAAAATGCGGTATAATAATAATAATAACTTTATTACTGTGTCATGTGTTCTAGCTTACAAGAAACCTATTTCCCTCCCATATATCTACTGATTCTCATTCCCACCCTTGTCCCATTGTTCCCATCCCACATCTCCATTGATTCTCATTCCCATCCCGGTCACATTGTTCCATTCCATGTCTCTATTAATTATCATTCCCACCCGCTATAATAATCTGGTCATGGACAGACAGCTATAGACATGTACCAGCACTAAAAGCATGCAATACTTTGCACTATTTATGTTACACGCTTGTAATAGTTTGTACTCTACTGATATGCAGTATTAAATTAATACAAATATGGATTCAATGAAATAGAGAATTGTGTTTGGTGTATATTATATACAATGTTACTGGCCAGATATCAGGAAAGATGTCGAAGCCTCATAGCAGACTTGTAGAAGATAAAAGTACATCAGGATGGATCGTATAATTTGATTCAGTAGTTGCCTCAATGCCAATGGCAATGGCATGGGCCGGATTGGTTTGACGAAGACCAACGAGCTCGATCAGGTAGATAGGTCAGCATCGGGGATACTAACTGTGTCTTTCAAAAGCATTCAAGTACATGCTGTCTCCTTCGGTCAACTCTGATCGACTCACTGTAGAAGTAACTTAAGCTTATGTACTTCATTGTGGAACTGGACGTGACTGAGCACACAACCATAACAGCGCTGAAAACTCATAAAAGAACATGGTCTTCGCCTTGAAATGTCACTAAATTGTTCATGACCCTGATGAATGCTTCCAGCAATGAATAAAGTTGCATTTGACATCATGGATTTGTAGAAAACGAACACTTTCCTGGCTTGAATCAGCGAAAAATAAACGATACTCAATATCGATTGAACGTGTTGCGAGTGTGCGCTGATCAAAAGTACCGTGGCTCACAAAATCATCTCCACACACAAACCCACTCCGTGAAATGCAGTCTCGACTCTCGCCGCATCCACATAAGTGCCCAGATCCCACACGACCACACATGACACAGGAACTCCGTCAAGATTAGTTTCGCTGCTCGCCTGGCGGCTCGCAGCAAAAATATTGAAGAGAAAATAAGTTTAATACTAAAAATAATCGAAATACGGTAAGAATAAAATGAATCGTGTAGTAAAACCGGCACGCTCGATAGTTTGTCCGGGTTTGTTTACATTTTAGCGACAGCTACCATTAAATTTCAGCCGTATCAGTATCATGCTCAGCTCAGTCGGCGAACAATCTAGCTACATATTTTCACTTTTAAAACTTACGACTCATCCACATTCCTGGATTTGATCAGTCCTTGTTTGGATCTTTTATAGTAGCTTATGCCGTAAAGCAGAAGGAAACCAGCAGAAGACGAAACTAGTGGTACGGTTATGTCATTCATTGAAGTGAAATTACGCTCGTGGCCGCCTAAATTGACCGTTAATTCTTCAGTCGGTTTTACTTCTGTTGTCAATCCTTCGACTAGAATGGACTGTTCAATGGTAGTTTCGTCCATAAAAAGCATTTTCAAGTGATAGTTTTTTTTTTTACGGCGACGAGAGAGTCTTTTCAAAATCGTCACTAATCCTGTAGAATCCTGTGTGTTTACGCTGAAAAAGTATTATGCAAATTTTTGTGTACAACCACATACGTCATTTCTGTGACGTATCAGCGTTTGGCCGAGCGGTAAATGTCGCACTCAAAATGGCATATTCAATCGTGAATATCTCGAAACATATTGAACCGAATTCAAAAATTCTTTTTTTCTCTTAAAAGTAATACAAAAGTCTAACAATTTATCAAATAAAATTTTCACTGCATATACACTTTAATGCAAGTGAGTAAGAAACATGCATAATGGGAACTAATTATGAAGGCATGTTAAAGCGAGCGTAACACGTGGAATGAAAAGGCGACGAGGACAAATATGCAAATGCCAAGCAGCCCAAACTAAAGCAAAGTAAAATTATAACCTGCAAATAACCATGTTAGAGAGACTCGAGACAAGGGAGGAAGGGGGAGGAAAGTGGGGAGGATTTGTTACTGAGTAGGCGGACATGAAAGTGAGGCTTAGAAAGGGGAGGTTTTAATTAATTCGTGCTAACGTGTTCTGTTATTTTAGTGCTAAATATAAATAATTAATGACTATATATAATATATTTGAGAAATCGGTTGAGCCGGAAGGGGGCGTACTGGTTGCTTGGAAAGTTTGGAAGCTATTTTCAGATAAAACCGGTGATACACCTCACCCGTGCACAATAACGGGACAATAACATTTCTTACTAAAGCAAATCAACCTGGACATATTTACCTCAAGTTCCCCTTCTTGTTGCTGAGCTTGCGGAGCCACCGGTGGAGCTATTGCTGCATGCTTCTACTTCTTGAACTTGTGCAACGGCCGGCGGTGGAACTATTGGCACTACTGGTGCAGCCACCGGTGCAGGAATGACAGGAATAACTTGCGGTACTGCCGGAGGGTCGGCTGGCTCTTCAGGGAACTGAACTTCTGCCATAGCTAGATAGATTCGCGTGGTCGTACTTTTTAGAAGAAGACGTTTGTCTGACCACTGTTCCGCTGGAGAACTGAGCACGAAGGGAGTGTTCCACGTGGATTACGTATTTTATAGTCATCTCATAGCGTCATCCACGTGCCTATGCACACCTAGCTGCCAATGGGGGTATTATTGTACCTTATTTCATTTTCGCATATCATTATGAGTGTTATGAATACTGCTACTCTTCAAAACTTTCGGTCGTTCTTGTTTTGTTTTGCCGTTTGTTCACTCATTCTCAGCTAACAGGGGCAATTGATGTCACAGCACTTTAAGTGTTTATTCCTGGCATGATATGGGCTTTACAACACTAAAACACTCTTTCTTTTCATCCTTATCATATAAGAAGTTACCAAGAAAAAAATTATCACGGTGGCGTGTCAGGTTATTTTTTTGTGAATTTTTGTTTTATCCAAAGTAGCCAAAAAGAGGCTGTCGCACGCTAAAAATAACAGGTATGAATGAGTTTTATAGTAGTAAACACTTAGGCGATTGTACGGAACATCATGCCTGTCTTGAGATTTTACACAAAGGTTTGTAATTCCATCAACTGTAAGCGTTTGAGTCCCGTTGCCTCTGAAAAATTTAATTACGAATTGCTGTCGCATGGTTTTAGGTAAATTACGTTACCAGCTCTCCAAGTCAATATTTTACCCGCTTCGTTTCTACTCCTCGCATGCTTTTTGTGTTGTTTTACCTTTACTGCCATTGGACGTCAATATATCAAGCACAAGTAAGGGATTGTTCCAACGTACCGGGAAAAAAGAAGTTAAATCCTCACTGAATTGGAGTTTTTTGTTTTGTTTTGTAAATTACGTTACCATGTTTCATGGGCAATATTTTACGTAGTGGACGCGGCAAGTCGGTAAGTATTATTTTAGGTAATGTACTTATAAAGAGCTCAATAAAGGGTAAGGCTGTTTTCCTGTAACTGTAATTTTGTTATCTGTCAGTAGACAGGATTAAAAGGACAATGTAAATTACGTTACGGTAACGTAATTTACCGGTGACTGATAAAAGTCGAGATAGTGACATCGTGACGCAGGCATTTCTTAACAGAATATGATATTGCGACAGCATAGCTTGTGCATGTACACGTACGATGATGCAATCAATGTGACATTTGGGGACTTATTGCGTAAGATTTTGAAGAAATCAAATTCTCATTGAGCAAATTGAGTTGGTGGCTGTTTTGAATACATTTAAAGGTAAACATGGAGTCAAAATCATTTAGCCTTTTCCCCGTCAGCTGTAGAGACACTACTGAACGAAAAGAAGCAGTATGATTTAGTTATTTGAACACATTTAATTGATCTGGCAAATATAGTGTCGGTAACGTAATTTACACGTTACACTCAATTCATCTTTTCCTAAGGATTTCCTAGAGGATTTCCAGAACGACTAAATGCAATGCAAGTGGCCTGGTCAAGAAAATGTCTTGTGGGTACAAAGAAAATACATGCTTTGTGTGATTCAGCCTCCAGTCACCATCGGCAAAACTGGGCGTGCCTTTAAATTTACCGAGGCAATTAACGATGGAGTCGATCGATCAACGTCATGTATGCTATAACTGAGTTTTGACTGAACTGAACTTAAACATTTCAGCAGTAAACTTAAGTGAGAATTTAAGACTTATATTGTAATTTACAATAATTATTGATTCTATCTTATTTAGTTGAATTACTGTATGATTTTCGTCATCATATGCATAGTTAAAATTGATTATTCACAAATTACGTTACCAAAAGTTTGTAATATCAAATAGTGATTTTAGAAAAAGATATTAGCAGAATATATGTTACACACAATCGGCAGGACAATCACGTTTGGCTTCCAAAAGCCATCAGTGAGTGAACAGCTTCAAACTGAGTTCAAGTTTATAGTTCATGCTAGCTTGTTGTTATGTTTCAATATTTTTATACATGTTTCAAAAAATAACCGACTTGTTTCGAGTTTTCAATGAAAATGATATCTTAAACCATTAAGTAAGGCTAAAATGGTCATTGTGTATCGTATTCGACTGATAGATGTCAAAAGAAAGGGTTATCGGGTGATTATTATGGTGGTGTAAATTACGTTACCGGTTGTTTGTAAATTACGTTACCAAGTTTATAGCCCTCTTTGCTAGTGCTCAGGCGTAGATTGCTAGGAAGTGAGTGT
>JAUJYZ010000693.1:75000-155000 GCA_033675265.1 Actinostola sp. cb2023 | reverse complement strand
TTGTTGGATTATCGTGAATTTCTCGCTCGCATCGAGACTAACTTCCGACAAATTAGGTATGGATGGAAAGCAAATTTATCGATCTAAATGGCTTTGGGGATGATAGGTCTTCGGGTGAATTTTCTACGGAGTTAAAAGCATTTGAGTGAGGGACACTCGCCATGGAGGTTTACTGCCTTGTCATTTTTCTTACGGGGAGGATTCAGATGGCTAAAAATACCACTAAATGACTCTGGAACTTCAAAAGACCACAAAATAAGTGTAAATAAATGTGTCAATGTCAGTTTATTGAGCAATGTTTGTACATTTCGAGACATTTTTAAGTATACTGCTTGGGCTGCCTGTGGAAAATGACGTTTTGCAACGTCACGTTCGCGCATGCTCAACAGAAATAGTCGCGAGGACCGGCAGGGGTTTGTTTTCTCGTCGCTACCTTCCTGGGCGAGTAGAAAAAAAACCCTGCTCGCAGGGTACTTATGTTGTGGAACTCCGGTCTATGTTGTTTGTGGTGCGAGGCACAATCTCTGGATCCTAGAACTAATATTATAAAATATTGAAGAGAAAATAAGTTTAATACTAAAAATAATCGAAATACGGTAAGAATAAAATGAATCGTGTAGTAAAACCGGCACGCTCGATAGTTTGTCCGGGTTTGTTTACATTTTAGCGACAGCTACCATTAAATTTCAGCCGTATCAGTATCATGCTCAGCTCAGTCGGCGAACAATCTAGCTACATATTTTCACTTTTAAAACTTACGACTCATCCACATTCCTGGATTTGATCAGTCCTTGTTTGGATCTTTTATAGTAGCTTATGCCGTAAAGCAGAAGGAAACCAGCAGAAGACGAAACTAGTGGTACGGTTATGTCATTCATTGAAGTGAAATTACGCTCGTGGCCGCCTAAATTGACCGTTAATTCTTCAGTCGGTTTTACTTCTGTTGTCAATCCTTCGACTAGAATGGACTGTTCAATGGTAGTTTCGTCCATAAAAAGCATTTTCAAGTGATAGTTTTTTTTTTACGGCGACGAGAGAGTCTTTTCAAAATCGTCACTAATCCTGTAGAATCCTGTGTGTTTACGCTGAAAAAGTATTATGCAAATTTTTGTGTACAACCACATACGTCATTTCTGTGACGTATCAGCGTTTGGCCGAGCGGTAAATGTCGCACTCAAAATGGCATATTCAATCGTGAATATCTCGAAACATATTGAACCGAATTCAAAAATTCTTTTTTTCTCTTAAAAGTAATACAAAAGTCTAACAATTTATCAAATAAAATTTTCACTGCATATACACTTTAATGCAAGTGAGTAAGAAACATGCATAATGGGAACTAATTATGAAGGCATGTTAAAGCGAGCGTAACACGTGGAATGAAAAGGCGACGAGGACAAATATGCAAATGCCAAGCAGCCCAAACTAAAGCAAAGTAAAATTATAACCTGCAAATAACCATGTTAGAGAGACTCGAGACAAGGGAGGAAGGGGGAGGAAAGTGGGGAGGATTTGTTACTGAGTAGGCGGACATGAAAGTGAGGCTTAGAAAGGGGAGGTTTTAATTAATTCGTGCTAACGTGTTCTGTTATTTTAGTGCTAAATATAAATAATTAATGACTATATATAATATATTTGAGAAATCGGTTGAGCCGGAAGGGGGCGTACTGGTTGCTTGGAAAGTTTGGAAGCTATTTTCAGATAAAACCGGTGATACACCTCACCCGTGCACAATAACGGGACAATAACATTTCTTACTAAAGCAAATCAACCTGGACATATTTACCTCAAGTTCCCCTTCTTGTTGCTGAGCTTGCGGAGCCACCGGTGGAGCTATTGCTGCATGCTTCTACTTCTTGAACTTGTGCAACGGCCGGCGGTGGAACTATTGGCACTACTGGTGCAGCCACCGGTGCAGGAATGACAGGAATAACTTGCGGTACTGCCGGAGGGTCGGCTGGCTCTTCAGGGAACTGAACTTCTGCCATAGCTAGATAGATTCGCGTGGTCGTACTTTTTAGAAGAAGACGTTTGTCTGACCACTGTTCCGCTGGAGAACTGAGCACGAAGGGAGTGTTCCACGTGGATTACGTATTTTATAGTCATCTCATAGCGTCATCCACGTGCCTATGCACACCTAGCTGCCAATGGGGGTATTATTGTACCTTATTTCATTTTCGCATATCATTATGAGTGTTATGAATACTGCTACTCTTCAAAACTTTCGGTCGTTCTTGTTTTGTTTTGCCGTTTGTTCACTCATTCTCAGCTAACAGGGGCAATTGATGTCACAGCACTTTAAGTGTTTATTCCTGGCATGATATGGGCTTTACAACACTAAAACACTCTTTCTTTTCATCCTTATCATATAAGAAGTTACCAAGAAAAAAATTATCACGGTGGCGTGTCAGGTTATTTTTTTGTGAATTTTTGTTTTATCCAAAGTAGCCAAAAAGAGGCTGTCGCACGCTAAAAATAACAGGTATGAATGAGTTTTATAGTAGTAAACACTTAGGCGATTGTACGGAACATCATGCCTGTCTTGAGATTTTACACAAAGGTTTGTAATTCCATCAACTGTAAGCGTTTGAGTCCCGTTGCCTCTGAAAAATTTAATTACGAATTGCTGTCGCATGGTTTTAGGTAAATTACGTTACCAGCTCTCCAAGTCAATATTTTACCCGCTTCGTTTCTACTCCTCGCATGCTTTTTGTGTTGTTTTACCTTTACTGCCATTGGACGTCAATATATCAAGCACAAGTAAGGGATTGTTCCAACGTACCGGGAAAAAAGAAGTTAAATCCTCACTGAATTGGAGTTTTTTGTTTTGTTTTGTAAATTACGTTACCATGTTTCATGGGCAATATTTTACGTAGTGGACGCGGCAAGTCGGTAAGTATTATTTTAGGTAATGTACTTATAAAGAGCTCAATAAAGGGTAAGGCTGTTTTCCTGTAACTGTAATTTTGTTATCTGTCAGTAGACAGGATTAAAAGGACAATGTAAATTACGTTACGGTAACGTAATTTACCGGTGACTGATAAAAGTCGAGATAGTGACATCGTGACGCAGGCATTTCTTAACAGAATATGATATTGCGACAGCATAGCTTGTGCATGTACACGTACGATGATGCAATCAATGTGACATTTGGGGACTTATTGCGTAAGATTTTGAAGAAATCAAATTCTCATTGAGCAAATTGAGTTGGTGGCTGTTTTGAATACATTTAAAGGTAAACATGGAGTCAAAATCATTTAGCCTTTTCCCCGTCAGCTGTAGAGACACACTACTGAACGAAAAGAAGCAGTATGATTTAGTTATTTGAACACATTTAATTGATCTGGCAAATATAGTGTCGGTAACGTAATTTACACGTTACACTCAATTCATCTTTTCCTAAGGATTTCCTAGAGGATTTCCAGAACGACTAAATGCAATGCAAGTGGCCTGGTCAAGAAAATGTCTTGTGGGTACAAAGAAAATACATGCTTTGTGTGATTCAGCCTCCAGTCACCATCGGCAAAACTGGGCGTGCCTTTAAATTTACCGAGGCAATTAACGATGGAGTCGATCGATCAACGTCATGTATGCTATAACTGAGTTTTGACTGAACTGAACTTAAACATTTCAGCAGTAAACTTAAGTGAGAATTTAAGACTTATATTGTAATTTACAATAATTATTGATTCTATCTTATTTAGTTGAATTACTGTATGATTTTCGTCATCATATGCATAGTTAAAATTGATTATTCACAAATTACGTTACCAAAAGTTTGTAATATCAAATAGTGATTTTAGAAAAAGATATTAGCAGAATATATGTTACACACAATCGGCAGGACAATCACGTTTGGCTTCCAAAAGCCATCAGTGAGTGAACAGCTTCAAACTGAGTTCAAGTTTATAGTTCATGCTAGCTTGTTGTTATGTTTCAATATTTTTATACATGTTTCAAAAAATAACCGACTTGTTTCGAGTTTTCAATGAAAATGATATCTTAAACCATTAAGTAAGGCTAAAATGGTCATTGTGTATCGTATTCGACTGATAGATGTCAAAAGAAAGGGTTATCGGGTGATTATTATGGTGGTGTAAATTACGTTACCGGTTGTTTGTAAATTACGTTACCAAGTTTATAGCCCTCTTTGCTAGTGCTCAGGCGTAGATTGCTAGGAAGTGAGTGTTTTATCAAGGATAATAGTTCATAACATTTGAATTTATGGGACTTTTAACTTGTAGTTCCCAGGATTAAAGAAACAGGAAAGAAAAATAAATAGCACAAATTAATCCTGGCAAAAATGCGAAAATGCTTGCGGTATTGTAAGAATATTTTTTGGGTCAAACTTCACTTCTGTGGCAATAAAGTTTACTTTACTCGGACACACTTTTTCTTAAAACGATAACAATTTTGTATGTTAAAAGTATCTATTTGCAATGTTCATAACATTTTTTGCAAGCAGTCGTAAAAACAATTAGCTTTTTTCAACGAAGGAGGGGCTTAATAGTTTTTGCCGTAACTCACGAACCGCTAGGTCATTTCTTATCCAAGTTCAGAAACATAAAGAATGGGTATTGATAACTTTAAAATTGCTGTTAAAGGGACAATTGGGAAAACTTTTTTTTCCAACTTTTTAAACAGCCAATTGTCCCTGTTAGCTGAGAACGAGTGTCATTGTGAATTGGATTCTTCATTAAAATCCCCAAATTACGATCTGCAAAGTGGTTCCTTTTGAGGATAAACACAGCTCACTTTTAGAGTTGACCAACTGGTCGTCATTGTCAAGGCTCAATGAGCACGGAAAGAGCAAAATTACTCTGACTTCGGTTATTTTCTACATCTACATCTACATTTATTAAGTTGGTAAAGTCGTTAGACATCATGCACCAACAATAAAATAATTAAACTAAAATGTGACAAATATATACATAGATATCTATAAGATTAATACTGATTATGATATTTTTGGCCGCATTCAGTTTGAATCCTCGTAAGTTTACGTGTTACTACCACTGTTCTATATATGAAGCTTGGGCTTCCTAAAGAGCGGGAATTTCGAACGATAATCAAGGTAGTATATAGATTCGGTTTCCTGTGGTACTGATAGAAAGTGCCTTCCGTGACTCGTTCGTACTCTGTGCCGAGCGTAAGCGAACACTTCATTTTTAAATCTATCCACCTCAACAGAAGCGCTTGGTATTTCTAAACAAACTTAGAGTAGTTTGATTTTGATAAATATATTTATTTTGATGGAAATTTCGGATAGAATTTCGGACTGCCGGGAGACCGCTTATCATAATATCGCGGGATTTAAAATGACTCATATTGCTTAAACGAGATACATACATACATACATACATACATACATGCATACATCAATCACTGTCAGGAGCCCATTTGTAGGAGCGCCATCTCCCAAATAGAGTATGTGTCACAGCGTATTAGATATGATATGATAAATCTACTCGGTAGATCAGCATATCGCGGCGCGAAAAACACCCCGACCAATCAGAGCTAAAACTCCTGTGATTGTATAAATTCTTGGGCTTCCTGTGCTATTTAGTCAGGTGAGACATCTCGCAATGCATTTATGGTAAATTTACCCACAATGCACAAAGAGTGTTCATGACAAGATGAAGTCGAACTGTACAAGAATTTCCCGGGGAAAACTGAACTTTAAGAATAATTTCTGTCCTTTCTACTCGAAAATACTGGTCAGTAAATGTCTTTCTAGTTATCTTATACGACAATAATGTTATTTTGAGCGATACAGCCATATGGACGCCGCTTTTATGACAGCACATCACGATATGGCGGCAAACGAAGACTGACGCCATGACAGCGAACCACAAATCTTGTCTTCTTTGGCACTACTCTTCTCTGCTTGCAATATCCTGATGTTTTATAAAAGTTATTGTATTGTATTGTATTATGAACTTCATTTTCTTTAATAAGCTGTCTTTATCCATAACAGGCCTGACCACCGAATGGTACATGTATATCCCGTACCGGTTTCGTATGCTGCAGGGTACTGATATTCACCTCTCGAAACGTAAGTCTTTTTACATTGTAAAACATCACGGTCTTTTATATTATAAGTATATATAATAAGCTGTCTTTATCCATAAACAGGCCTGACCACCGAATGGTACATGGATATCCCGTACCGGGTTTCGTACGCGGCGGGGTACTGAAAATAACCAACAATGGCGACATATTCACCACCATATTCACCTCTCGAAACGTAAGTCTTTTTACATTGTAAAACATCATGGACTTTTTATATTGACAAACATATTATTTGTGAAGAATATCAGCTCTGAAGTCCAGTAACTGGTAAGCACAATGCATCGGTATCCACCAATGATCACCATCGATACATGTCATACACGTTCGATCCAGTTGTAAGTTTTATGATAATGTACAGTGTAACAAGGTTTAATATAAAGCCATTATGATTAGTAGGGTTTGTTATTTATAAAGATCGAGGTTTTGAATTCAAGCAAAGCCGATTTCAGACATGAACATTGGATTTCTCTTGATTACTGCCATCACAATAATTTGGTTCAATTGATATATTTCCTATCTGTGACCATGAAATTATTTTTCAGTTTTTTGTTTTGAGTTTCACTACAGACCAATTTAATATTACAGTATTTAATTGAAAGTGTGATATATTAGCAACTTTTATTGAAATTTATACACTATTTTTTATATAAACTTTATTTACCACTGTTTTCATTGATATGCGCCAGACAGAGAAAAGTTCCTGGTGCGAGTTTGTCGATTCTCTTCTGTCAATCAAACACATTTGGTGACACATATTGTTATATGTATGTCATTTATTAATAATGGTAATAGGACTGAGTGGAGTCCAATTCAGTCTGTAATCATACGAGTGATAAACAAAATTGGACGAGTCCAATTTGTTTATCACGAGTATGATTACAGACAGAATTGGACGACACGAAGTCCTGTTACTATTCTTCCCAGTAGACTGCGACACTATCGATTTTGAAACGCCGCCCGTGCCAATTGGAATGTAGTCACGTGATGGACTTTTTTGTACCTCGTGATCACTTGTGGATGTACTTCGGCCGTCATGATTGTATCTACAAAAGGACGAAGTTTCATGCCAGGGAAATCTTTAAGTGTCGATCTGAGGAGAAATGTTATCGACCATATCGTAGGAGAGGGGGGAGACCCTTTGACTGGTTTTTTCCCGGGTTCGTTTAAAAATGTCGCTGATCATTTTAAACTAGACCCTGTCGGCAGGGTTCACTCGTGCCCTGGTGGGAATGCTTTGGATCACCCAAGTTAGTTGAATTGGAATCCCTGTATATTCTATGTGGGGAGAGCAAGGGGAGAAGACCGGGGCCTAGTATCTTCATCAAGTATATATGTATTGGAACCATTTATATACAAACATTTATCTTTCTATCAATCGATGTGGGACATTATCAAATCCAAAACCGTCACTAAAAATAAAGTCAAAATCAAATCAAATCAGATTATAGGGCAAATGGAATGTATTTACACAATGATATTGTCAAAGCTGGTGTGTGTCTAGCTAGCGGCGTCAGAGCGAAAGCATATATCATGGAGTCTTGTACTACTGAATTGTCTCGCACATGCGCATAACAGTGAATGCTGCAAAGCCCTCATTTGATTCTGTAATACGGATGGTAAGATTCATAGCATCTGCAACTGCTTGTATGATTAGTGCATCACACCATGTACCTTGTCGAGACATATTAGATATGTACTTTACCATGAGTAGGCTGTATTACTCTCAATAAACCTTTCTGGATTATTTCTCATGTATTGAACACCAGTAGTACGTACATCCATGTGATAGTTGGTTTCACCATATAATTGATGCGATACTGTTCTAAAAAAACAATCACCTGCACCGCCAACATCTATTGATCTTAAACCTTGCTCGGTTAATCTAGACTGTAATAACACCATTGGGGGAATTCTTGGCACTGTATTATTTGCATTGGAAACTGGGCCTGGGTTTACTTCAATGTCACCTGAAATCAGTAACTTTCTCCTTGAAATACAATACCTCTGATGCTGTTTATTGCATATTGGATAACAATCAACAATAACAACAATAATAGTAACTAAGATTTTTGATATTTTATGCTTGGCTCTTCTTCATTGACTAAGATAATTATTATTATCATATTTCTGACTTACTTCTCTCCTCATATCATAAGACACAGAAGTACAACCAACGGCAACAACACTTTTGGCATGACAGTTTTGTAGATTTGAGTGTTTCAATAACTTTGATTTTTGATAACAATGGTTCATTTGTTTACTGTTTGTTTCATAGTATAACTTTGATTTTTGATAACATTGGTTCATTTGATACTTGTTTGTTTCATTATACCTTTGCAATTCGACCGTACTTGTGGTCTCTTCGTTATTTGCTGCTGGGACAGCTCCCTCACGAATGGAAGGGGTGGCGACCATATATTTGCTGGTCTCTTCGTTATTTGCTGCTGGGACAGCTCCCTCACGAATGGAAGGGGTGGCGATCATATATTTGCTGGTCTCTTCGTTATTTGCTGCTGGGACAGCTCCCTCACGAATGGAAGGGGTGGCGATCTCAAATTTGAAGATCTTCTCGTCTTCAACACTTAACTTAACACTCCGACGAGTAAAAAGTGCAAGATTTTGCTCGTAGAATTCCACACGAATCGTTGAAGTCTTCTTCCACATGTCTAAAATCCAAAATGGCCGTCGTCTTGTACTTCTGAGCATGTGCACCATGTGCTAACCGCAAGGGATGCTGGATACCTGTGTATGTAAATTTCGTGGCAGCTACTGGCAGCTACCGGTCTGTGGCAAATGTTTGGGGTCTGGGTTCGAGTAATTAGTGGTCATGCGTAGAATGCGTAGTGTTGGATTTGACAAAGTCCCACATCGATTGTGAGACAGATAAATGTTTGTATATAAATGGTTCCAATACATTTAAACATAATAGAGATACTAGAGATACTAGGGTCTTGATACCATGTGACCGGATATTGCACAACTGACGCCAAATGGTTATCATTTACACGTGATGGAGATACTAGGCCCGGTATTTGGTCTCGATACCATGTGACCGGATATTGTGCAACTGACGCCCAAAAAAAAATAAATACGCGTTGGGTTTTATAACTCGTGCGGCCTACGGCCTGGGCACGAGTAATTAAGCCGAATGGTAGTCAAAAAGATTTGGACTCAATGTTGCGAAACGGCAGATATCAGCTCTCATTTGAAAGGTGGCAATAATCCTGCACATTTACAAGGACAAGACCTTCATTTTATTGAAGCACTCAAGACAGCACAACCTTCAATGCCGTACTCTAAAGTTCAGGAATCAATAAATGTACATTGCCAAATCCCGTCGGGAACGTCCAAGTCCGCCGTTGGACGAGCAGTTCAAACTAGACTCGAAGGTGGTCGTTGGACCTGGAAAAGAATGTCTCGTGCACGCGCTGAAAAGTTTACACCTGAAAATACAGATTATTGTCAAGACTTTCTAGACTATATGTGTACTGTAGATCCATACAGAATTAAATGTTTTGATGAAGCTGGATTCCGCCTCCCGGATGTTGGTAAATCAAATTACGGTCATTCACTTATAAACAATTCCTGTGTAGAAGTCGGGAAATACTTGAACACTCCTAACGTAACTCTGAATCTATTGATGGGACTTGAAGGAGTACTTTATGCCAACACAGAGAATGGAGCATGCGATACCTTAACATTTTTAAATTTTTGGGGCGAAGCTGGCCAAAATTCAATGCCTAATGGACAACCCATTTTACAGTATGGCGATATCGTAGTTCTTGATAACTGCGCAATCCATCACTATGCGGGAGGATACATTTTGGCGGAGTGGCTAGATGAACGTGGTATTGATGTCGTTTACTTACCTGTGTACTCTCCCAAATTCAACCCATGTGAACTAGTTTTTAATAAACTAAAGATATTAGCCAAAAGATGCGAAATAAAAGCAGCCTTCATCAGAAATGTCCACGAGGGCATTTATGAAGCGTTAGAACATATCACAGTAACTGACTGTATTGGATTTTACAGACATACAGATTATATTGCAATTTAGCAACGATTCTTGGTGTAAACAACCAAGACACAAGATTGACACAGTTAATCCTAGACTGAGAAATTATCAGTTGAGCAATCTTTCAAAGGGCCGGATTTTGTACAGATTTTGTTCTGTACTACTGTAGTTTAGTTTCTCAGAATATGTATTGTAAAGCATGAATGTACATTTTATCACTCACCAAATTCATAAAGTAGTAAATATATGTTTCAATGATTTCAATAGAAAGGGTAATTTTAGTTGAAAACAAGAAAAATACTAGACTACTAGTAAGGGACAGACCATTTGATATTTGGTGGGAGGGGTTGCTAGCTTAACCCCCCGAAATATATCGAGCAAGCTCTTAAGCCTTAAAAAACATCTATGGCCACATGCCATGTAGTGCCATGGTGCATTAAAATTGTTATTAAAAATATATTGTAATAAGACGTGAAGCCGGAGAAAAGATCGAGCACACTGAAAATTGCTCTCGATCTCCCGGCCCTCGTGCCGATAAGATCGCAAAATATCTTGTCAATTTCAGGCGTGGGAGCCATCCGTTTTGATTGGTTGATGAAGAAAGCAAGCTTTAGTAGTGTTACTAATGAGACCTTTCAATGAACTTGATTTTTTCCAGCCCTTTTTATTTGTTCTATACTTTTACTTAGAAAATACACGTGCAACAAACTGGTGTAGTAATTTTACTGTGGTTATTTAATTCTTGACCAATGATAACCATATTATATGATACAATCTATTTTCAACCTTTTTTAATTGTACTGAACATGACTGCACGGCATTAGGTCGGTACAGCTATACATGCAAACCATTTATTATGTTATAATAAAAATATCGTACATGATGAATTGAAAGCGTCTTTTGCATGAATAATTTCAACAATTTCAACAGAAACCGATATAAAGTTTGTTATCCCGCGAAGCGGGAAGATGCGGTTTACGAGTCGCGAAGCCGTTTCAGAAAAGCGTCAAAAATCTGATACTATTTTAAAAACACAACAAGTACTAATATATGCATATCGAAACAGTATTTATAGTGCAAAACGAAATTATTTCAGTAACTGACTAGTAACGGCTCAATGAAAATCATGAGACCAAACCTCAATATTTAAACGCACTAGTTTATAACTATAACTGATTGACCTAAATCAGACACTATCAGGCATTGAATTTTAATCACTCACGTGTTTCTAAAATTCGCGGTCGATTCGGTACTAGTACAAGTCGGCGGATTGTTGTTCTTTGACCTAACACTGTCCTTATCTTTGGACAGGTTGAGACTTTGCTGTAGTCCCATTGCCAAAAGATAATCGTCCCCAACAACAGAATCAGATCGTGATGAAGGCCAATTTACACCTCTGTCCACCCAAAGCTTTCGATATGGATTTCTAACAGAGGTTTTGCCAGGATGAGATGGAGTACTCTGTGTGTCAATCGCATCCACTTTCATAAGCAGTTCCTTTAAGTTAACATGTGGTGGAGGTACTTTACCTTTCATTATTTCTTCAAGCTTTTTTGCATCACGATTGAGTTGGAACCAATTTTCAATGGTGTTCCCTCCGATTCCAACATTCAAATATCGATCAGGATCACTATCGATGAGACGATGTCGTACTTGATACACGTACCTTTCTTGGATTGACTTAGCGGCTGCATCTTTCACTTCGATCTCCTGTTTTAATTTTGATATGTCCTTGATAACATCATGAAGCTGTTTTTCGTATTCTTTCCGTTTGGATTTTTCTTCTGGGTGTTTATTGATGGCTCCACAGTGAACGACTGTTTCGCAGGGATTATAAGGGCAGTTTAATCTATTGTGGCGCTCTTGGCGATGACAGTTCCCACAAGTTGGGCCACTTTTCTCTGGTCTGGAATTATTAACTATCGGGAAGCTTGCTATATAACTGGAAATATTCTCCTTTTTGGCTTCCAGGCTGAAGAGCTTTTGCCTTTGACTTTCTAAGAACTTTTCAAGTGGGGATTTGAATAATGGAGTGTCGGAAGTGTAACTACAAGAAGGTTGAGACTCGACCGACTGTTGAGGAGTAAACTGTTCAACCTTAGAGCTTTGAAAAGCCAAACTTCTGCGACTACCACTTGGCATGTGTTGTTCCGGCTTTTTACAAGAACTTGGCATTACTGGTCGGACTTGACACAAGTGGGGGGTCATAATTCCTTTTCCTTTGAAAACCTTGTTTCCTGCCGTCCAAAGGCGCTGGAGGAGGAGAACTAAACTCTTCTACCAGTATAGTTATGCGCTTAAAATCTGCGTTCTCTACAGGTACAGCACATCTGAAAAGCTCACTCAATGACGCTTGATCATTTGGAAGATTAACAAAGTTTTTTTCGTCGTCCAGATATCTCAATGTTATGTCTTCAGGCTTAGCATGGTTAAAGCGTGTCGTGACGGAACGAACTTTCTCAATCAAAATATCTTTAGAAAAGTGCATTGCTTCTTCTGGAAAAATAAATACTGCTCCGTATTTATCAAAATCATATTTGATTTTAAGCTGAAAAGTCATCACGGTGTTCCGACCAATCTCACCAATTCAAACTACAGTGGCTTGCACAAGATAACCTCGTTTCAATCGCATCACGTGGTGCCAAAAACTTGTTCACGTGGTACAAAATTGACATCACGTGGTTACAAACACAGACGCTACGAACGCGGTAAAAAAATCGACTGTGTCGCAGTCTACTGGGAAGAATAGTACCAATTAATCATAACTATTACAATTTCCGAGAAAAAAGATTTTCATGATAAACAATGCCCTAAAATGCCCCAAAACAATGACATATTTTGGTGAAAAAGCGAGAAAAGTTTGTTAAAAATTTCTTGAGCGCACGCTCGATAGCGTAGCGATTGCGTGATAGCGAGCGCATTTTACTGAAAAGGTGTAATGTGATTGGCTCTTGCAACTGTCCGATTACAACTGTCCAATTAATGCTAAAATAGGACAGTCTCTCAACCAATCAGATTCGAGGAAATTGTAATAGTTATGATTATTATTGTTATAGCCTATTACTTGTACAATTGAAAACTGAATTTTCACAGTCGACAATACCAGCTCAGAACGAGTATTCACAGCAAGTTAACCCTTTGACTCCCACGGCGCCCGAAACCGCCCGTAAAAATCGATACTGCTTTTAAAAATTCTAACTTTCTGAATTTTCGTAACATCGATCTCATGGCCAGTTATTAGTGACAACTAGATAACTCTTCATATTTTAACCTCAAGTAAACTGAATTACAGGTCCGATTTCTGGGCATTAGTTCAATTTGTTTGCCATAAAAATCAAAAATGCGTGTTTTTGACGCAATTTTACACCTCGAAAATGACCGACATTTGACTTGGATTTTCTTCCAAAATACATCCTTGCGAAACAAAACGCCACTTTCTCAGCAAACTTCCATCTCTCTTCTTGATATAGTCGTGAATTTTGCCCTCTCTTTTCCTTAACTCGCCGAACAATAGCCATTTCCTTAGGCCCACTTTCGCTAACACGTGTTTTCCTTCTGCACGCCCGAAAAGGATGCCGGGAAACATCCGGGAATTTCGGCATAGATCTCCCCGAATCTCTGTTTTTTAAGAATATATAGAGTGTCGAGCCACTCGGTCCTACAGGCAAAAGAAGAAAGAAGAAAGGCAGAACACGTGAAGACGCGAGCCCACAGGCATTCAGAACTGTCAAGATTTCCATGGAAACCCCTTATATGGAATCGAAATTTCCTATGACGTGATTAGGTCCAGAAAATCGCTAAAAAACTCAAAAATCTCTGGGTGTCAAAGGGTTAAAGAGTGCTAGTAAAATCGAAAAACATGCTTAGATTTTAGGGAACTATTTCAGAAAATAGTGCTAACAGCACGAATCTCTCAACTACATGTATGACTGCCTTTAATGTATCCACAATGTTGGTCGTGTGTCATCAATATCGAGGTTTTTCACAGCAATTTTTGTAGGTCAAAACAAAGGAATTGGCATTCTGGGAATTATTTTGGCCATATGGACGTAGATGAACATAAACATAAGTTATTACGAAGTACTGTTGAAATTATTGATCTTTGATGAGTATGTATTGTGCCATCTATCTTTGTTTGAAAGGTTGATGCAATCCCTATTGAAAATGCAGTACCGGTCAGAAGTATCTTAAAATGCATGTGCGTGTAATTTGGGTGTAGTTCACTCACAACTACACTCATCTGAGTGTATTGCATGCACCTTGACTGAGTGTAGTACACTCACACTGCATGTAGTTTTCTTTTGTTATAATAAATTTTGTTTCATAAATAAAAGAGCAGCAGCGAAATGGCCGGACTGTAATTAGCATTATGGCTTCCATATGGCTGTCACTATTGTGTCACACATTCTCAACACAAGAACATCATTTTGTCCAGAAATAGCCCCCAAATATCTTCAAAACTACCATTTGAATAACGCCATCATAAATACGGTCTTTTTACAGCAAATAGTTCACAAAATGTTTGTGCTTCAACTTCAATCTAGACAAACATAAAGGTGACAACTAATATATGCAAATTACTCGTCTGTCACCTTGGAACTTTTACAGTGTTTTCATTTCTATTTTAGTTTTTGAGCTTTTAAAGTGCCTGTGAAGCGAAAATGTAGATCCTTGTTTTTATTGTAGAGTATCGTTGTTTGGTCTTTCTCTGAAACATCAACTTTGAGCATGCGAACATTTTCTTTTCGCGGTTCGAAAATTATAATTTTCAACCAAAATAATGCGACAAGAGACTAGGCCCTTGACAATGGCTTTTTGAGGTCAAGAGGTGTGCATGCCTTTGTTGTGCACAACTCCTGAGGTCACATTTCTATAGTTTGACCGAGCGGGAATTGTCGCACTTTGAAACCCAAAATGCCCAACTTTGAGCTCAAACTAAAAAATGTTCCTCAAGCTCAATTGACTTTTTATTAACGCCATGTAAACAAGCAAATATTAAGCTTTCGTAGTTGCAAATGAAAACGGGGTCTGTTTTTTTCGTTTCATAGGCACTTTAAACTTAGATCTCAAATCTTCAGCTGTAACTGACTGAAAATTATGACCAGAGAAAGATTTTCAAATGGTTTTAGAATGATTTACAGTACAGTATGTGGTTCTAATTGTGAACAGTTCTAATTGTGAACACTTTTCAGTAAAAGTGCCGTTTTTATACCGTAACGTTAAGATCGACAAAAAATATTTTACCCGAGCAAATATTGATTTATTTTCAATCATTCAATGCTATTTTGGGCTTCCTGATATTTATTCCGCGCAAAATTTCAACTTTGACGGCAAGGTAAGCTGATGACTGTTGTTTACAAATTCGAATTTTAAGTGCGCCTTTAAGATTCTCAGTGGCAAAGTTCGCATATTTTCTTTCTAAAAATGCAGAGTTTTGAGTTTGTTTTTATATGAGCTAAAAGGTAAATAATAACACTTTTCCTTACAAAACAATATTTATAAAAGTGATGAAAATGAACGAGCAGCATCGGAATGAAAAATTGTGAGTGTTTTTGCGATGTGCATCTAATAGGCGACTTGCACTAAGAGGTCACATGACCCCAACCCCCTTAATTCGAACAGCAGTGTCAAAATGAACTCCAGAAATGAGAAGAGCACCTCGAAATTAGTAAAAGGGCGAAGTTTCAGGGCATAATGTTTGACACAGGAGAAATGGGAATAAAAATAAAATCCATCATTTTCTAAGATTTTGTTTGGAAAATGCATTGTCTTGATGATGCTCTTGCCATCCAACGCATTTTCCAAACAAAATCTTAGAAAACGATCGATTTTATTTTTTTAGTCATTTCTCCTGTGTCAAACATTATGCCCTGAAACTTCGCCCTTTTACTAATTTCGAGGTGCTCTTCTCATTTCTGGAGTTCATTTTGACACTGCTGTTCGAATTAAGGGGGTTGGGGTCACGTGACCTCTTAGTGCAAGTCGCCTATTGTAAACACGCATATGCTCACTCATAACTTGGCACTTCATAACATATGTAGTTCTTAAGATATAGAGTAAAATTGCCGCTAATGTACCTGCACTGGTACAATAGCAAATATTGAGAAGGAAATATGTATAAGAAGTCCGCGTTTGTGATACAAATTTGCGCCATTGCGTTGTTAGCAATTACACGAACGTGATGAACGGCATGCATCAATGAACATGCGAACACGTCAGCAATTTAGCGTTGCCGTCTGACTTCACTTCGTTTTAGCATTTTTCTAGCATTCGTATCGAAATAACACGAACATAAATATTGTTTTAACACAACTTGGAACTTGTACATCGAATTGCAAGGCTAGAAATCGAGAATAATACATAGTATTAAGCCATTAAAAAGCAAGCCAAAAGTGTTCACAATTACAAACACCTGTTCACCATTAGAACCACCAATGGACATGATATAATAAAATATATTTAGAAAAGTTCAACAATAAATACAACGAAACTTAATCACATGTTAGCTGAAGTGTAGAACTAATTCATAGCAAAGGTTCAGGATAATCGTACCATATGTTGACGAGAAATATTATCAAGTGCAAAAAGTGTTCGCAATTAGAGCCACATACTGTACCGCTTAAATGTAACTAACCCTAACGCGAGCTTCGTGAACGATTACCGAGCGCGTATTCAACACGTAACGAGCGCATATTCAGTGAGTGCGTCAAACTCATTACCTGGATGCCTGAGCAACGTGTGTAGCTATGCGGAACGACAAGCCAGTAAAGTGTACTTCTAACTTAAGTGGACAAGTTTTGGCTTAGTATTAATCAGTTTGCTATTGCCGATCTGATAAATTCAAACAACTTACAGAGAGATTTGAAAGCATAAAGCAAGAGATGCTAACTATGACGAACGTGTTTTGACTTGGTAATGACTGCATTCCTTGCATTCCCACGAGCTTCACTTTTAGGAAACCATGTGAATGAAAAGTTCATGAGCAATATGTATATTGCTTATCAGCCAATTTAGTTAATAAAGCCTGTGGAGTAGAGAACATTTGTTGAGCGAAAAAGATCACTATGAATTCGGTTCTAGACTACTAGAAAAATTGTGTTTCAAGCATAATGAACAGAAGGTGATAAAAGTTTGCACTTCGGACATTTATTCACTTGTCGATTTCATAGACGGAGGTCTCACTGGAGAGTTAAACATAAGCCGTGAGTTCATAAAAGATTGAACTTATATACATGTATCTCATATCCAAAGTCATTTTTGGAATATGATTCAAGTTGAATATAACACCAGAAGCGGAAAAATGTTACTGAAGAAATAAAGATTGTGTGAATATTGTGTAATTATCCTCTCGATAACTTCGGAATCACGAACAGGTCTACAATATGATAACAAAGGTTTAGTAATACTTGAAACAGCTAAGAAGAGAGAATTTATATCAAAATTTATATAACCATCTTAAAAGCGGCTGTGAAAAGTTCAAAACAATATACCATCAAGTATAAAAACAAGTCCGGTCAACACACTGCATTATTCTGCCACGTAAATTTTATGTAAATAAAAAAATTACATGTAAATTTTCTTTCGAAAATCGATTACATATGAATTGAATAGTGGGATGGTTCAGTATTTTGTGATTTGAGCTCTTCGCATTTGCGAGTTATAAAGGTTTGAAATCGTGATATGCTAATTCGGTGACGTCAGAGTAGGTTTTGCCATAACTTATTTATATTTTTCCAAGCAGCACTCTTTTCTGAAATAGAAAAACAAATTTAACATCATGTATATACATTGTAGAAAACGTTTTGCCAGATTATAAAAATGTCAATAATTTGCACAATGGCGCTTTTGTATAATAAATTAAACCCGCAGTTATTACACTCGTTCGCGTGGACTCAACATACCTGAGTTTATTACACTCAAATGTGTGTACTACACTCAACACGCACACTCAGTTTACACTCAGAATACATGCAAAAAATGTTAAGATACTTCTGACTGGTACTGTAGCATCCAAAGGAATTCAGTGATGCCCATTATTTCTTAGTTTTCCAGTCAAAGGCAATCTTTGTGCCAAATTTAAAGAAATTTCATTGACAAAAATTGCATATCGCATTGTCCCTAATGTTGCAACACCAAGCCCACATATGAGGACTGGATATGCTCTTTTGTGTACCACTTGAGCAAACATGATTAGAGCTTACTCAATAATCTACCTATATTCCTTACTGTGCTTGAGGAACATCTATTAAGAAAGGGCAAGTACTGCCAGTTGATTTGAGATCGGAGTCGATGGATCACTCATAGGATTTTGATTCAGGAAGTACTAGAACATTTGTGATGCATGGGGATCTAGACTAACCATGTAGACGGATTTAACATCTATTGTGAAGACAAGGCGATGCCATTTTGAGAGTTTTTGAATCTCGATGGCAGACAATGCTGAGGATGTGTTTTGTTTCCTTTACATAGGTACATATAGGCACAATTTTGCCAAGATATAAGAATGGGCCCACTTGTCAAATTATGCCTACATCTACTTATGTACAGTACAGTCGGAAAGTTTTTCACGCTAGTTTGGCATTATATCGGCTGAAACGAAATATTGGCACCTAAATTCTGCCGAAATATCGTAATCAACCGATATATATACATCACGGTTAAACAATATATCACCTAACCGAAATATCGCCAAACTGAAAATATTGATTTTACTCCAATATCGGTTAACTGATATATCGGATGGCTCCAAACGATATTTCGGTTGAACATTATATCGGAAGCCGTGATGATATATCGGAAGCCGTGACGATATATTGGAAGCCGTATGAGTGCGAAAAACTTTCCATAAGGGATACAAACACACCTTAACGTCTTCCAATATTTTAGATTAAGGTGCTCTGAGGTACATCACCTTCTCTTCGCTATGGATGTTTGTTTAGCTATTCCACATGCTTGTTGCAGATCGTGTCGTGTTACAAGTGCTTTAGTACTTCCCTAAGCAATGTCCTACAAACTTATCCTCTACTCCTGTCCCAAATCAACTGACATTCCTCTTTCAATGCATGTTGTCCAATCTCTACCACCTACAGAAAAATACCTAACCCTAAGAATGGGAATAGTATACAAAGTCGACTGCTTAGAGTGTGACTTTGTATACTATGGACAAACAGAAAGATCAATGAAGACCAGAAAGGGGGAACGCAGGAGAGACATAGGAAGCAATCAGCCTGCATCCAAAATCGCCAAACATGCCAGTGAATGTGGACATGAATTCGATTTTGATAACATGGCTATTGTGGACATTGAGGGAAATGACCACAATAGACTTTTTCTAGAGGGTTGATACTCAAATAAAGACAAAAGATTAATGAACGACTGTGTCAAGATCCGTGATGTTTATAAAAGTCTTTTTCGTAATTCTGACATTAGCTAGTTTCAAGATATGTGTGTGCAAAAATGTCATTTTCCATACTTATGAAATATCTATAATATTAAAGTTTTTATAAGTCAGAGACAAATCCTAAAGAATTAATATTATGAATCCTGACTGCAAATTCCTAACTTCCTCACAACATTTGCATACAAAGTCTTGTAAAATACTACCCAGTTTTATTGATGTTTTCAGTTTTTTTGGGGGATTTTTCTTATAATACAGCTACAATACAGTAATGCTTAGAAGTATGTTAACATTGTTTTGTGTGGAGTCTGTCTTGAGTCAGCGTGTAGTCTGAGTGGAATCTAAATGTAGTTTGAGTGAAGTTTCACCTTTGTTACACAGTCTTTTGTTTGGTTGGCATTAGGTTCCATCCCTCCAAACCGCCTTGGCCGACCAAACAATAGAACAAATCTATTGTGTTACTGAATCGTTCTATTGTTCTATCAGTCCGAAGTGGTTTTGAGGGATGGAATCTAATGCCAACCCTTTTGTTTATGGTACATGCAGGCTGAGAGGAATTCTGAGTGTAGTGAAACTAAATCCAAAGGTGAACAAACTACTGTATGTTGGACGACAAGACATTTGTGTTCCTATACACATGTATATATATACTGTAAAATTAAATCAAGAATTGTGGTTCAAAACCAAAAGAACTATAAGCCCGATACAATGTGTGTCTCAAACAAAATCACTAAAAATGATTAAGAGCACTTTGTAGTCTAGTGTAGAGCATCCTTTCACTTATTTTTGAACATGCAGCCGCCAAACAACAAATGTTGTACCCTCTTATGACATATCTTTCGTTGTAGTTAATGTACATGCACAACATTTATCTCGTTTTTATGCTTAATTACTAAGGGATAGTTCTATATTTTGACTGGTGTGAACTTTTATGCATTTAAAAAAAAATACAATAAAACAAATAATCGATCAACGACGGATCCTTGCAGCTCGTTTCAACAACATGACAATTGGAGTTGATGATCATAATCCATCTTGTTGTATTCAAATGAGAGAGTTGGTTAAAGTTCCTGTAGATTTAAAGATACATTTGTCAATTAAATGTGTCAAACATAACATTCTCACATGCACGCTAATGAACCTTGGATTTTAGAACTGATAATACCGAAAATCTCCATAAGTCCAAATGTATGTGTCTGTAGTGTTTTGAACTAGAGGGCCTCTGGTGTGGGTGCAATTCTCCGTAAGTCCAAACGTATGTGTCTGTAGTGTTCGTACTAGTGGACCTCTGGCGTGGGTGAAAATCTCCGTAAGTCCAAATGTATGTTTCTGTAGTGTTTGTACTAGCGGATCTCTGGCGTGGGTGAAAATCTCCGTAAATCCAAATGTATGTGTCTGTAGTGTTTGTACTAGCGATTCTCTGGCGTGGGTGAAAATCTCCGTAAGTCCAAATGTATGTGTCTGTAGTGTTTGTACTAGCGGATCTCTGGCGTGGTTGAAAATCTCCGTAAGTCCAAATGTATGTGTCTGTAGTGTTTGTACTAGCGGATCTCTGGCGTGGGTGAAAATCTCCGTAAATCCAAATGTATGTGTCTGTAGTGTTTGTACTAGCGGATCTCTGGCGTGGGTGAAAATCTCCGTAAGTCCAAATGTATGTGTCTGTAGTGTTTGTACTAGCGGATCTCTGGCGTGGGTGAAAATCTCCGTAAGTCCAAATGTACGTGTCTGTAGTGTTTGTACTAGAGGGCCTCTGGCGTGGGTGAAAATCTCCGTAAGTCCAAACGTATGTGTCTGTAGTATTCATACTAGCGGATCTCTGGCGTGGATGCAATTTTCCGTAAGTCCAAATGTATGTGTCTGTAGTGTTTGTACTAGCGGATCTCTGGCTTGGTTGAAAATCTCCGTAAGTCCAAATGTATGTGTCTGTAGTGTTTGTACTAGCGGATCTCTGGCGTGGGTGAAAATCTCCGTAAGTCCAAATGTAAGTGTCCGTGGTGTTCGTAGTAGAGGACCACAGTTCGTACTTGGACTTCAACCTGCTAAATGTGTGACTTTTACTTTCCCACCAACTTTCGGCTTGATCAGTTCTAAAATCTAAAGTAGAGTATGTGAGATGAGTATGAGTATGTGAGATTGTTATGTTTGAGACACTTGATTGACATCTGGTGTGTCAGCGTTTAAAAATCTACAAGAACTTTAATCTACCTGCTCATTGTGATGGTGATGCATGGTGATTTCTTTTGAAGAAATTAATAAATTCCATATTCTCATAATGTTAGTATTTTCTCCCACAGTAAACTTTAGAAACGGTGAGTCAAGAAGTTTACTTACATTCATCAACTACTGTTGTCTAATTGTCATGTTGTTGAGATGAATTGGAAGGACGCTTCATTCATTGGTTGTTTGTTTTCTTGTAAAAACAATAATAACCCAATTATATATTTCACAGCAGTCAAAATACAAATGTACTATAAAAGTTTCCCATAGTATTTAAGCTTGAAAATGAGCTAAATTTCATGCCTGTATGTCAACTTGAACTGAATATATTAAAGAAATTGTAATTTCTTGTTTGCTGGCTTAATATGTTTGCCGGCTTCATGTACAAAAAGAAGTGAAATGATGCTCCTAGACTATAAAGTGCTCATAATCATTTAATTTTTTTTTAAATTATTTTCATTCATTTAAACTGTACTATATATGAATATGAATGTGTTGTCATACAACACAGTTTGTTCACAGTTGGATTCAGTTTGCACCACACTCAAACTTAGCTAAAGCTGTGTGTAATATAAACAGAAGTCTGTATAACAAAGGAGAAACTATACTTAGATTCCACTCTGTTAAAGCATCCGACTAGCAAACGGAGGGCCATAGGTTAAAATCGCATCTGTGGGTGATATTTTTGTTTGAGTCCCTTAATCATGTATGTGAAGTTTGGTTAACCTCAATTAACATCTGTTAAAGTGTATATGATGCAAGTTTTTTTGCTTTTGAAAATCGATTGCATATGAAGTGAATAGTGGGATGTTTCATTATTTTGTGATTTGAGCTTCGTATTTGCGAGTAATGCTAATTTTGTGCGTCAGATTGTTGTTTTTGCCCATAACTTATTAATATTTTTTCATGCAGCATTTTGTTCTGAAATAGAAAAATAAATTAGCATCATTTATATAAGTTGTAGAAAACTTTTTGCCAGATTCAAAATGTCAATAATTTGCAGATGGGTGGTTTTGTACAATTAATAATTTCATACAATAATTTCTGCATTTTGATTGGCTGAGAGCATGTCAATTTATCCCAAACAGTGCAAAATCGTGAAATTTCGAGTGAAGATTTGTGAAATTTTGAGTGCAAACACCTGAAATTCAATATGATTGGTTGTTGATCATTGCTAGCTCGTTGCCAACCAAACCAAAAGCAAAATGGCGGGCAGGTTTCAAGAGTGCATTCTGCAGTTTTAATCGACAGTTTGAGAAACAATGCAGCAAACAAAAACCAAATTAAGTACTATCAACTGGCTGAGAGTTTGGCAGGCCTGGGCTAAAGAAAAGAACCACAACTGAGAACATAGAACACGGTACGAACCTGGAGAACTGAACCAACTACTCGAGCAATTTTACGTGACTGTGTGTGAACAGAATGGAAAGGACTATGAGCCTGATAGTCTACGAGTGATGGCTACGGCTATCGACCGTTATTTGAAAGAAAAAGGTTATAAATACTCAATAATGCAAGACAGAGAATTTGAGTCGTCTAAACAAGACGTATTCGAGAGGAAGGCAAAGTCTCCGAGAAGAAGGCAAAGGAAAAAGGCCAAACAATTATTGTATGTAAATTATTAATAAATAATCACATAATGTTCCTGCATAGGAAGGCTCCTACGGCAGTAGAGCAGCTTACAATCATGAGGAATTAGTATGTTAGTGTGTTATGCCTCCTATTTGAAGTAGGCTGTTGAACCGGGTAACAATCCCCTACTCTTACGAAGAGTTCAACAGGTGGGATCTCTTTGAGAGTATCAGTAGTATTGGTGCGCATGTGTGAGGCGTTAGAAGCAACACGATACTGCTATGTTTATGGTTTTCCTTGCTACTTTTTACTGAAATCATCTGAAAATGTATTATTGTGGACGATCGTTTTTGAAGCTGTTCAATAAACTTGCAGATCGTGTTTTACATAATGTATTATACAAAAATACCCTGACAAACTGCTGACATTCTTAATGTGCAGAAACTTTTTTTGGTCTTCATATCATAATTGCATAGACTTTTTTTGCTGTTTTAGTTACTTGAAAAACAGTTAATAAATTATTACAAATGACTCCCTTTGTGTCACTTCATTTGTATTTTGCGATTTCAAACCTATAACATAATACAGATGCAAAGCCCAAATTCACAAAATCCTGCAACTATTCACCTTACATATAATACATTTTCATGATAAAATCCATGCTGTTATGCATATACTATTGAGATATTGTCTTCGACAGGGTTCTTTGGCCATATCATAAGGTTATTTTTGTATTTGTTCATCAATTAACTGATTTTACTAGAACACTTAACCTAGATGTTTATTCTCATTCTGATCTGGTGTTGTTGACTGAAGGAATCCTTTTTACAGTAACATGTGCAGAATAGGCATAAACTACTTCTGTGACACATTGCAATGTTCATTGTTCTTACGGATGTTAAGAGCAGCATCTTTTTTTTCAAAAGTTGCAGAATGATTTTATCTTCTCCCTTTGCTCTGGAAGGGAAAGTTGTGTTGATAACAAGTTTGGGTTTTATAGTACATCCCAGAAATATGCTACATGTGTGTAGAAACTAAACGCGATTTTGAGATGGCAGTATCGGTTTATAATAACGGCTAGTTGGGAGAAAATATATTCGGTATTGATAACGCAGTCTCATTTTTGTATCGCAATTCTAACAAAATGGAACGAAAATAGGGAAATATTGGTTAGTTTTCATTATTTGAAAGCGAAATTCTTCATAAAAGGACCCATAAATGTAGTATCATTTATTTTGCTCATTATTTTGCTTATTTATTTTTGCTCATTACTTGGATTTATTGGTGCCTACTATACTACTTGCGTATTTGCCTACAGTAACTTGTGTACAGTGACGTAGCTGCATTTTCAACTGCAATTTTAAATTATTACTACAAATTGATATTAGAACCATTATTACAGTTGACATACAAGGCTAGAATTGTCTTCTATGACTTCAGACTTCAATCAAAAACTACAGTCGAACCTCTCCACAACGGCCAACAAAATCCAACAAAAGTTACGGCAAGCCAAAGTGATCCAGATTTCTACAAATTTTTGCGTGTTGCGCCAATTCAAAATGGCGGCCAAAAGTGTGATCAAATTTGAAAATTGGTTTAAAAACAAGGTCGAGGGTGGAGGGGTAAGTTCTATTAAACAACAAGACACAGTAGTCACATTATCTGCTTACAATTCAGTAACTTAAGTTCTTGCTATGATTTAAATAGATAACACATATTGCATCACATCATTGTCTGTCCCAGGGACATAAGTACGCAACCAATAATATTATTAAATAACTAAAGTAGGAAACTGAATCGATAGGCAGATGTAAGACAAGTTGTGATGAATACTGTCCATGCTGTTGGAATACTATTACCTTTATACATGATAGGCATACATAAGAGAAGTTGTGATGAATACTGTCCATGCTATTTGAATAAGTACTATCACCTTTATACATGATATGCATAAGATAAGTTGTGATGAATACTGTCCATGCTATTTGAATAAGTACTATCACCTTTATACATGATATGCATAAGATAAGTTGTGATGAATACTGTCCATGCTATTTGAATAAGTACTATCACCTTTATACATGATATGCATTAGAGAAGTTGTGATGAATACTGTCCATGCTATTTGAATAAATACTATCACCTTTATACATGATAGGCATACATAAGAGAAGTTGTGATGAATACTGTCCATGCTATTGGAATAAGTACTATTACCTTTATACATGATATGCATAAGAGAAGTTGTGATAAATACTGTCCATGCTATTGGAATAAATACTATCACCTTTATACATGATAGGCATACATAAGAGAAGTTGTGATGAATACTGTCCATGCTATTGGAATAAATACTATCACCTTTATACATGATATGCATAAGAGAAGTTGTGATGAATACTGTCGATGCTATTGGAATAAATACTATCACCTTTATACTAGCCTCCTATGCAGACTTTGTGTAGCGCTTCCGGTTCCCGTCATTCCTTACTGCGTCTGCTCAGACTCGAACAACATTCCTTTCTACGAATTTGACCAATCAGAGAAAGCCCCACAAAAGCTTGTGGGTACGACCTTGACCTTGGCCGTCTTTTCCGCGAACAAGATGGCAATGAATCGGCGATGGTGGAGAGTGAGCATATGGATGACTGTTATAGAAAAGTAAGCCAAGTTTTTCATATAAATAAGTTCAATATCCATCAGAAAAAGCCCATAGATGCCATAACTTTAGAAAAGAAAGACGTTTCTATAAATCTTCCCACTGATTCGGGAACATCGCTAGTAGTTTCAGGCTATACCTTTAATGTTTGATCTTGTAAATAACAATAAAGTGAATCATTGGATCATTACTACCATTTGCAATCAACTGGGTAACGGTAGCATACTGAAACTATTTTGACGGTTGTGTCTAGTTTCAAACGTTTATAGGTTTGCTGGCGGCGGCTTCGTTTGTTGACGTGAATGTTATGGTTTTGACATGCAATTTGTCGACGTTTGACAGATGTATTCTTAGCATTTTGGCATGGGAAACTACACGTTTACAACTTATTTCATATTTTATTAGTATTTTTACAGCCATCTTGAAACTTGAACCACTCTACTAAAAGCTGAAATAAGTTCTAAGTTAGAAACGTGTAGTCGGCAAAGTACAAACGTGGGAAAATGAAACATTTGCATATCACCTAGCAATTTGATTGGTTGATAGAAAACAATGTAGAAAGGAATGTTGTTCGAGTCTGAGCAGACGCAGTGGAGGAATGACGGGAACCGGAAGCGCTACACAAAGTCTGCATAGGAGGCTACTTTATACATGATAGGCATACATAAGAGTAGTTGTGATGAATACTGTCCATGCTATTGGAATAAGTACTATTACCTTTATACATGATATGCATAAGAGAAGTTGTGATGAATACTGTCCATGCTATTGGAATAAATACTATCACCTTTATACATGATAGGCATACATAAGAGAAGTTGTGATGAATACTGTCCATGCTATTGGAATAAGTACTTTCACCTTTATACATGATATGCATAAGAGAAGTTGTGATGAATACTGTCCATGCTATTGGAATAAATACTATCACCTTTATACATGATAGGCATACATAAGAGAAGTTGTGATGATTACTGTCCATGCTATTGGAATAAGTACTTTCACCTTTATACATGATATGCATAAAAGAAGTTGTGATGAATACTGTCCATGCTATTGGAATACTACCACCTTTATGCATGATAGGCATACATTAGAGAAGTTGTGATGAATACTGTCCATGCTATTTACCTTTGTCATGATTACCACTTAGGCTAATCTGCAAGACCATAGTCAATTATTATTATTATGGTACTACAACAGACATAATGACTACGATGACATTAGACCAGACAACAACCAGGACACACACTGTTACACATGCGAACCAGAAACAATATTTACAATGACACAGTATAGACATAGTGAATTACAATGATTACTGACTTCAACTGCAGAGACAATGACTATGATCTCATTGGATCTTGCTTCAACTTTCAGTGTTCTCACCAGACTTCACAGTAAATACAAATAGTACATACAAAAAGCTAAACATTAAAAGAGGGTTCAAAACAAAGCTAGAAAGCTCTTTCATGGAAACCAAAACATTGTCTTTGAAATGATTTGAGTGAACAAAAGTCTGGAGTATTTTGTAATAACTACATATCCACTGAACTTTGCACTCCTTGAGACTGTGACATCCTTCTAAATTGAAGCCTGGCAAGAGCACATCATTACGAAGATGGTTACAAACCTGACAATCAAAAACACAGTGTTTCAATGACACAGTATAGACATAGTGAATTAGAATGATTACTGACTACTACAACATAGGCAGTGACTATGATGACATTAGACAAGACAACAACCATGGCAGTGACAGTTACAGACATGAGAACACCTGAAATACAATGTTACAATGATGCAAATATGTGACCTTAAAATTGCACCACATGGAAATCACAACTACATAGCATTGCAACTGTCTTAATTAAGTGAAAAAACTGTATTTATGTATAGTATTAACATATTGTTTCAATTATACTGTGAAATTATTTTTTGAATTATTTGAATCTAAAATAATAACATAAGATAATATATAAATTATAATGATTATTAACTACTACAACAGGGACAATGACTATGATGGCATTAGACCAGAAAGCTATCATGCAAAAGACTGACATTTAATCACTAATATCCCTCAGTGCCATGGTATTACTTGTAATATTATAAGCATATGACCATAGCCTACATTAATAATCAAATAAGACATTGACTGTATTAAATCTCAGAGAAAATTATTGAGGGCATGTTTTTGAGAAGTTCTAATGCTATAATTTATCTTTAAGTAAATATTTTGATTCTCTAAACATAATTAAATTAAAGGTTGTTGCCAAATTGCAAAGAAAGTAATTGGCATAGAAGACAACAGCACTCAACTTTTGATTTCAAATGCTAGTTACATGTATTTAATATTTATTTGTAACAAGTAATCATCTTAAACCAATGTTGTTTATATATTGTTGTTTATGAAATGAAAAAATGTTATGCAATGCAAAAAATATGAAATGTATTTGACATGTTGATGAGGGCTATTTCTAACTGGGAATTAAGTTTTACACAACCATAGATGAAGTACCGTATCTACCAACAATGATTCCCCCAATGATGAAGTTGTCACAGGAGCACCATGGACAGTATTCCAGAACCACCGATGAAGTATCTACCAATAGTCCTAAAGATTCCGTTAATGTTGATGTTACAGAACTTATACAGGAGCATCATAGACACTATACAAGGACCACAGATCAAGTATCTACCAATAGTGCTAAAGATTCCGTTAATGATGGTGTTACAGAACTTATGCAGGAGCATCATAGACACTATACAAGGACCACAGATGAAGTGCTACCAATAGTGCTAAAGATTCCGTTAATGATGGTGTTACAGAACTTATACAGGAGCATCATAGACACTATACAAGGACCACAGATCAAGTATCTACCAATAGTGCTAAAGATTCCGTTAATGATGGTGTTACAGAACTTATGCAGGAGCATCATAGACACTATACAAGGACCACAGATGAAGTGCTACCAATAGTGCTAAAGATTCCGTTAATGATGGTGTTACAGAACTTATACAGGAGCATCATAGACACTATACAAGGACCACAGATGAAGTATCTACCAATAGTGCTAAAGATTCCGTTAATGATGGTGTTACAAAACGTATTGCAGGAGCATCATAGACACTATACAAGGACCACAGATGAAGTGCTACCAATAGTGCTAAAGATTCCGTTAATGATGGTGTTACAGAACTTATACAGGAGCATCATAGACACTATACAAGGACCACAGATCAAGTATCTACCAATAGTGCTAAAGATTCCGTTAATGATGGTGTTACAGAACTTATGCAGGAGCATCATAGACACTATACAAGGACCACAGATGAAGTGCTACCAATAGTGCTAAAGATTCCGTTAATGATGGTGTTACAGAACTTATACAGGAGCATCATAGACACTATACAAGGACCACAGATGAAGTATCTACCAATAGTGCTAAAGATTCCGTTAATGATGGTGTTACAAAACGTATTGCAGGAGCATCATAGACACTATACAAGGACCACAGATGAAGTATCTACCAATAGTGCTAAAGATTCCGTTAATGATGGTGTTACAAAACGTATTGCAGGAGCATCATAGACACCACACAAGGACCATGACGTTGGTAAAGCATGCTTCAGCTAATTCACAAGAGAAACATTTGGCTATCCATCTCTTTGTCGATATGACATAAACATGAAAATATTACTTTTTTAAAGCTTTTATATTATAAGCTACTTACTCAATTCAATTCACTTACTCACTTGCTGAAAGACCGGATGATAATACTGTCACACAGCTACTGTGGGAAACAACCTGTGAGTTTAATAAGAAACTTCAAAAGACATATATCAAGTGATCAGAATTTCTTTGGATGGTCCATATGGTTTCAAACTGACCAAACAAAATGCACCAAGATGCTAGTGTTGAACATTTTGATGACAGTCTGGACTACTACAATACACATTTCTGAATTGAACACAATGAAATTTGTTTTCTAAAAATAATATATTCACTCAGAAGCTACCGGATCATATCACCTTTCACACCTCTACAATGTCCTTCACTGTGGTTGCTCAAGAGTTTGACTTGTCCTCAAGTGTTTGGTGGGTTTTGTTGGAGTATGTAATGTTGTATCTGTGTAGAAGCTTTGTGAGTTTGGAGTCGTTTGTCTTTACTTCTTCGGACTGACATGGCTGTTTGATTGTTCATCTGGTAAAATGCTTATGACACCATCATCGTTCATAAATCATATATATATATTTATTTAACAATCATGTTCTTTGGGATTACACAATGAGAAATGCAGTTACATTCAAGTTTCAAGATAAAAGGTTTCAATATCTTGTAACAGGGCCTGATCAATAATATACACTGATGAAAGAGAGTTTCCTTTCTTTGTAAACAATTTTTCTTTTTCTTTCAACACAAGTTTCTTTCAATCAATCTAAATTCTGACCCAGTATTTTCTTGGCTTATCATTATTGCAGGGCAAAAAACTTTTTCTCCTTTCCACTTGTCCATTGGACGAGTGGTTTTTAGAATTTAGTTGTCCGAATGATAAATCTACTTGTCCAAAAAAAAAGAGACGATTTACTAGAGAAATACACCAATATTTATTAATAATAACCAAAAAGAAACATAAATAATAAAAAAACAAGCAAGGCAATGAATTAAATTAAAAGGGCTTTTTGACTTGAAATAATAAAGTAGTTTTCTCTGGAATTAATGATATTCCGAATTAAGATTTGAGTATCATTATGTCAATGGCCAGAAACAGAACTCAGTCAGCCGTGTCACCTTACAATAATTGACCAATAAGAAAGAGTGGTCTCACGCTAATTAGTATGCAAATCGAATAAAATTATGCACCGTCTCCTTGATCGCTGTTTTTCTTTCAACTTGAGTAAAGCAATGTTTATTTACTATTCTTACATTTGAACAATGAGCATTCATGTGTAATAATAATATGCATTTATATAGCGCCTGATACAGAACGGCTCTAGGCGCATAAAGTGTGTAATAATTAATAACGGAACCAAAATAATGGCAGTTTTCATACCTTCCGCGTTTCCAGACTGGAGATCGACAATGTCAACAAACGTGGTTGTCACTTCACCTTCCCTGCCAATATATCGGACAAATACGGATTCCTGCTCAATTTCTTTAAACATTTAAGGTTTTTAAGCATTTCGCGGGAAAATGCATGTCTTGCGTCTAGCTAGGCCCTTCTTGGCTATTATTAGGGCCTGGTTTACGGCAGTTACGTGATGCAAAGCATGCTAGAAGTCAAACCCGACATGACCCGAATGATCGAGGTCAAATTGGTGTTTATTTCTCACGTTAATACAAGGGATGTTGATTCAAAAGAGTTGCAAAACCTAAAGAAAATAGTAGCTTATATTGTACGCAGTACGTTTTACTCGTCCGATCGGACGAGTGCTTTGGGAAATCTAGTTGTCCGAAGTAAAAACTACTCGTCTCAGACGAGCGGACAAGTGGAAGTTATTTGCCCTGTATTGGGTGAAAGGAAAACAATAGAGCAAAAAGTTTCATTCATCCTTTCTTTTTGTAACCCTTTTGAGAAAGCTGTATTTTAAACTTTAAAGCACAAGCGAAAATCCAACCACTTGGGAAAATAAAATGTATCTATGGGCGTAACATGTTTATTTCTGGGCAATTTAAAGTGGTTTGGATCATTTGTTGTTCTCTCACTCGTATCTTTTTCACTTCAGCTGAAGGTAATTTTTGGAATTGATATTTCATACTACTGTTTTCCTGTGAAAGTATTTTTACTAGTCTTACATATTGAATGCATTACTGGGTACTTAATATCTTTTCAGTCATCAATATACATATGTACCTGTTCAATAAGTTCCATTTCTAATAATGAATACAACAACAATATTTTCCCAAATTTCGAACCTACATTTCCAGCAATGTCAATGTTACTGTTTGGAACTTATTCTATGTCATTTCACAAGTCAAACCATTTGGCTACTAGTAGTCTAAAGTGTTTCAACATCTACACATTATCTTTTCATGATTTTGTCCAAGCAAATATTATCTCATTTGTCAGGCTGCGATTACTGTTATATGGTCTGGTTAATCTACATGTATAACCTACAACCTACACAATAAAGTACCCATACAATCTGTTTTCCAAACTCTTCAGATATCTTCAGATATCTTCACTATCTTTTTCTTATTCTAAGCAAATCCTGGGAAGTCAACCAGCTTTTTTAGCATGGTACCTCATACCACTTTCTTATAAACTTATCCACAGACTTATCCCATAGGAGAACTTTGACTGTCTTCATGATTGTTATTGCAACTTGTAACTTGTCACTTGTTGTGAATTTGTAATATTTGAAATATATGCAGGAAGCAAAAAGCATTTAAGTTAATCTATCTTCAAAGTGAATATTGGTGATATTTTTTTTTCTTGTAAACTGTTTCAATACTGAAATCATGGTGAAAGGGAACTAATTTCATCCAGGGACCTTATAATGGACACTGATCCAGTAATTTGATGATCACTATAAACTTAAAAGTTAATATCTTTAAGATGATAAAGAAATAACAGATAATTGATTTATTATCAACTATTTATAATTAATAAAAATTATTAAGTAATATAATATTAAATAGCTCATTACGCAGATTGCAAGAATACCATAAATATAATACTAAAAGTGTAACCATCATTGCATACAATAACACACTACTCAGGCTCAATACTATGCTATTGATTTCGATATTTTCTTATGTTATTAATTTAGATTCAAATAATTCAAAAAATAATTTCACAGTACAAATGAAACAATATTTTAATACTAAACATAAATACAGTTATTTAACTTAATTAAGGCAGTTGCAATGCTATATAGTTGTGATATCCATGTGGTGCACATTTTAAGGTCATATATTTGCATCAATTGTAACATTGTATTTCAGGTGTTCTCATGTCTGTAACTGTCTTTGTCCTGGTTGTTGTCTTGTCTAATGTCATCATAGTCTGTAACGCCTAGCCAACTGACGCGAACTGAACGAGGCGATGATGCCACTGGCTAAGTGTTTTGAGGACTATTTTACTGGATCGGCGTGGCTTCAGGAATTTACGCAACCAAACGACGGTGAACATAGATTTATTGAAGATTCGATACCAATACGTAAACTGAAATACAACATTGTACAATTCCAATGAACAACTATTTACAAGAATATGATTTAAATGTAACAATAATCAACATTTCATGAATACATAACATTTCAATGTAACTACACGTTGGCGTTGACGCCGTCGAATTGGTTCATAAAATCAACTAAAAATACTGCATCGATAAGACATAAATCTTTCAAATAGGACTATTCATTTAACGACATGTTGCTAACATTAGCAAATAGATTCTCTAGGAATCTCAATCAGCATTTAAAACGTGGATTTTCATACAATCGTGGAAAACATGTAACTTACTAAAACTTGAACTATATTTCGTTCTCTCAACTTAGGAGATAAAAACTAACTTATTATAACAAAAGGGTACTTACATATCGGTCCTGCTTGCCTCTAAAAGCCAAAGATTTACCAAAGAAGTACCAAACGAAGTTTAACGAATTAACACACCATGAACGAATTACTACTAAAGAACTAGCAAAAAGGGACGCTAACTCCCTTTTATATGCGCGTGGTGACGCTTAAAGGTCCGATTGCAAAGTGCACAAACAAATATAAACATAATGTAACTAGGTATTGTAACTAGGATGTGGCTAATTTATCGACTAATTAATGAATCAATCAAACCACAGAGAAGCGTCCTTTACATGGCTCCCTTGAAATATCTCTATTTCACTAAACTAATCTATAACAATTATCACTAATGTTCGTTTATGTGTCAATCATGAGATTGTTCTCACAGTTCAATGTTCGTCCATTATAAACAGGAAGGCTCCTCGGCCGGGACTTACACCGGTTCTCAGTCCTCAGCACGCATCAGTAGTACCAACTTCTGCACAGGACGCTCCAGATACCGCAGTGGAGCTGACCTTTTGCCGTGTTTGTCCAAGCAGCTATCCGCAAGAGCTACTTGGACCTTGCGCACCAGTCCATCTAAGCTTGGATACGTCGCTGATACTCTAGCTAGCTGCCAGCAGTTTCGTGCTGCGTTGTCATCCTTGATGATCACGATGTCGTCGACTCGTAGATTCCGACGCGAGTAGATCCACTTCTGACGTTGCTGCAAGCTGACGAGGTACTCCTTTCTCCAACGAGACCAAAATTCGTTTACTAGGTGTTGCACTCGTCTCCAGCGCCTTGTGCAGTACAAGTCTGCTGATTGGAAGGAACCTGGAGGGGCGAGAAGGACTCTTGACTTCATCGTAAGCAAGTGGTTTGGCGTCAGAGGACCAGACGATTCTGGATCTGTGAGTTGGTCGACTGTGAGGGGACGGCTGTTAACAATAGCTTCGGCCTCGCACATCAAGGTTCTTAGGGATTCGTCGTCTAACTGGGCGCCGTTGTCTTGAAGCAGGGATGATAATACATTACGCACAGTTCTGATCTGACGTTCCCATGCTCCTCCCATGTGGCTTGCTGATGGAACATTCATTTTGAACTCTATCCAATCGCAGTTGTCTTTCAACAGCTCTGCTTTGACGCTATCTTGGTCCATCTCTGCTAAAGCTTCTTTCAGCTGTCTGCGAGCACCAACGAAATTGGTCCCTTGGTCGCTCCTCAATTGACGAATTGGGCCACGACGACTGACGAAACGCCTGTAAGCGTTTATAAAGGAGTCTGTATCTAGACTGTTGGCGATCTCAAGATGTATGGCCCTCGATGCCATACATGTAAACAGGACACCATAGCGTTTAACTTCTTTGCGACCTACTTTGACCAGGAAAGGACCAAAGTAGTCGACTCCGCAGCTTGTGAAGGGTGGGGCACTCTCCAGACGATCCTTGGGGAGATCTGCCATTCTTTGTTCTTGAACCGTTCCACGAAGCCTTTGACACTTGACGCACAATGCAATTGTGTTACTGACAGCTGACGAACCGCCAGTGATCCAAAATCCATTGGATCTGATTTCATTCAACGTCATTCCTTTTCCTTGATGCTTTACGCGCTCGTGGAAATGCCTGATGATGAGGGACGTGACATGACTCTTTCTTGGCAGGATAACTGGAAACTTTATTCCATCCGTCAGTCTTGAATACCTCAAACGTCCCCCGACACGTAATATTCCATCCTCGTCTAGGAATGGGTCTATCTTGAATATAGAGCTGTGAGCCTTCACAGTGGTTCTTCTTGCGGTGGCGAAACCTCTCTCTTTGGGATCTTCATTTTTTAACTTCTTCAGCTCGGCTATCTCGTCTTTGAAAGCACTAGCTTGCACCTCTCGGACTATTACACGTTCAGCTACTTCTAACTCATTCACGATTAGCTGACTGGATTCTTTTGCTTCAAGCTGACGTCGTTCTTGTACCCTGTCTTTAAGCAATTTGACATAACGTATGCACAGGGCTATGGCTCTTTTTACACGATACCAGTCTGAGAAGTACTCTAACCTACGTTCTAGGCTTGCTCGTTCTTCACCTTCTGTCGAAGTTGCCATAGCAACAGATTTCTTGACATCTGGGTCGTCTTCAGAAATTGCACCTCCTTGACTATCGGTGGTTGGCCATTTGCTCTTTTCTTCCCACAGGAAAGATGGTCCAAGAATCCATCGAGACATTGGAAGTTCTCGAGCTTTCATTCCACGTGATGCCTCGTCTGCAGGATTCTGCTTTGTGTCGACGTATCTCCATTGTTCCGCACGAGTACTCTCTTGAATTTCTTGAACTCTGTTAGCTACGAAAACATGGAAACGCCTACTCTCGTTGTGGATGTATCCAAGTACTACCTTGCTGTCCGTCCAGTAGAAGTCTTGGTCGATAGGATATTCTAATTCTTGATGTAGCTGTTGGCTTATCCTCGCTGAACATACTGCTGCGGTGAGCTCGAGCCGCGGTATAGTCACGGGCTTCAAGGGTGTTACTCTAGATTTACCCGTCACGAAAGCACAGTGAATCCTTTGATTCTCATTTACTAGTCTCAGGTAGCTGCACTGGCCATAGCCTTTGGTACTTGCATCAGAGAAATGATGTAGCTCTGTGTTCACGATGCGACCAAAGTCTTTGGGCTTGAAACACCTTGGAATGGGAAAACTCGTTAACTGTACGAGTTCTTTTCTCCACTTCTCCCATTTTGCTTTGACGTCTTCAGGGATAGGGTCGTCCCAGTCTAAGTCTTGGCGGCATAATTCTTGTAGAATCGACTTTTTCCCTCTAACATAAGCGGTGCGACAAAACCAATTGGGTCGAATACTGAACTAACTGTCGACAGTATTCCACGTCTTGTACACGGCTTGTCTTGTAATACAATGCTAAACTTGAAACAGTCAGACTCTACACACCACTGAACGCCGAGTGTGCGCTCTAGGGGGAGAGAGTCGAGGTCTAAGTTCAGCTCTTTGACGCCATCTGCGCGGGCAGCTTCCGGGATGCTCTTAATGACATCTTTACTGTTGGAGATGAATTTGTGCAGATTGAATCCTCCCTTAGCGCACATTTCCCTTACATCGTGGACGAGTTTAAGAGATCATATTTACAAATATGAGATAAAACTAAAATTTACTGGCAAGGGGGGTATCTCCGATTTTCTTTTAATTCCGCACAGTGTTAGCCTATTATATATCTAAATTCGCTGTGCAGTTAGTTTCGAAAAATATGTTTTAATTTTCGAGAAATTCGTCATAAACGAAGTCCTCTTGAAATCGACTCGAAACACGTCAGAATTAGAGATACATTTAACGAGCTCGGAAATAAGGAAAATAACAGTACTGCTCTTAAAAACCATACGACCTTCTTTCTCTCTCTCTAAATACTAGATTGCGTGATTTTGAGGTGAATTGCGTTATGTTTCATGAGCAAATTTTTTTTTGGGCGAGGCATACATTTTAACTCGCCGAAAGTATCTATTCAACAAAGCTAATTTTCACCAGGCGATAAACCTTCAAATCTTTCTGGCCTGCGCTTGTGAACTCTATGGATGATCATCTTTTCATATATGTAAACATTTCCTTGGGCAAATAATGTAGCGATTAGCTATAGCTGCCGAAAGTTGGTGAAAATGTGTTATTTACTTGACCTTTACAGGTCAATATCTCATAGCAAGTGTAGTATGAAAATACCTATCTGATCTTCAATCACTAGTTTTGGCGAATAAAATACACCAAAATCAAATCACTATGAAGCTCTTACCTCAATGATACGGATATGGACTTGAGAAACGTCAGTTTTATTGTAATCCCATGGTCTTCCTTTTCGACTGTCTATTTATAACTTTCGATGAATGTTCAAAATGTCAAAAGTTTGACCGTATTTTTAGCGTACCTTCCCATTCCTCTTCTGATACGGTAAATGCGTAAAGGTTCAATAGGCCCATTTGTTTTTACGTTACTTTGTTCTTGAATTGTAGCTTTACTGTCGCAATTCTTCATTGATTAGAACTAGACAAACAAACGTAACTTATGCAAATTACTGCAATAGGGATGATTGACAGAGCGAGAAGGCTTCCTTGAAATTTTAAGTTAGGGAAATTTATCAGATTGATATCAGTATTAATATATTTAAATTGAAGAAAAGTAAGATAGATACCTAGCAAAAAGAGTAAAAGTCGAAGACTATATAATTTAAAACAATTTCTATTTTACTTCTGAAAAAATGGAGCTGCAAAAATGATACATAACTCCCGTCCCCACCTACCTGGGGTGTTTTGGTCACCTTACAATAAAAACATTTAAAATCAGTTCATTACCAGAGTTTAGAAAGTGGAAGCTTGCTGTTCGTTCAAATCTCTTGTTGGTGGCCGTCAGTGTAGTTTCGATCCAAAAGACAAAAAGCGACAAACTCAGATAATACCTTTACTTTCCACGAAGGATATTTCCAGGCATAAGTCTACTCTGACCTTTTCAGGTCTACAAAATGAAATCGATCTCATTCTTTGTCGGACATTTTTATTCACCAAGCCAGATCATCTAAATTCCATGACAATATGTCCGTATCATCGAGCTTCACTTGGAATAGGACTGGACGCGAGGATCCAGCACAAGGTGTAGAGTTCCCCAAACCATTTCTGGTCATGACAAAAGCAAGGCAAGCACCTGGCCAAAGGGTGATCGAGGACTGGGAAAGGAAGAATATTGGATCATATTACATCGTACTGGTTTGTTTGTACCAGTAGGTTCAGGTGCGTTCAATGACATGCAGCTTCAGTTGTTGTTTACGGGATGACATTTATAGAGGAGAGTCCAAAACAAATGTCAGATCAGTCAATAAGTGATCACATGAGCAAACTAACTTTGGTGGTAAGTTTATTTTACAATAATACAGTTGAACCTCCCGTAAGCGGACACCTCCCGTAAGCGTACACCTCCCGTAAGCGGACACCTCCCGTAAGCGGACACCTCCCGTAAGCGGACACCTCCCGTAAGCGGATACCTCCCGTTAGCGGACACCTCCCGTAAGCGGACACCTCCCGTAAGCAGGCACCTCCCGTAAGCTGACACCTCCCGTAAATGGACACCTCTCGTATGCGTACACCTCCCATAAGCGGACACATCCCACAAGCGGACACCTCCCGTAAGCGTACACCTCCCGTAAGCGGACACATCCCGTAAGCGGACACCTCCCGTAAGCGACCACACCCCGTAAAAGCGCATTGGGACGAATGTGAAATGCGCTATATAAGAATGGCCATTATTAAAATATTACTTTAATGGACACCTCCCGTAAGCGGACACCTCCCGTAAGCGGACACCTCCCGTAAGCGGACACCTCCCGTAAGCAGGCACCTCCCGTAAGCGGACACCTCCCGTAAGCAGGCACCTCTCGTAAGCGGACACATCCCGTAAGCGGACACATCCCGTAAGCGGACACCTCCCGTAAGCGGACACCTCCCGTAAACAGGCACCTTCCGTAAGCGGACACCTCCCGTAAAAGCGCATTGGGACGAATGTGAAATGCGCTATATAAGAATGGCCATTATTAAAATATTAATGTTAATGGACACCTCCCGTAAGCAGGCACCTCCCGTAAGCGGACACCTCCCGTAAGCAGGCACCTCCCGTAAGCGGACACCTCCCGTAAGCGGACACCTCCCGTAAGCAGGCACCTCCCGTAAGCGGACACATCCCGTAAGCGGACACATTCCGTAAGCGGACACCTCCCGTAAGCGGACACCTCCCGTAAACAGGCACCTCCCGTAAGCGGACACCTCCCGTAAAAGCGCATTGGGACGAATGTGAAATGCGCTATATAAGAATGGCCATTATTAAAATATTAATGTTAATGAACATCTCCCGTAAGCAGGCACCTCCCGTAAGCGGACACCTCCCGTAAGCAGGCACCTCCCGTAAGCGGACACCTCCCGTAAGCGGACACCTCCCGTAAGCAGGCACCTCCCGTAAGCGGACACCTCCCGTAAGCAGGCACCTCTCGTAAGCGGACACATCCCGTAAGCGGACACATCCCGTAAGCGGACACCTCCCGTAAGCGGACACCTCCCGTAAACAGGCACCTCCCGTAAGCGGACACCTCCCGTAAAAGCGCATTGGGACGAATGTGAAATGCGCTATATAAGAATGGCCATTATTAAAATATTAATGTTAATGGACACCTCCCGTAAGCAGGCACCTCCCGTAAGCGGACACCTCCCGTAAGCAGGCACCTCCCGTAAGCGGACACCTCCCGTAAGCAGGCACCTCCCGTAAGCGGACACATCCCGTAAGCGGACACATTCCGTAAGCGGACACCTCCCTTAAGCGGACACCTCCCGTAAACAGGCACCTCCCGTAAGCGGACACCTCCCGTAAAAGCGCATTGGGACGAATGTGAAATGCGCTATATAAGAATGGCCATTATTAAAATATTAATGTTAATGAACACCTCCCGTAAGCCGGACACATCCCGTAAGCGGACACCTCCCGTAAGCGGACACCTCCCGTAAGCGGAAATATGCTTTATAGATAGTCAGTTGTGGTATTCTAAAACAGATACAAATGTAGAAGGCTCACTCTCGCCTTCTATCGGCTCCGATAGAAGGCTTGAGTTCGAGTTCTATCTGTTTAAAAATAGTATGCCAGGAGTGATACTCGACACTTGGTGCGCGTTTTAATCCTATTACAATGAAATGCATTTATTTGCAAATCTTAGTCATCCCTTCTGATGTGATAGTGTAATTTGTATTTGTAAGCTTTATACATTTATGAATACCTTTATAAAATAAATATTAGGTACGAAAATAAGTCTGCAGCGCCGGAACACAGGAAGCCCATGTATTTTTTTTCACGGGCAAGAACATTTAAAACGTTTTATGAAAAAGATCAACTGTGGTTAGATACGACTAATGAAAGTAATTGACCTCGAAGAAATGAATTGAAGGCTTCGTATACATTATTTTCACTTGTCAGCTACTATCCAGCTCCCTTCCTATACCCCCTGAGTATCATATGTGGTCACGTGAGTAAACAAGCAGCGGTTGAAAATATTCAGTGCAGTCCTCAACTGCAAATCATAACCAGAATATTCGTATTCCATCGATTGTTATCAAGCATCATATCAGAGGATACAATGAATGTTACAAGTAAGAATCTAACCAAGAGGAAAGTACGCTAAAAATTGGGTCAAACTTTGACGTTAAACCCGGTTGCCTCGACGTCGTCTTGAACATTCATCGAAAGTTATAAATAGACAGTCGAAAAGGAAGACCATGGGATTACAATAAAACTGACGTATCATTGAGGTAAGAGCTTCATAGTGATTTGATTTTGGTGTATTTTATTCGCCAAAACTAGTGATTGAAGATCAGATAGGTATTTTCATATGAGATATTGACCTGTAAAGGTCAAGTAAATAACACATTTTTCACCAACTTTCGGCAGCTATAGCTAATCGCTACATTATTTGCCCAAGGAAATGTTTACATATATGAAAAGATGATCATCCATAGAGTTCACAAGCGCAGGCCAGAAAGATTTGAAGGTTTATCGCCTGGTGAAAATTAGCTTTGTTGAATAGATACTTTCGGCGAGTTAAAATGTATGCCTCGCCAAAAAAAATAATTCGCTCATGAAACATAACGCAATTCACCTCAAAATCACGCAATCTAGTATTTAGAGAGAGAGAAAGAAGGTCGTACGGTTTTTAAGAGCAGTACTGTTAATTTCCTTATTTCCGAGCTCGTTAAATGTGTCTCTAATTCTGACGTGTTTCGAGTCGATTTCAAGAGGACTTCGTTTATGACGAATTTCTCAAAAATTAAAAAATATTTTTCGAAACTAACTACACAGCGAATTTAGATATATAATAGGCTAACACTGTGCGGAATTAAAAGAAAATCGGAGATACCCCCCTTGCCAGTAAATTTCGGGCCCTAGTAAATACTTGCTCTTAACTGCTTGTTCAGCTGTAGACACAGACTTTAAACCGTCATCAACGTAGAAATCGTTGCGCAACAAATCTGCTGTAGCGGTACCAAATTCACTCTCGTAGTCGTTAGCTGTCTGCTTCAGGGCAAAGTTAGCGCAACCAGGCGATGAAGTTGCGCCAAATAGATGGACCGTCATACGGTACTCTTGGGGTTCCTGCGTGGTGTCACCGTTCTCCCACCATAAGAAGCGCAACAGATCGCGGTCTTCTTCGTTGACCTTTACTTGGTGGAACATACCTTCTATGTCGCAAGTGAAGGCCACAGGCTCTTGTCGGAATCTGTGTAATACTCCAACCAGACTGTTCGTTAGATCGGGTCCTTGAAGCAGATGCTTGTTGAGCGATTCGTTCTTGTATTGCGCGGCACAGTCAAATACAACACGGATTTTGTTGGGTTTCTTGGGATGGTAGACGCCATGATGCGGAATATACCAGACACGCATTGTCTCACTCTTGGCTGGCTCTACCTTCTCAGCAAATCCGCTGTCGATGACTTTGGTCATGAATTTCACGTAGTCGTCTTGATAAGAAGACTTGCGGTTGAACTTATTTTTTAAATAATTTAAGCGATGGAGTGCCAATTGACGATTATTTGGAAAACGAACGTCACTATCTTTCAAAGGCAGGGGAAGCTCATAGTGGCCATCATCGCACTGATGAATACTCTTTTCCGCTATTTCTAAAAACTTTCTATCCTCCTTAGATGTTCCTTGCAATGGTTTCTTCTTGTGTTCAACAAAGTCTTGTTCAAACATTTTGTTGATCGCCGATGGTTGTATGACTTTGCAGAACAATGCTTACGCTGTCGCCAGTTTCTGGAAGCACTTCACAGGCCATAATCGAGTTACACGTGCCGGAGGACTCTTGTTTAGCATTGACAGGACCTGCGACAGGTCCAACTATGCACCACCCCAGCAAGGTTCTAATGGCGTAAGGGTCTTCACTCTTACCAGTGATAACTTCTTTGGGTTTTAGTGCCTTTGGACAGTTACAGCCAATAAGAAGTCCAATATCAAGAGTTTCGTCAAGCTTTGGAATGTCGTTCTTTATTCTCTGTAGGTGTGGCCATTTATTAGCAACTTCCGGTGTTGGGACTTGGTCCCTTCTAGATGGGATGCGCTCTCTGGTGTAGGTCTTAGGGAGTTCGACTTTAGCACCCCTATCCGTACGCTCCGCTATAAGGCCTTCAATCTTTGACACTTTAATCACTTCGCGACCGAGCATCGTACTTAAGCTTAATCTTGTAGCAATCCCTTCGATGCCAAGTTCCTGCTGTACCTTATCTGTGACGAACGTTGTATCGCTAGCGTCGTCTAAAAGGGCGTAGACCTTGAGTTCCTTCTGTGGGTTGTCCTTATGGTACAGGATGACTGGAACGATCTTTGAGTTGGTGATAACAACTTGGGCTTGATCGTCGACAGAATTGAGAGATACACTTGAGGATGCATTACTATTTGCGGTTTCTGTTGCCGGAGGATTATTCTTTGCGCCTTGAGGTTGAGTATCGCCTCCGCGAGTGGGCCGGGTTCTAGTGTCGGAACTCTGACCTGTTCTGTACTTGGGTTTGGCGCCATGCAGTAGGGTGTGGTGACGTTTTCCGCACTCTTCACAGCTAGGATTGGATTGACAATCAGCAGACACGTGACCCTTTTTAAAGCATCTGAAGCACAGCTTGTTTGAACGAATGACTTCACTTCGCTCTTCGGCTGAGCTCTTGAGGAACTTACTGCACTTTGCTAAGTCGTGTTTACCATTGCATACTTGACAAAGTTGATCAGTAGACGCTGCAGCTTGATTTGTAGGAGTTGAAGTGTTTTCACCTGCATTGGTTACAAAGGACTGTCCAGGCTGGGGCTTTCCGTTGGTCCTGTGGCTATAGCCACTTCTGTTTCGAGGCTTTACACTCACTATAGTCTTCTTGCGTTCTCTCATGAGAGCTTCGGGCGAGAACACCGGATCATTTGCTAACTCAGCTTCTTGTCTGACGAACTTGACGAAGTTGCTAAACGATGTAGGCTTTCCTGATTTGGCCTGGAATTCATGGGCGTGGCGACACCACTTTACCCCTGAATAGGAGGGCAACTTGGCAGAGATTTGGAACAGAGTTTGAGTCGAGTCGAGCTCGGACATCGATTTCATGGTTGACATGGCCGTTTCACACTTGACAAGAAAATCGGAAAAATCTTGAATACCGCTGCTGTCTCCATCGCTTATCTGCGGCCAACTTCTCAGACTCGATTTGTATGCCTCTGCAACATGCACAGGGTTACCATAGCGACTGTCTAGTAAACTTACGAGCTTTTTTGTAAGCTTCGTCAGAGTTCGTAGCTAGGAAGCCTTTAACCACGGCATTTGCTTTTCCTTCAGTGTACTTATCAAGGAAGTAGATGCGATCTCTGTCGGAGGGCACATTTGCAGAAATTATGATGTCAAATGCAGTGACAAATGCAGGATACTCGAAAGGATCACCAGAAAATACTGGAGGCTCTTTGACTGGCAAGTGTACGGCCTTTTGTTGGTTGATGATCAATGCACTTAATTCTGTTTGTTTCGTTTGCAAATTCACTATCTCTCGCAACGCTGTTTTCATGTCCGTCATATCATATACTTTCGGCGCTCCGGGTACTCAATATTCAATACTCCGGGTACTCACACGGCTCAAAAGAAGAAACTGTAGGATTTAATTTCTTATCGCTTGTTGGTGATTTGTCAGTCTTCTCTTCTTTGATAGGCTCGACATTTTTCTCGTCTAATTGATTTTCTTCCTTTAATATTTTGCTAAGGGCTTGTTCTTCCGCGTTAGCCAAAGCAATTTCCTTCTCTAATTTCATACGTCTAAGTTCGTTTTCTCTTTCAAGGAAATTCATTTCAACTTCCAATTTAGCGGCCTTAGCTGCAGCCTCGGCTCTGGCTTGCGATGTCGAATGAATTGACGATCTACGTGAACCACCGGACCTACGGGAACCACCAGACTTACGAGAACCACCGGACCTACGCGAATCACTACGCGATGTAGCACCGGATCTCTCCGACTTTGTTCGGTATGAGGCTCTCTCGAAGGCTTGGATGTATTCGCAAATTCGTAATCTACATTCTGTATACTCGCGATCTCTAAGGTCAAACCAGCGGTACGATTCCTCCTTTTCTGTTTCCGTTTGTAAGAGGTCGTCGTAATCCCGTTGCGCTTCGTCTAATTGATCCTTTAATACGTCTAATTTGTTCCTTCCAGACGCTAAGAGCTCCAATTCGCTCTCTGGGTGGTCGCAAAGTTCCTTAATATGATCAATTTCTCTTTTCAATCTTTTATAAGCCAAATCTCGATTTCTGAATTTCGTTTCCTTGTAAAAGATTCTACCCTTTTCTGTCAATTTTGTTTTCCGTCGAGCTGACTCATTTTTGAGGTTCCAGTCAATGACCGACAAAGCTGGGGCACGTGCCGCTTCAGATAAGACGTTATCGCTTTCTTGATCACGAAAGAATGCCAAACGTTCTGGAGCGGATGCAATACTCATTGTTGTTGTGGTGTAGTACAAACACGTTCAATACAAATACGAATTCGTTGTTTAAACGAAAGTTCATAAACCAATGGCAGGTTTAGAGATCGGCGATATTTTACTGTAACGCCTAGCCAACTGACGCGAACTGAACGAGGCGATGATGCCACTGGCTAAGTGTTTTGAGGACTATTTTACTGGATCGGCGTGGCTTCAGGAATTTACGCAACCAAACGACGGTGAACATAGATTTATTGAAGATTCGATACCAATACGTAAACTGAAATACAACATTGTACAATTCCAATGAACAACTATTTACAAGAATATGATTTAAATGTAACAATAATCAACATTTCATGAATACATAACATTTCAATGTAACTACACGTTGGCGTTGACGCCGTCGAATTGGTTCATAAAATCAACTAAAAATACTGCATCGATAAGACATAAATCTTTCAAATAGGACTATTCATTTAACGACATGTTGCTAACATTAGCAAATAGATTCTCTAGGAATCTCAATCAGCATTTAAAACGTGGATTTTCATACAATCGTGGAAAACATGTAACTTACTAAAACTTGAACTATATTTCGTTCTCTCAACTTAGGAGATAAAAACTAACTTATTATAACAAAAGGGTACTTACATATCGGTCCTGCTTGCCTCTAAAAGCCAAAGATTTACCAAAGAAGTACCAAACGAAGTTTAACGAATTAACACACCATGAACGAATTACTACTAAAGAACTAGCAAAAAGGGACGCTAACTCCCTTTTATATGCGCGTGGTGACGCTTAAAGGTCCGATTGCAAAGTGCACAAACAAATATAAACATAATGTAACTAGGTATTGTAACTAGGATGTGGCTAATTTATCGACTAATTAATGAATCAATCAAACCACAGAGAAGCGTCCTTTACATAGTCACTGTCTCTGTTGTAGTAGTCAGTAATCATTCTAATTCACTATGTCTATACTGTGTCATTGTAACATTGTGTTTCTGGTTGTAATGTCTGTAACTGTCACTGTCATGGTTGTTGTCTGCTCTAATGTCGTCATAGCCATTGTCCCTGTAGTTATAGTCAGTAATTCAATATGTATATACTGTGTCATTGTAAATATTGTTTCTGGTTCTCGTCGTGTGTAACAGTGTGTGGTCCTGGTTGTTGTCTGGTCTAATGTCATCATAGTCATTGTCTCTGTTGTAGTAGTCAGTAATCATTATTATTCATTATGGTCTTTGAGGTTAGCCTAAGTGGTGACAAATGACAAATGTTCTGTGAGTATTGAATACACAATATTGTACACTAAGATAATCGTTTTAGAAATAGCTGTATACACAACATAATATTTACGATAATTACTTTAATTGAGTGATCATGAGAATTGGCTGCAGTATAGCTGTATTATGGTTTATCAAGTTTGATTGCGGTCTACAATAAACTCCTGATTATACCCAGAAGGTTTCTGCCAGAGGAAGGGAGAGGGGAGGAAGGATGTCAAGCGAGGGGGAAATAAGCACAGATACTTGGGGTTGTTCTGATGCATATCCACGTAGTAACCCCTTGGTCATTGGAGAACCAACAATCATAGATATTTAAAAAACCTTCTTTGTTTATTTCCAACATTTGTGATAGCAACCTCTGTAGTAACCAGTGATTTCCACTTTTGACCATCAACTAACCAGTCCCTAATGACAGCTCTGTTCACCGATGTTTGTTCTTTATTTATTGCTATATTGCCTAATCTAACTAAAGTGTAGCCAGGAATGAGTTTACTGTACTGTAAGCAGATAACGTTGATTAATGTGCTTTGTGTCTGTGTCAAGGTGATGAGTTGTTAAAATATTCTGATAAACTTTAGGTTGTGAATATTTATAGAACTTTGTAAAGTTTAGAGATGCTTATAATCATAGTTAGGATTTTCGTACCTTTGAAATTTGATCATTTGATTTGTGATATTTACTGCATGAGCGGCAGTGTTTTATCGGTAGATATAGATCTCCGATACAACACGGACGCGAATGCTGTAAATGGCTTCCAAACCTCCATCCCAATTTACCTTGATTCAAATCAGTATTACACGAAATCTAAGCAAATAACAAAAGAAAATTACAGAACTTTCTTGTAAAGATACAATCTCGTCCCCAGAGCCCACGTTCCTCTTGGTCAGCACCGAGAAACGAAAGGCTCTGGCTGCAACCGATTTTTGTAGCATTCTCATTGGTTTGGAAAAACAATAGAAGGACCGGAAGTAAACTGACTAGTTAGAAAATGGCGGAGTTTACCATGTTTACGGAGCTCCCGAGAGCGACACGCTGTCCCAAAACTCGCTAAAAACCATTCTAATCGCTAAACAAATGACACACAGGACTCAAGTAGATATTAATCTTTATTGTGAAAGCAGTTTTATAAATACAAAATATCAAAAGGACAGGATTCTAAAACTGAATTCACGGCCAGAGAAGGGCTAATTTTAAAATGGCTATAACTCGCTCAATTCTTCACAGGCAATAAATAAATGATTGAAGAAGATACAGAAGACTTTATATAGGATTTCATGTTAACTGTATTATCTTATTGATTTTATTGACATCCACATACATTCTCTTATAGTACTATATTATTCCTGCTGTCATTGTTGTTGGTTAAGATATGGGAGCAACCCTCCGCTGTAGCCAGGGGCGAAGCGGAGAGTCGTTGTGGTAAGGTGAAGTTTTTTCGTTCGTGTAGCAGCCACCGAACACAGATCGTAAGGGCAGGGCGGGTGGGTTTCGAAGCTTGTTATGTTGGTTTCGTGTTTGCCGCCTAAAGTGACCGTGCTTACTCAAGGAGTGGTTTATATATTAGCGTCTATTCCCTTGGGACTTTATAATGACTTGCATGCATAATTTAGTATATGCAAATGAGTTTGAATAGTACTATATTATTCCTGCTGTCATTGTTGTTGGTTAAGATATGGGAGCAACCCTCCGCTTTCGCCAGACAACTATCCTTTGATCTGTTATACTACAGACCTTCACCTAAAAGAGGCACCCCAAGTCTTCTAAGTCTTCCAAACCTTACAACACCACCCCCACCCCCCCCCATCTCCTTCTCTCTCTTCCTTCACCCTGATATCAAGGCACTGAGGCACGTCAAAGCTTGAATGCGAATTATATTTACTGCTTTCCTAAACTATTGAGTGTATAAAAAACTTACTTAAAGGTACCAAGACGCTCTACGTGCGAGAAGGAAAGGCTGGGGTGAAACCCTCGAGGTTATTCCGCTGGAAGAAGTGCGTGAAGGAGGCGGGGTCTAAATCGGCTAACTTCGCTGCGGGTCCTGCTGGATTTAATACTTCACGTAATCTTATGTAGTGCATGGCCTGCGTACTAGTTTTCCACCCGACATGGTCCATTATTTCGTGCAGCGGGACATTCGCCATTGCGAGGGAGACAGCCGCCCCTCCCCTAAAACTATGCAACGTGAAATGCTGGTCTTGCCATTGTGCTTTTAGCTTTTGGCTATATTCTTTCAGCCTAGCTTGAGCCGCGGTGGCGCTAAATTGCTGTTGGGATACTTTTCCCTCCTTTGTTATCGCTCGAAACAGGAAGCCTTTACTTATATCAATATTAATAGCAGCAGCAATCTTAAAGTACAACTCTATGCCAGCGACTGGACAAACAAGTTTGTTTGAACCCCTTTTGAAGGCAAAAACATTTGTATCGCCGTTGCGCAGGGTTTTAGTCCATATGTGGTTAAATAAGAAACCCGAGTTGTCAGGCAGACGCAGTATTTCAGACGTTTTAACCTGAGCAAGGTCCGACGCCCTATCGCCGGAAAAGAATAACGCCTTGAAGAATGCTTGATTTCTTGCGAATATAAAGATCTGAGGTGGTGTCAAACAGGGTTCACCCAGACCTACATGTACGAACTTGCTTAAAACCTCAAGGTGGGGCAAAAGCAGAGGTTTTGCTTGTGAGGGGGTCGCCCTAGCCTGTAATTGTTCTGACCTTACGCTAGACAAATATTGCTTGATAACCAAACCGCTTGCGGGATTGCCGATGCCTAGCATGGGATCCCACTCGCCTACTCTATTATTCTGTGAGAAAATAGCTCTTAATTTTCCTATCATAGAGTCAACTGTTCCAAAAGCCAAGCGTATTGCACACGCGCAGTTCGAGGGGCCTTTGTGTCCAAGAAAACTACATTGAGCGTTGTGTACTTTTGTCCTCCCCGTTTTATCCTTCCACACAAGAAATTTGATAATCTCCGGGGGACGACACGAAGGAATATCTTTGGGGAAGTTGAGCTGGGCCAAGAACGCGGTCAACTCTGCCTCTAAGATGACTTTTGTCTGGCGTACGGCAAATCGCTTCTAGACTTTGATAACACAGAAATGCGTTGTTCTATCTCATCCTCATTCACCGAGAATTTGAGCTTCTTTAGCGGTGGAGACGGTTCGGTCATCATTCGTTTTCTTTTGTAGCCACATCTTTGACAGAAATTGAATGTTTCATCGTTTGGGTGGAGGCAAGACGGGCATGCTACTGAAGGCTGGAATAACTTTGGCACGTATGGAAGTGGCTGTAGGTTGACACAAGGAAACATAGGTTATCCGCGTGGATGCGTTATGCACCGTAAACCCTGAACATCCAAATGTCAGTGGGGCATGGCGATGGCCTCATGCCTTGCTTGGAGGGGGACAAAATTGTGGAGTTGTCGCTTTTGGTACCCAAATTAGAAAAATCATGTGAAACGGCTTTCAGGATTGGCCACCAAACTGGTTTTGGAGATGGTGCGCGGTACAATGATTGTGAACGGAATATGGAAAGGCAGCAGAAATCTGAGGACCGGGCCCACGAGATTGAAGGGTGGGAAAACATACGGGTTGTCCCACACTGCTGGCGCGGTCTGTGGAGACTGCGCAAACAGATTAACACCTGCCGACTCTGGCGTTGGGAAAGGAGTAAAGTGTGGTAGAGGTTGACCAGAGAAATCTTGTTGGGCGTTGGTGTCGAGCGCCATCAAATCAACCGAGTGACCTCGGATTCCCCCAAAGTTGGATTGTACTCGTGCCCATGCTTTGGGAGACAGCATAGAATCCAATTTGGATAGACATCTTGATGGCATATCTGCCTTATTCAACTGGGTTGGGATATGCTGCAAAGCCAAGTGCAGGTTTCTTTGGGAAACCACATTGAAAAGTTCCTTTATGGCTTCCGTTAATTCTGGGCTTTTACTCCCTTCTCTATTCCACGTGTCAATCAGGACCTGGCTGTCAGTATACGCATCGATTCTGCAGTCCCGCACCTGCTCCGGCGTGGCCTGGAGGATTCTTGCCAAGGCCAAAGTCTCCTTGGTCGAAATGTTGAGAGAGATTTCCTTGTGATTCCAGTAGTCTCTTAACTGTAACTCCTTCTTGGGCAAGTGGATCACCCCACTCCATCCTGAACCTGAGGCGTCACTCGTTATAGTCATCTGCCAATGTTTCTCGTTTCTCCAAGGAACATGTCCGGTCCAACTGTCCAGGAACCTCCAGTGTGACACCTCCTCTATTAAAGGCTTAGTCATCTTAACTTCTAGGCTGTCGTGCGCTGAAGCAATGGCTGCGCAAATATTTCTGATGTACAGCTTGGCCGCTGGAACTGCGATAGAAAATGAGATGCACTTGCCCTGGAATCTTTGCAGAGTTTTCATGGGTACCGTTTTCTGCCTACGGAGAATTGCTTCTCGAAGCTCGGCAAATTTGACCACTTTGGGTAGTGGAATGCTAAAGGCTTGTAGCTCTGAATCTACTAGAAAACCCAAATATTCCAGCTGTTTTACGGGTGTTAATACGCACTTGGAAAAGCCGAGAAAATATCCCAAGCTGACTAGGACGTCGCATACCAAATAAATAGCTGCCTGGGAAGCGCGTAGGCTGAACTGCTGTGTGCGTTGTTCCACTGGGACCGACCATGGACCTGAGTGTGTTATGAGCTCTCCTGTTAATCTATCATCTATATAAATGGAGCATGGAATACCAATGTTTCGGAAGAAACTAGCGACAGCCGCACCCAGGGTCTGGTAGATGAAAGCTGATTCTTTCCACCCAAATGGGAGGGTTTTGGACACTAGCCACCAGCCTGCCCATTCAAAACCAAAATATTGCTGGGACGACTCACTTAACAGCACGTGGTCATAGCCCGATTTGTCGTCACATTTTGTCATAAACGATCCCTTATATACGTAGGATTTGATGTCAGTTAAACGATCCAAACTAAACGGGCAATCCTTCATCCACATATTTAGAAACCGCGCGTCTAAACATAGCCTGGGTTTTGTGGGTTCTACTGTGAGAGGAAGCACCAGATGCGGCGGTTCTGTTTCTCCAACCCTTCCCCACACTCCAACTGCTCCGGCTTTTATTCTTTCCCCCAAGGTATTTGTGATGAACATGGTGAATTTCTTGCAATTTTGCAGGTTTTTGAGCACGGTTGGTGGAGGGAACACAGTGTCATAATGTGTGCCTCTGAACACTCCCTTAAATCGTGTGGAAAAATCCGTCACGTCTACGCCGTTGCGCAGCCAATCAAGGATCATGTCTTTGTATTGATGTCCCTTAAGGATTTCCGACCATACTTCGGGATGCCTGTGAATCTCCCCCGCTAAAAACTGATCGGGATCCCGGAAACCCAAAACCTCGAGCAAAGGTGGTTGATGATTGTCAAGCACCTCGTGAATGTGTGTTCGCGAAAACACTGTCTCCTGACTGGGGCTCCCGTTTGCCCTAACCCATCTAACACGCCTTGTTTCGTTTTCCTTCTGATCATGAACAGGGTGAAAAACAGCTTGTGTCTCCCATGAAGGGGTATTGTAAACGTTGTATAACTTCTTTCTTTTACGGGGCTTCTAAACAAAAAAACAAAACAAAAATAAGCCAAGACAAGATTTCACCCACATGAAAGGAACAAGACCCAATAAAACTAGTTTTAAACACACGGGTTAAGGCTAGAGCCCCAGTCAGGAGACAGCATCCCCAACGTCCGCGAACGGAACGAACACGTGACATTCGATGAGACGATATGTCCGTGCGGGTTGCTGTTCCCAACCGAGATCCAGGGAAAAACGAAATTATTTCAATTCGATTACGACAATTAACTTTCTTTCTTTTTTAATTAAATTCAATACATCTGGTAGCGTCCAAACAAGCCAAAATATAACAAAAAATAAATAGTTAATTACTCAATACACGTCTTATGACGAGATTTCCACTCAAGCCCTGCGATCGTGTCGACGCGGCTTTCTGTCTTCGGGTTCGTCGGGATCGTGTCCCGCACGATCTAAATCCCGTTTCCTTTTGAAACATCTATTCTGTAGATGGCCTACTGCGTCACAATAAAAACAACGCATGCTCCTCTTCGACGACCCGCTCTGCCTGGGTTCTTGTTGTCGACTGTGACGTCCCGCTAACTCTCCATCCAGCTTTAGGCCCTTATCCACCTTGGACAAGATATCTAGTACCTTCTCTTGGTGTTTATCTCCCAGGAGAGCAGCTAGGTATTTTCTGAACTGACTCGCCGGTACTGCCACCTTTTGCCTCATCGCCATAAACACTGCTTGGTAGTGTGGGAGGTCCTTATGTTTCTCTGTGGCTGCTGCCGCTTTCAATTCAATCAACAAATCAAAAGCTTCGTCTTTATTAAATGTGGCATCCGTCTTGTTGAGCAGAATCCTGATGCGGGTCAGGATTACATCCGCGGATTGGTGGTTTTTCTCCTCCTCAAGTTTCGCCAATCTATTCTGAATGGCCATCATCGGGTCAGGAGGCTGGACCTGAAAATAATAATTAATAACCACGCTGTTATGCATACAGCCACCTCTCATCCCGTACACATGCCTCTACTTATACTTTTCCTCAAATTTTACTTCGCTAGACCCCCAAGGTCCACAGAGCTTAACTCTTCTCTAAGGCCCTAAACCCAACAGATTCACATAAACGTTCTCTATAAACAGACCCCTAAAGTCCACAGAGCTGAAGTCTTCTCTGAAAAGGGCCCGAAGCCAATCAGAGGCACACAAACGCTCTCTATAAACGGCCCCTAAAGTCCACAGAGCTTACCTCTTCTCTGAAAAGGGCCCGAAGCCAATCAGAGGCACACAAACGCTCTCTATAAACGGACCCCTAAAGTCCACAGAGCTTACCTCTTCTCTGAAAAGGGCCCGAAGCCAATCAGAGGCACACAAACGCTCTCTATAAACGGACCCCTAAAGTCCACAGAGCTTACCTCTTCTCTGAAAAGGGCCCATAGCCAATCAGAGGCACAGAAACGCTCCCTATAAACGGACTCTTAAAGTCCACGCGCTTTAAAAAACCCTTCTCTGCAAAAAGGCCCTAAGCCAAACATAGGCACAGATCTCATTATAGGTATATAAATGCAAAACAAAAGGATACATGGTTTCAGTCCCAAGGGCAGGCAACACTTTAATTATAAATTCAAATTCTGGTCGGCTACAACAAAAAACTGCCAAATTCCCTGCTAATATACCACGTTACAAGAACCAATCTGTAGATCGCGAGCAGCCTAACCGTTCCTCTTGTTTTTTGGACAATATATCTTGACTAAATCCATTTACCACGTTTTACAAACACTATGCTTGACGTTCGATTGGACTGTAGCACAGAATGGCTATCCCAGATCAAAATTCTGGATACAATTACGAAGAACCGCCAAAAAACCGAAGCATTACATGACGTATTAAATAAACCATAGAGTCTACCATACCTCGCCGTCGGCAGCAGCATTAGCGGCTTGATCTTGACCAGCAGCATTGGCGTCTTGACCGGCAGCTTGAGCTGGAACTTGGGCCGGAGCAGGGGCAACGTTTAAATCATTTATTGCTTGTTGAACTACACCCGGTTGTGCTGGTGCTGGATTCTGGTCAGCCATGAAGATGGAAGAAGGATTAGCGATCTGTGTTCGGTGATTTCTGGCCAAGAAACTTCGAAGCTTGTTATGTTGGTTTCGTGTTTGCCGCCTAAGTGACCGTGCTTACTCAAGGAGTGGTTTATATATTAGCGTCTATTCCCTTGGGACTTTATAATGACTTGCATGCATAATTTAGTATATGCAAATGAGTTTGAATAATAATGTACTGATACACAGCTTGGGCTACCTGTAGAACATGCGCAGTTTAAACTTCCGGTCCGAGATTTTCAGACTAAACTCGGTTGCAGCCAGAGCCTCTCGTTTCTCGGTGCTGACCAAGAGGAACGTGGGCTCTGGGGACGAGATTGGTAAAGATACTTTTGACGCCACGGTCATGCGCAGGATACACCTCAAGTCATCCCACATTGGAGAGAGCTTTTGTATTCGTAAGTAGGAAGCCGTAGAAATAATCACAACTTGCTGTCGGTGCTATACAAAGGTCAGTGATACGAGTAAATGAGACCTTTGCATGACCTGTGTCAGTTCTATATCACTGATATAGAACTGATTATTATCGAATTCATGAATAATTAAAGGAGCACTCTCACAGGTAATGCATTGCGCGCCGTGTTATTGTTTACATACGGGATACTACTTAGATTTGACAAGAACGCACGTGAAAAGTACACGTGAAAAGTCCGCCTTTCGAATTCCGAAAAAAATCCTCAACAATTAAGCTAAAGAATTGAAGACCCATAATAAAACCCCATAGCAACGCGGTTGCATAGTAACGAAATGTTAGTCCACCCTTAATGAGGGAAATACAATAGAAATCATCAGCAGACATCTGTAAATCGGATACAGAATCGTCCTCATTTGCATTCAACTTTAACTTGGCTTTTCTCTTCAGGCATATTAAGGCCTGGGTCAAAGCTGATTTCGCCCTTTCAAGGTGAACAGTAGTCTAACTTTGGTAGGTTGTACCCAATAGCATCGAGTTCACTACATCTAATATAAACTGTCCTATTCTACATTTTGGCTTATGCTGTTGCCATGGTGACACGTCCTGTGACATTTGACCTCAATTGCAAGAAAATATGATATAATGCTTCGGGAGAGCAGTAAAGCGTAAAAATATCAGAGAGTAAAAGGGTGGAAGTAAAGCATGTTGTCATGTAGTTTTTCAGTCCAACTAGAAATCTTGGAAAAGTAAGTTAATTTCTTAGAAAATTCAGGATATCAAATTTCACATTTACCTTAATTAGCCTTTCCCTTAAAAGTTCCACCCATTCCAGTTGGATCGAAAATGTATACACTAACCCTGATACAATTACGCAAAGATACCCGCAATGTTTAAAGAGTCTACCTATCTCCCAGAGGCTTTATCAAATTTTCTTACAATAAGGGTTCAAAGGTCAGATTACATGTTTCCATGGAAACTGTTATCAGAAAGTGTTAGCATTGCGACCTCATCACATCTGCCAAAATATCAAAACAATAGTTTAAAAATATGAGAATATAGACCACCCCCTATTGATTTGTGGCGGCCATTTTGGAAGAGAAAAATACCCAGGCCTTAACATACCTGAGTCGGCCAAACTGTTTCCTATCATCCAAGTTGTAAATCCCATACAGATCGGCCGCTCATATTGTATATAGTACTTACAAATTCACAGCCATTGTTTTGTTCATGCTTGCAAATCAATGAATGAACATAAGTTTGTTGCACAAGGGGTCTTGTGGTAGAGCAAGGGGTGTAAAGGGGTTGCATACTCCTCTCTTTGCTCTCATCTCATTAGATCCCTCTGTGAAGCATGTATATTCAGCCTATAACGATTACAGTCAGTCAACAGTGACTCGTTTCTTCCCACCTTTGGGCGGGGAGGTGGTTGACTTTTGGGTGGGGACGGGGGAGACCTTTGGGCAAGGGAGGGGAGTGACCATTGGGCGGGGAAGGGGTGAACTTTGGCTGGGGAGGGGGTGACCTTTGGACGGGGAGGGGGGTGACCATTTGATGGGGAGGGGGGGGTGAACTTTGGGTGGGGAGGGGGGCGAACTTGGGGTGGGAAGGGGGTGACCGTTACGCGGGAAGGGGATGACCTTTGGGCGGGGAGGAGATGACCTTTGGCAGATAGGGGGTGACTTTTGGGCAGGAAGGGGGGTGAACTTTGGGCGTGGAGGGGGTGACCTTTGGGCGGAGAGGGGGCAGACTTTGGGCGGGGAGGAGGGGAACTTTTGCTGGGGAGGGAATGACCTTTGGGCAGGGAGGGGGTGGACTTGGGGTGAGAGGGGGATGAACTTGGGGTGGGGAGGGGGTGACCATTGGGCGGGGAGGGGATTAGACCATTGGGCGGGGAGAGGAATTAGACCATTGGGTGGGGAGGTGGGTGACCATTGGGTGGAGAGGGGGTGACCATTGGGTGGGGAGGGGGTGAAATTTGGGTGGGGAAGGGGTGACCTTTGGGCGGGGAGGGGGGTGACTTTTGGGCAGGGAGGGGGTGAACCTTGGGCGAGGAGGGGGGAACTTTTGGTGGAGAGGGGGGTGAACTTTGGATGAGGAGGGGGAACTTTTGGTGGGGAGGGGGTGACCTTTGGCCAGGGAGGGGGTGAACTTGGGGTGGGAGGGGGATGAACTTGGAGTGGGGAGGGGTGACCATTGGGTGAGGAGGGGGTGACCATTGGGTGGTTATCGGGTGAACTTTGGGTGGGGAGGGGGTGATCTTTGGGCGGTGAGGAGGGAGACTTTTGGGCGGGAAGGTGGGAGACTGGTAGGGGAGGGGGGAAACTTTTGGTGGGGAGGGAATGACCTTTGGGCAGGGAGGGTGTGAACTTGGGTAGGAGGGGGAAGAACTTGGGGTGGGGAGGGGGGGTTACCATTGGGCGGGGAGGGGGGTGAACTTTGGGTAGGGAGGGGGTGACCTTTGGGCGGGGAGGGGAAACTTTTGGGCGGGAAGGTGGGAGACTGGTTGGGGAGGGGGGAAACTTTTGGTGGGGAGGGAATGACCTTTGGGCAGGGAAGGTGTGAACTTGGGTAGGAGTTGGAAGAACTTGGGGTGGGGAGGGGGGTTACCATTGGGCGGGGAGAGGGGTGACCATTGGGTGGGGAGGGGGTGAACTTTGGGTAGGGAGAGTGTGACCTTTGGGAGGGGGGTGATCATTGGGCGGGGAGGGATGACCATTGGGTGGGGAGGGGGTGACCATTGGGTGGGTAGCGGGTGAACTTTGGGTGGGGAGGTCGTGACCTTTGGGCGGGGAGGGGGGGGGGACTTTTGGGGGATGACCATTGGTTGGGGAGGGGGGTGACCATTGGGTGGGTAGCGGGTGAAGTTTGGGTGGGGAGGGCGTGACCTTTGGGCGGGGAGGGGGGAGATTTTGGGCGGGAAGGTGGTGGACTTTGGTAGGGGAGGGGGGAAACTTTTGGTGGGGAGGGAATGACCTTTTGGCAGGGAGGGTGTGAACTTGGGTAGGAGGGGGAAGAACTTGGGGGGGGGAGGGGGGTTACCATTGGGCGGGGAGGGGGTGACCATTGGGTGGGAAGGGGGGTGAACTTTGGGTAGGGAGGGGGTGACCTTTGGGCGGGGAGGGGGGTGATCATTGGGTGGGGAGGGGGATGACCGTTGGGAGGGGAGAAGGGTGGCCTTTGGGCGGGGAGGGGGGATACTTTTGGGTGGGAAGGTGGGAGACTGGTAGGGGAGGGGGGAAACTTTTGGTGGGGAGGGAATGACCTTAGTCAGGGAGGGTGGGAACTTGGGTAGGAGGGGGAAGAACTTGGGGTGGGAGGGGGTTACCATTGGGCGGGGAGGGGGGTGACCATTGGGTGAGGAGGGGGGTGAACTTTTGGTAGTGAGAGTGTGACCTTTGGGGAGGGGGTGATCATTGGGCGGGGAGGGGGATGACTGTTGGGAGGGGAGAAGGGTGACCTTTGGGCGGGGACGGGGGAGACCTTTGGGCGGGGAGGGGGGTGACCATTGATTTAAGGTGGCTCGAAGTAGTTTTTAGCATACCACACTTCTACTTTTCATTCGGTGAATTGATAGACTTATCCTAGACCGATCAGAATGACTTTTGGGCAAAAATGTCCAGAAATTTAGAATTATGTCAATTTCAGCTCGATCGAGATTTCCTTGGCAACGATAAACAAAGATTGTTGAAAACAGATTTTCAAAAATATCTCAAGACTTCAATGAGCTCTAGACAAGCGACTATATGCATGATAAACTACATACTAAGGCAACGTAGCTGAGACAAAATTCAAACTTTTTGATCAGAGCGATTTTGAAGAATTTGCATAAACATTCTTTATACGAATTCTTTAAAATCGCTCTGATCAAAAATTAAGTTTGAATTCTGTCTCGGCTACGTTGCCTTAGTATGTAGTTTATCATGCATATAGTCGCTTCTCTAGAGCTCATCGAAATCTTGAGATATTTTAGAAAAACTGATTTCAACGATCTTTGTTTATCGTTGCCAAGGAAACCTCGATCGAGCTGAAATTGACATAATTCTAAATTTCCATCTTTAGCTGATAACTGGTGTCCCAATTAGTTGTATAAACTAAATACATAGACACTGAAATAAAGTCATTATTATTATTATTATTATTATTATTATTATTATTATTATTATTATTATTATTATTATTATTATTATTATTATTATTATTATTATTAATATTATTATTATTATTATTATTATATAATATTAATAATAATAATAATATATTATAATAATATAATAATATTAATAATATTAATAATATTAATAATATTAATAATATTAATAATATTAATAATATAATATATAATAATATTAATAATATTAATAATATTGATAATATTATTATTATTATTATTATTATTATTATTATATTATTATTATTATTATTATTATTATTATTATTATTATTATTATTATTATTATTATTATTATTATTATTATTATTATTATTATTATTATTATTATTATTATTATTATTATTATTATTATTATTATTATTATTATTATTATTATTATTATTATTAATAATTAAATAATTATCATTATCATTATCATTATCATTATCATTATCATTATCATTATCATTATCATTATTATTATTATTATAAGTCTATCAATTCCCCAAATGAAAAGTGTGTGGTCAGTAAAAAACTACTTTGAGTCACCTTCATTACATTACATAAAACATGTTTACCTATCTTCTCGTCGTAACCTTTATTTTAAAACTGTATGCCCAGAAATACACCATTACCTTCATTGCCTTTTCTAGTGGCTGTAGGGTTTCATAGATGTCACCAGGGCATGCTTCTTCCCAATTAGGTTTTTCTTGAAAACTGTTGAAAAGCATATTCGAGGCTTCACCCCCCCTCCTTTTATTGAAGATTGCTACTCTGCAGAGCACCCTCCCTGCCAACTTTTGCCAAACCATGAGAGATAGTTTCACCTTCAGCTCTTCGCTAACATCTTCAATGCTGTTTATGAGATATAATCTTAATTTCTTTAAATCACTGGTTAATGGCAAGAGATCAACCTTGTTAAATCTCCTTTTTGCCAACTCTGAAACAGAGTGATGACTTACTTATCTCTGTATTCCATTCAGCCTCCATTAATTTTTCCACCATCTCTAAATTGTTGATTAATTCAGTGTCTTTTCTTCTTATACCTTAGAAGACAATAAGTAAGAGTCAGTTCATGTTTTATTTTAAACTGTGGGTACATGTATGTTGCAGGTTAAGGGTTAATTAAAAATGTCTAACTTGTAGTTGCAAACTAGTAGTTAGAAAAATATAATCCAACCTAGGCCGGCATGAGTCTAGGTTTATGTTTTATATATTCTATCTGTTGCCGACGTCGAGAATCTGCAAATTATCCAGAAGCCTTTGGATATCACTGTCATGAAAACACGACTACGTATGAGGGGAAATCACGACTAAGTTTGACATGCAATTTTCACATGTGGATGTTCGACAAATGCTTTATAGCAGCTTCAAGACCAACTGGAAGGATCTATTCTCTAGGTTTTTGTTATCGATTGTCATCTTCTTACTGCCATCAACAGCAACTAACTGAATTGCCGTAGAAGCGATAAATAACAACAACAATTGTAAAGTACTATAATAGAAATTTGGAGAGAGATATACATGTAAGTCTTAATCAAGGTAAAATCTAAGCCTCTTCATTTTAAATTTATGAAACCAATGAGTACATATTCACCAGCGTATAAGCCACACTTTTTTTGTGAAAATTGCGATCCAAAGTTGGGGGTGCAGCTTATCTTGGAGAACATTGAAAATTGCAATCCAAAGTTATCTTGGAGAACATCGGGAATTAGTACAAATGTATCAGAAATATACATAAAATTACCATAAAAGTATAAAAGAGTACGTACATCATTCGTGTGTTTATTACTGTTAGTTACTCCTAAAAGCATTGGCCATTGATTAGACGTTAAACAGGCAAATTAATGGGTGCTAATGCCTTTTCAAACAGTTTAACAATCGTACTAATGGTTTTACTACAAAGTACACAACATGTGTCAATCAAGTGTCCCAAACATAACATTCTCACATGATTTTATACCTGATAATGCCGAAAGTTGGTGGGAAAGACATTTTGAGTCAGTCATAGGATTGTATTGGATCATGATTTGTCGTAAAGAGTTCCATTGAAAAAGTGTCTTTATGATTAGTCTATTACAAAGCTAAAATTATTGGTAAGCTGTTGAAGTATTCTCTGAGAGTTTACATCCGATAACGCAAAGCATGTAATGTACATGTAGCTTTCTGCAAGATTTCTATTAATTTAACTCGGGGTGCGGCTTATCTGAGAATGCGACTTATATGCCGGTGTATGCGGTATTTCAGTTCACTGAATGTTGGCGAAGAGATTCAACAACAAATCTCGCTTCTCTGCACAACTCAAAACGTGACTACATTGTGACTACAGACTTACCATCAAGTGTGTTACAACAGTACATTACAAGACTGCGGACTTGACCAAAGACACGTGCCGTAATGCTTGTCAGATATGCTTGTCAGATATCTACATATGCATCCATGGTTTTACTTATCTTTTACAAAATACAAAATAGTAAATAGTAAAAAGGAATTAATTAGATTAGATTACAGATAAGTATTTAACATAAGTATTTTTATATCATCTCTACATTTGTAAACTCACTCATCACTCGTATTGTCTTCTTTATATAATTAGCAATTGTTACAGAGCGGTTTTGGGGAGGGGGTCACAGAATCTGTAGGACTGATTTGCTTCCTCTTGGGGGAGGTGTGGGGCGTTTCGTTTCATTCCCGTTTCGTTTCGCAAATTACCGTAGTGGTCTATTTAGTCGACAATTCTTTAGCTTCTGTTGCCACAACCGCTTCTACATTTGCTGAAATAATGAATTCACATACTGAGGAGTTACACAGAATAATATACTTTCCAAATGTGTTTGAAAAGAGTCGTAAAATCAGGGCCGTAAAATCATGGATGCATATGTAGATATCTGACAAGCATATCTGACAAGCATTACGGCACGTGTCTTTGGTCAAGTCCACAGTCTTGGTGGCCATAAGAACCACTGAAGTACTTTTACACCACAAAAAGGTATGTATAATACCTTTTGAGTCGCCTTTTATGGAAATTCATTGATTGCTACTAGGCTTAGATACATATATCTCGAAAAATGGCCTAAATATGTTTCCGGAAATTCTCAAAAAAACCTCTAAATATCTCAAAAAATCCCCTAAATATCTTGAAAAATTGTCTAAATATCTCCATACATATCTATTTCATTTTAACGGTTATACAATAAAATGTGTATAAAAACGTGTTTTTCAGGCATTCATGGCTATACATGTAGTTGCTTAATGGCATCAGCATTTGACTTGTCTGAGTGGCCTCAGTCTATAGATAGTGTCTGTCTAACTGCTAATGATCATTAACTCGTAGCATCAATGCCGCCTCTACATAATCTTCTAGGGCTTCGTGTTGCTGGTCACCGAACATGGTGGTCAATAGTGAGAATACCCTCTCAGCTGCTGCAGATGATGATTGTACCAGAACAAGTTTCTGTACTGTGGATGACCACGACGGGAGCTCGCGAGCGACCATTCTCCACCAGGGCCAGGTGTCAGATAGTGTGTCAAAATCATGTGGGATCTGGTCAGCTTTGACGAGGTAGGCTGCCAGCTCAACTTGAAGAGCCTGGATGATGTTGTTTGTACCAAGAAAGGGCACAGCTCTGATCTTCTCAACCTCAGCAGCATTTGGCCGGGATATAGTGATAACCTTCGGACAGAATAATTGGGCAGCTTGGAATACTTCAATGGAGCGAGAAACTGTGACATCATTTGCGAGTGTCTGTGCATAATATTCAAAGGCAGGTGTCAAGCACTCCCTCAGACCATACTGGTACCACTGTTGCTGGACTATAGCATTTGCAGGAAACAGTTCTTGGACTGTCATTGTTAGTGTTGGGAAATGCTGTACTTGAATGAATGCCTTAAGCATAAGAAGCTTCTCATAGGCAATAAAGATTAAGGTGCCATCTCCTTCAAGGGTGTAAAATGGTCTTCACAAATTGCTCCAATTCCATGAAGGCAGCCATTTCAACCCTTAGCTGAACTGCGTTGTCGGCGAGGATCTGACTGAGCTTCTCTCTTGAGCACTGAGCGAACTCCTCATCACTATCTATAAAAGCAGCAAGGTGCCTCCACTCTTCGAACACTATCTTCACACACTCCCACAGGCTCCACCATCTGGTGTTATTATATCTTGGCATTGACCTTCCTCCATTGATGGCTTTCCATACCCTTCGACCTTTCATACTTGTTGTAAATATATAATTCCAAGCAGTCATGAATTGCTTCAGTAGTGGAGTCTTGCACTTCACCCCCACTCTGTCGAGGAAGTGAGAGATACAACCAATATCTATAATGTCGGGATAAAGTACCGACACTGTTCTCAAAGCCTTCGTGTTGACAGGAGCTCTGTCTCTCATTGCTGCAAGTAGATTACTTTCTGGTACATTGAGTTTTCTATGTAGTACATTGATAATAATGCGAGCCAGTTCGTCACCATTAACCGACTGTTTTACGAGTTGGAACCTCACAAGCCTCTGTTGCACCTCCCAAGACTCTACAAATCGCACAAGAACTACGAGCGCCTCCCCGTCTCGTGTAGTTCCATCAAAAACTATAGAGATATCCTTTCCCATAACTTTCTTGGAAATCGCCTTATATTCTTCTTCCAGAATGAACGGAATAAGTTGCCTCATGTTGGGGCTTGATGTCAAAGCAAATCCTGCATCCTCAAACAAATCTCTGAAGTACTCCATTCTATTTAATGGGGTACCACTCTTTAAAAAGGCCTTAACAACTTTCACCCTGAACACTCTTGTTCCTGTGGGTAGTGTCTCACCCTTTGGATGGTGGACTTCGTCATACTTTTTCATGGCCTCTGCAATGTTTTGATCCTTCTTTGAGGTTTGTGACAGTTTGTCTTTGTTCATCTTGTGCTTTATGCTAGAAACATGTACACTTATGTTCTGCTTTTTTACAGACATTTCTTCACGACATGACTGGCAAAACAAGCTACCATTCTCTTTAGCAATAAACGTTTCCCCCTTGAATTCATCGACTCTTTTCCTGGCTGAAATGTTTGGCTCGTTCTTTCTGAGCACTGACTGGGAACGGCGATTTCCTGAAGCTGGATTGTTGGTTGTTAACTTTCTCTTTCTGGATAAATCACTCTCCTCTGGCTGTCTCAAACGATCCAATATTGATACCACTACATTTTCTCTTTCTACTACCAGCGCTATTTCAGCAGGAGCTGCTTGATCAGGTAATTCAGGTTCCTGTTGGGCGTCGCAATCAACCTCGCGATCGGCATGGTCCGCCATATTGAATTGATTAACTATTGGAATTGTGGGATACATTATTCAAAAGTAACACCGCTGGATAGTTATATTGCTGGCTCTGGTAAATCAAGGAAAAACGCCAGAAAAAAGTCCTAAATATTGCAGAAAATTTCAATTTTTCTAAATATCTCGGAATTTTCTAAATATCCCAGGAGCTTCTAAATATCTCAAAAAATATCCGGATATATGTATCTAAGCCTAATTGCTACTACTATAAGGTTTGTTTTTCTTCAATCACAGGTATGTGGAATTGACTTGGCGCCAAGACCTGTCTCGACGGAAGTCGAGTCATCACAAGACGTGCTAAATTAATTGAAATACTCGAAGTCCCGAACGACCTGTTACATGGAAAACACCTTTAATACTTATCTAGGTATGCTATTTATATTAAAGATATTCCAAAGTATAGTAAAATATTATGTTATCAATATGGTCGTTGGAGATGGCTCGTCGATCGGCGCTGGACAATCAGACAGTTGAATCTGTTGATATTTTCTTTCTCCGTATCAGTATTATCCCATGTATTTATATATAGAATTCCCGTTTCGTTTCGTTTCGTTCCCGTTTCGTTTCGCTCCCGTTTCGTTTCGTTCCCGTTTCGTTTCGTTCCCGTTTCGTTTCGCAAATTACCGTAAGCCCAATCAACAGCCTTTTTGGAAAACCAGCAATTTTCACGACTTTATCCTTAGATTTTCCATCGGATTTAGTCTTTAATGCACTTTCAAATCGATTACATCTATTCTTGGGAATGTTTTTCTTAATTGTTCAAGGCAGAACAACAAAAAGAAAGTACAAACAGCGACCTTCTTCATGCAGCGACCTTCCTCTCGTTCTTTTTGAGTTGGCAGTAGTTTTCGGCGGCGGCCATGTTGTTCATTCATTCCTACAGACCACAAGACAAGGCGACTGTTGGACTCTGTTCGAACTTAAACAACTCCTTTCCATATAAAACTAGACCCTGTCGGCAGGGTTCACTCGTGCCCTGGTGGGAATGCTTTGGATCACCCAAGTTAGTTGAATTGGAATCCCTGTGGGAGCAGTGTGGATTGCGAAGGCCGCGGCCGGTGTTTGTATATTCTATTACCTGCACGACAGATAAGCTTAAAGTGGGAGTTCCATATACTTAAGCTATAGTCTTTTTTTAAATACGGCATAGGCAGCTTAATAAACTTTTACATCAATTGCTTTATATCATCGCGTTAAATCATTTGCAATCGGCTGTGTGTCATAATTATATAGCAAACATATTATTCAATACCTTTCTTGTAACTAATAACGCCATATAAACACTTTCTTTTGTAAAAAATCCATGTTTACTTTAGTCTTTATTCAAATATGGCCGCCACGCGTATTGACCCAGTTCTCCTAGGTAAATCACATCACAGGAACCCCAACAACACAAACTTCATTAAAATACAGTCGAACCACCTACCATCCCAAACGACCACCAAAAATATGAAGCTTTGTAGAAAGGCGATCGCTTACGAGAGGTTCCAACTATATTCATTTGACTTGGAACTGAACTTTTAGTATTTTGGAAAACTGGTCACTTAGGAAAAGGCGAGGAGGTAGTACCAGGAGTCCATTACTAGGAGTGTGATTATGGTATTGATTTTGTCACCAGCACGGTCAGATAAGAATCTATTTTTAGAGCGCGCGCGAGAATGGTTGCTATGGCAATCATGTCTCAACTTTCACTGCTACTGTCTTCACTGCTACTCTCTTCACTTTCACTTTCACTCGACTCAAAAAAATTCCGCCATTTTCACAAATCAAAATGTACATGAAGAACTAGCTAAGCATGACATGGCGTAAAAACTACCACAGGCAGTCCAACCATTGTTCCTGTTTCTGATATTTTTTTCATAAAGCCTAGCTGGCAGACAATATTGGAAAAAAATATCAGCGCAGCCATCTCATAATTGTAAAGAGGTTTTGATATATACTGTCAAAATGAACAGAATTTCTGCATATTGCTGTATATATATAATATTTCAATATACACATTTCCCGCAGGACGCACACAGGGAGCCCAACATATATCTACGTTTTACGCACAGGGAGCTCAACATAATACGTATTGCGCGCGCTCTAACACAGGAAACCCATCAGAAAAAGACGCCCAACATAATACCAGAAGTACACAATGTACTTCTGATAATACGTATTGCGCGCGCTCTACCACAGGAATCCCATAAAAAAAGACTTGCGCAAAAAATATTTTTTTATTTGTTAATTAGTAGCCTCAGGAGCAATGGTTGGGCTGCCTGTGAAACTACCGGTAATTTAAACTTTAAGTCTGATGGGACATTGTACACATTAAATTTATACCACTTTTATTGAACTCAAATGTTTACTTACATATGATATAATATTCCTTACAATACCAATATTATAATATAAGCTAAACAACTTCTTTGCTCACACTTATGAGACCTTATATTTATAAGCTAAGCTTAATATCACTTAAGTGTGTCAATTCAATGAACGTTTCCTTCTAACAAAAATAAGAATACTATAACATTGTTGCTATAGTCTGTAAGCTGAGTAATGTACGACTTAAAATATTAACAATATTAGTGAATAAGCATATTTACCTTTACCTGCTAATGCAGACTTCTTTTTCCCAGAATGCAAAGTATAAAATAAGGAAAACAGGAAATATTTATTTGATCCAACTTATAAACTATTTCTGATCAGTTATATTATAAATTAACTCAACGAACTAACGGAAATCAACATGACATCCATGGCCATGACAAACGGCACCAATGACTGACAGTTTACAGGGGGATCTGTTTCTTTATGTAAAGTCAGATACACCACTATGTCATGAGCACCTAATCACTTTTCAACTTTTTTGCAGTATTTGCACCATTCATTATTTCTTCTGTGGCCTCGTCCATGGCTCGACGTCCATCTTCTTTTTCAACTTCTTCCATTAAATTGCCTTCAGGTTCTTCCTTCACACGTTCACTGTGCTCTATTTTCTTTGCATCAAGATCCAGTCGCAGCAAGAACTTCGAGTTCAACACTGGCATAATTTCATCTTCAGTTGGACCATTGACACTTGGCTCACTCCTCTCTAGGATATACTGTACAACCTAAAATTGAAAATTTTAGTTCTCTATAGCTCCATCATTACAACAAAACATAAATTAGACAACTGCGATATAGGAGCATCTTTAAACAACAGACTAATAAAGATCGATAGAGTACAATCCCCGGGGGGAACTCCCCTATAATATATACTACACAGGTATGTGCCACAGGATATGGTATGGTTTTTGAGCTCCGTTTAAGGTCTGGGTAGGGTATTGCTTTTCCTCTTTACTCTGGGATAGGGTGCCGTTTTGGTCTGGGATAGGGTATGCTTTTCACAATAACGTAACGTGTCCATGCAACTACACCAGCGTTAATAATCATAGTCTATTGACAAATTACAGTTCACAAACCCACTCATCTCCATCCCCAATAGAAAAAAACAATAGAAATATCACTATTTAGTACTAAGTTTAAGTGTTCAGTTGTACTCTACTGGAGAATATCTATTAGATTGACAACTTACTGTTGTTCTAGCCAAGTACCACTCTTCTCCTACCAAAAAATTACATTCATTTACAATCATGCCACTTTTCGCCATGAAGACTGTGGAACACGCATTGCAGCGGATGATAACTTGGTTCACGGACGAATTCTTCCCCTTGGGCACATAAACAATATCACTACGACAGTTAACGCACTTTACCACACATCTGTACTCTTTTATGGCTTCAATAGCTGTCTCAATACTGCTGATTACGTGAGGCTTTGCTCTGGTATGCTGACTCGCGCTCTCATCTACTTCCAAATCTTCATTGATAACTTCTATAGATGTCTCAAAGGTTGTGGTCACATAGCGTCTCTTGTTGAAACTAGAAACCACCGCGTTTTGGATCTTCACTACATTCCCTTTCTCCAGTACACATGCTTTAGCCTGGTCTCTCCAGAGAACAAGAGGAATCTCACCGGTTTTGTCTGCTAGTAGAATGTCCCTTTTCTCTTTTTGATTGGGATACTTTCCAACAGTTGTCATATCTTCTACCGTCAGCACTTTTGCAGTCAAATGCATGAACCTCACATGCTCCGTCTCGCCTCTTACAATTTGTCCAATATTAAATGGAGTACGATCAATCTTGAAAGCTATACTGGATTCTTTAATCTTTGTTTCTTCTGTTATCACCATCTCCATGTCTTCACTTCCGAATCGGCCTTTTTTCAAATTGAACCCCTCTATCACATATGTCTTCATTGGTTCAAAACAATCAAACTTCTCTTCATCGAAACAAACAGCACGTGTAGTGGAGCATGATTCTCTGTCACATGGAAAACATGAAACCTCGACCACCATTGCCATTGATACTCTTTAAAGGGCTCTTTGTCAGCACAGCACATCTTACAGCATTCTTACATTTTCATGGTGACATAGTCACACTTACAGATTCGTTTTTCAGCTCTTCAATACTTTTCATAACAGTCTCCTTTGACATCTTGACCACGCAATAAAAAGCGGCTAACTGAACACAAACTTGCCAAGTTGGGCGAAAAAGTGCATGCCCTGACCTGAGAACACGCTGTCGAGGAATATTTTAGCCATATTACTGCGATTCTCAGTAATATGCGAACTCAGACATTATGCAAGCAGTCGGCTGAAACTTGGTTTTTCGCTGCCGTCAATCAACATAAAAAAACAGTAAAATTATAAATAAAAGTCAGAAGACTCACCAAATGGAAACCAAATATGATTTTGAGCTAAATTATGGATCATTTGGTCGAAGAATGTATTTAGTTTTGAATTTGTTTGAGTTTTGAATTTGATTGACGGCAGCGAAAAACCAAGTTCCAGCCGACTGTTTGAGTGTCTGAGTTCGCATAATACTGAGAACTGCAGTAATGACCGGAAGTAATAATATACTGTTTAATTACTTTGTTAGGTTAGGTCTGACATAAGGAATACAATTTTGAGCTTAGGGCTGGGATACGGTACGGAAAATCGCATTTTCTGGTCAGTAATAGGGTCATGGTATTGAGGAGTCCGCGCCAACACCCAAACCCGCCAACCGCCACCCCCTCCTGAGTTAGCAGGGAGTTTGTTTGTGTTGTTGGGTTCCTGTGGTGTAATTTACCTAGGAGGACTGGGTCAATAAAATACGTTCGTGCTTCACTTCAGGCGGCCATATTTGAATAAAGACTAAAAGTAAACATGGATTTTTTACAAGAGGAGGTGTTTATATGGATATATTAGTTACAAGAAAGGTACCGGTATTGAATAATATGTTTGTTACATATGTTACACAGCCAATTCTAAATGGTATAAAGTCGATGTATTGTATACAGTAAAAAAAGACTTTATTTACATTTGAATAAGCTTACAACTGATGAGTTCTACTTCTATTAAAATATTCTTGTTGCTGTATTAAAACACACATCCATCGTTATGATTCTTGAATTTCTTATTCTTAGTATCCTTGAAATGTCAATGAACTTGTTTCAGGTTTGTTTTGGTGCATGGCTAGCATTTAACTCTTCCATATTTGAATAAAGACATAAAAATACATTTAAAATACATTTAAAAATGTATTTTAGGGCGCCTATTTTAGCGTAGAATGTACACAACTTGGTTGTTGAATCTTTGCTCTGTGTTGTTGTGGTGACAGTTTGTTGAATGGATTTTCCCATTGTTCATTTTCTTTCAAAATAGATACATGTAGTATTGACGTTTGTGCTATCAATCCACATTGTGGCATTGATACATGGTGTAGCATTTATAAGTAGGTACAATGTATTCATGTGTAGTTATGTCATTGGTGCCATGCTGCAATTAAGTCCAACTCTTGTAAGAGGTCAGATGAATATGCACAAGTGTTTTGAGGTTGCTCTGTTGAGAGAAATTTAAAAATGATGAATTAGTACATTTCAATATATTTTTGGGTTTAGATGGTGTAATAGATGTACTTACCTTGATATGGATGTATGCTTCATTTTAGGCACCAAAGCAGGTGCCTGTTCTTCGGTGCCTGTTATGTCTCCTGGGCAGTATTTAGAGGGAACATTTGACACTGGTCATTGTTTTAATATCATTTCATACTCTCTGACACATTTGTTCTAATTGTGATGGTACCTTCACAAAATCTATTTCTATTCAACTTAGTGATATGAATGTCACTGTATTGTGCATTTTATGTGAAAGTACATTGTGTAATGAAGTTGTTTGTACAATGTATCAATGATTTTGTTCATATAATAATTATATACATGTACACGTATTGTACATACAGTTAAATGTTCATTTAAAACTTACGGATTATAATTTGGATGGTATCATGATCAGAGTAGTAAACATTAATAATATTATTTTGAATTATATCAAAGGCTGTTGGTCTTAGATAAATATTGTTGTACAATTTGACTATAATTTAGAGAGGTCATTAGGGATTTAAGTGGTGTGACATCATTTTCATTGAAGTAATTGATATTAAAGTCTCCCATAACTACATCAAAATCATAACTATTGAGGATATGTTCCATACTAGATATATAGTGTGATATGTTTGAGGCTTGTTTTCTATAGAGCAGTAGGAATGATTGACTTTGGTGTCTCATACTATTTATTATTACGAATCTCAGTGCATTTATTGAGGGGAAATATTGTTGCTCTGTGATTTCTATGCTATCTTTGATACATACTGCTAGACTGGAGTATTTATCAAATACATGATCTTGTCTGTACAGTGTTAATGGATGCAAATTATTTCTTATTTCTGTATCAGTGTCATTTGGGAGGAGCTGTGTTTCTGTGAGAGCTATGACATCACTATTACAAATATTTGCATCAAACTTGATATCAATGCTGTGTTTTCTGATAGATCTTATATTTAATAGGCATATGGTAAGATCAGTGTTGTTGGAGTGTGTACTTTGAAATGTTTCATCTAAATGTATAGATGGCAAATTTGGTATTGATGAAATATCTCTCAACCTTTGATATTCTTCATGAACTTTAGGATTTGCCTTTACATGTTTGCTTTCAATTTGTCCCAGGATGTGAATACCTTGTAAGGAGGTTGAACGACTCAACGCAACATATATTTGGCCATAGTTGAATGATCTTTGTTTATTTAAATTAAAACTGATGACAACATTTTGCAATGTCAGCCCTTGCACTTTGTGTACCGTACAGGAATAGGCTAGTGTGAGAGGAAATTGTATTCTTTGTATTTCTGGAGAAGAAGGTTTACCTGGCCTAACTTTGATTCTTGTTAGTACAGGTTCAATAGGGACAACTGTGTTTTCTCTGGCAAAAGGATTTGGGCATTTTGCTATAACATTCCTCCCAGCTTCATTGTCATCAAACTTGATGTAGATAACAGTTGGTTTCTGTGTATTTTGATTAACTTCAATTTTAGTTACAGTTCCCATTTGACCATTTATGAGTCTATCACCAATGTCAATGTTAGTTGTCAACATTACTCTTGCAGTTTCCTTAATGAGGATTTCATAATCAAGTCCACCTGTTTCAGATCTTCCTCTTAACAAAACTTTATTAATATCTTGTCTTGACACATGTTGTGGGTATTGATCTACTGCCTTAAGATTGAATTGTGGTGTTGGTATTTGCTCTAATTTTCTGAGGTTATACTCATTAACAGGTTTATTTTCAGCCCAAATGTGTAGAGCATCTGATGGATAATTATCATCTGCTGGTGTAATTGATCTTGATTGAATACATTGAATATCTTCTTCAGTTTGAGAAGCTGTTCTGAATCTGTTTAAAAGTTCAGTGAATGGTTGATCATCTTTTTGTCTCATAATTTCAGTGAGCTCTATCATTGTAAAAACTTGCCATGGATGACACAGGTTGAAAGCATCATTTTTGTAGTCATCAAACACAGGTTTCCTACGTATTGGAGGGAGCTGATATAGATCACCTACAGCAATAATACTTATGCCTGCAAATAGCTGTGAGTTGGATGTGCCAAATATTTCCTTTAATCTTTGATGGATGTTAAGCAAAGTAGTGTTTCCAACCATAGATATATCATCTATTATTACGAGTTTGAGTTCAGATAAAGATAATCTTAGCTGTGTTCTCTTTTGATCTGACATTGCAGGTAGATGATCTCCAGTTTCTTTGGGAATTGACAAAGCAGTATATATTGTAGTCCCATTTATGTTGATGGCAGCAACACCAGTTGGAGCAGTTAAAAGGACAGTAGGTAATTCAGGGTTCTTAGGACCATGTCTGAAGGTTTTTGTTGCGGTGTGATAAATTGTTTTGATCAAGTGACTTTTACCTGCACCAGCTCCACCAGTCACAAATAGATAGATTGGTTTCACTTCTTCAGGTTTTAAGGTATTCATGTTTTTCATCTTGTTTCTACACCAGGAGAGAACGATGTTATATGCACAGCGTTGTTTGTTATTCAAGGATCTAACAGACTCACGAAGAGTGTCATCAGATATTTCTGCAGGCTGAGTATGTGTTGTTATTCCAGAGGAGACATGTTGATTAGAATCAGAAGTTGAATGAAAATCTGAAGGTAGTTGCTCGTTAAATGATTCTTCGGGTATAGAATTGTCTTGTATCTCTGAATGTAACTCAGAATTCTCTTGATCATTGATGGGATCGTATGAGTGAATGATATTACCCTGGTTGTTTCTTAGAGACTCAAGGGCTTCTGCTACAGCATGTGCATCCGGTTCAAATATTGATTGATTCTGCTCTACAACTTATTGAACATTAGGCTCATAGAACTTTGATGCATAGGATTGATCTGTACCAATCAAATGAGTTTCCTCTCTCCATGGGTAATACAGCATCAGTAAATGGTGGAAATACTGTTCAGGTTATTTTCTCTTGTTTGGGGTGTGGTACCTAATGACAGCTTTAACTTTTCTGCATTTCATCTTCTCATTAGTATTCATTAGTTTTATTTCATGTGGAAGTGAGGAATTGTTGTCATCTGCAGGTGAATGTTGCAGTTGAATGATGTCATCAGTAAGAACTTCTGGCTGAGCATCAATAGTTTCCTGGCAATCTTTTTTATAATCTTTGTAATAGTAAGCAGCAAACTCAGCTAGACAAAGGTTATCAACAGCAGGAATAGTGTTAGGTCTATTAGGGTAGCGCTCGATTAGGTTTGACTTGAATATGTCTGTACTATCGTCACCAAGATCTTCAAGTTCTTGCTTTGTTTTTGCAACCCTTACTCTTTTTTCTGGTAAATCTGTACTAACAAAAACAGTTCCTGGAAATATTTTTCTTAACCACAGTTCAGGCATGCACCTATAAACACATTCTTGTGAACTAACTTCTCTCGTGGAAAGAAAAGCAGCACCTTTTATTTTCAAGCCATCTCTGATATTCATGTTGGCAGCTTTAGCTTCTTTTGCTGCACTCATTATAGCCTGTGAACATTCAGTTTCATCCTTTGTGAAATATGAACATACATATGTTATGCATTTATAGTGGTTGAAAACAGATTGTAAATCAACATTTGCAGCGAAACCCTTTATACCAGTCACAAAGTAGTTGTTAATGAAACAGCTGTCCAATGGTCTTTTAAGGTGTAATTCATAGTCTGAATCAGGTGACATTGATAAGGCAGAGTAATATTGTTCCTCTGTTATACCTACAGAACTGAAAATGTCAGCTTCAGTTAGATAATAGATTTGGGTCGTAATCTGCTGGCTTACTGGGATTCAACACTTTGTTTATTTTTTCTTTTACAGATGTAAGGATTTCCTTTTGTTTGTCATGGGCATGTTTCTTAATATCGTCATCAAGATCATCAGAAAGAGGTTCTGCTACTATTGTTTTGTTTGTGAAAAACTGGCCAAAGTTAAATCTGCATTGAATGTTTTTGTATTTTCTGCAGGTTTTCGAATGGCTGTGTTTTTGATAAAATTTTACCAATTCATGTAGTTCAGGGTCTGTTGCGTCATTGGGTAGGTAGGCTTGTACATGTTTATCTATAAACTGAATATAGGGTTCCTTGGTATCTGGTGTTAGTTTAGGACAGTCTGAAGTCCATATTAAGGCATGTAAGTGTGGAGATCCTCTCATTTGAAACTCAATACGAAGGGCATAATACACTATTTTACCAATAGGATTTGCATTGCTGAGTAAAACTTCAGTAAAAAATGTTTCAACTCTGTACTGGAAATGTTTAGCGACCACCACAGGATTAAGATTTAACATTGAACACTTTTCATTATAAGACAAAGCATGAACTTGTTCATCAGTCATGTTCATTCCTCTTGTTCTAGCAATTATCTGAAATAGTTCAGGCCATCTAAGATCAGCACAGGACAATGTCATAAACCATGTGGGTATACCAAGTTGCTTAACCATTGCTACAACTTCATACATAAATTTCTGCCAGTAGGGAGGGGTTCCTGGAATTTGTCTCAAAAATAAATATGCCTGGTCTTGACAAATAAGATTCTGTAAGGTTTGTGCATTTGATCTTAATTGTGAAGCAGTGAGGGAGTGTCCATGAACTTTTGTTAAAGCAATATTTATGCTATCTGATACCTTCTTTTGTTCAATTATAAACTGTGCAAAAAAATAGGTACTCTGGGTTAGTTGCGAATCTGCCACTATGGTGTAGTAATCTTGCATTAAAATATTTCACAGGTGTGAGCTTAACTTCTCTTTCTACATTGTAACCAAATCTTCCTTTAGGGAATAACACTGGAAATGCTAACTCTTCACATTGTTTGTCCATCATGAATGATACAGGGTGTTTATTTTCTCCTGGAGCAATATTGTATATTTCACTGCCTGATGAAACATTTTGTTCTATAGTAACAGGATAATCTGGTATGACTGATTGTAGGCAGGTCTCATTAGTTGGTGCTCTATGTTCATTTAATGGATCATCTATCTCTTCAATATCATTATCTGTGGTAACAACATGTTCATGAGTATCATCCAAGGGGGTTTGTTCATTATTCAAAGCAGCATGTGGTGGGTCATCTGAATCAGATTCACTGTTCTGTAATGACGTAAGAGTAGAGTCAATATTCTCAATGTCTATTGTTATTGTATGGTACAATGCATTGTTTACCCTAAGCCAATTGAGAGCACTGAGTATAAATTGAGGACGCACAGCTTGAAAGTACACATGACCTCTGAATTGAAGTTTTCTTTTTAGTTTTAACATAATTATACCTGATCTTTCAGGAGGGCGTGGTAAAATGTGGCAAGTCTGGTCACATTCAACAGGTACATTACAAATGGCACCTTTAATCTTTCTTTGTTGGCCGTTTGGCATTACAACTATTTTCTCAAAGACAATTCTCTGTGCTATAAGTATTTGCTCAAGGTTCTCTAATACTGCAAGTTCTGAAGGTATGTCATCAACATACATATCATTACATACAGCTTGACATGGAATTTTTCCTTTAGCTAACTTTGAATGACAGGTTTTACAAATGTATTCTTTGTTATCAAATGACATTTTATCTGTAAAAACATGATCAATGTTGACATACTTATGTTTTTTGAAATCGACGACAGACTTTCGGTATATCATTCTATTGCAGACAGAGCATATATAATAGGGACCTTCTTTTATTTTCTTGTGAAAAATTGAAATGTAATGATTTATGTGAAAGTTTGATGTACTTTTTGTTTGTCTAGCCATTTTTGATGTTTCTCTCATTCTGGCAGTTTCCTCTTCTTTTCTTTTAGGATCCATATTGTCATATCTTTTTCGACATTCTGATATATATTGTTGTTTCTGATTTGGGTCCATTGATCTGTATTTTTCTGCATGTGTTTCAACTAGTTTATTCTTTTTGGAGCGATCCATTGATCTGTAATTCTCTGCACATCTTTCAAGTAGTTTATTCTTTTTGGAGCGATCCATTGATCTGTAATTCTCTGCACATCTTTCAAGTAGTTTATTCTTTTTGGAGCTATCCATTGATCTGTAATTCTCTGCACATGTTTCAAGTAGTTTATTCTTTTTGGAGCTATTCATTGCTTTGTATCTTTGTTTATCATTTTGTATCCGTACTTTCTTCTTTGCAGGTTCCATACACGAATAACTCTGTTTTTTGTTATTCTTAATCACCTGTTTTTGTTCACTTGACTTGTACTTCCTCAAAATATTTTGTCTTTCCTTATTTGTCAATTCACAAGAACAGGATAAAAAAAATACCACGTACTCTTCTTCATTAGAATTATGTTCTTTGATAATATTACAAATAGTTTGAATAAGAGTCGATATCACTTAATGAGTCAGAAATGCCAATCTTTTGATTGTTACATGTTAGTACATAATACCTCTTTGTTTTTAAATTCTGTTGCATGACACAGCTTATACAATAATCAGAGAAGCAAAGCAAAAATCCAGTAGTTTTGACATCTGTATTTTGTAAAATACAATTTTGAAGAAATACTTTACTAGAATGAGAACCATGTGACATGTGATCCATGATAAGTTGATGTACATTCTACATTAATAGCTGTATCAAATATATTAATTTTCTTTGGTAATTCTCTTGCATCATTCTTTACCAAATTATTATAAAACAAATTGGCATATTCATTAATAGCATCTAATGTTACAGGATTCCAATAATCACATGATTTGATGAGAGAAAAACATATAGAGTAAACAGATAAGGCACAACATTCTTTATTCATAGGAACATGTTTGTTTCCATTGTCTGAAATACCACTTTCAGGTACTTGTAAATTATGATCATTTCTGGGTGTGTCTGAATCTATATTTGTTGATGAATTGTTATGGTCTGATACAGCAGTTGAAACATAATGTACTTCATCCACATGACCAATGTGTATTATAGTATAATTATTATTTCCAGTCTGTATTGGCCTAATAACAGTGAATGCTGCAAAGCCCTCATTTGATTCTGTAATACGGATGGTAAGATTCATAGCATCTGCAACTGCTTGTATGATTAGTGCATCACACCATGTAACTTGTCGAGACATATTAGATATATATGTTATCCATGAATGAGCTGTATTACTCTCAATAAACCTTTCTGGATTATTTCTCATGTATTGAACACCAGCAGTACGTACATCCATGTGATAGTTGGTTTCACCATATAATTGATGTGATACTGTTCTAAAAAAAACAATCACCTGCACCGCCAACATCTAATGATCTTAAACCTTGCTCGGTTAATCTAGACTGTAATAACACCATTGGGGGAATTCTTGACACTGTATTATTTGCATTGGAATCTGGGCCTGGGTTTACTTCAATGTCACCTGAAATCAGTAACTTTCTCCTTGAAACACAATACCTCTGATGCTGTTTATTGCATATTGGATAACAATCAACAATAATAGTAACTAAGATTTTTGATATTTTATGCTTGGCTCTTCTTGATTGACTAAGATAATTATTACCATATTTCTGACTTACTTCTCTCCTCATATCATAAGATACAGAAATACAACCAACGGCAACAACACTTTTGGCATGACAGTTTTGTAGATTTGAGTGTTTCAATAACTTTGATTTTTGATAACAATGGTTCATTTGTTTACTGTTTGTTTCATAGTATAACTTTGATTTTTGATAACATTGGTTCATTTGATACTTGTTTGTTTCATTATACCTTTGCAATTCGACCGTACTTGTGGTCTCTTCGTTATTTGCTGCTGGGACAGCTCCCTCACGAATGGAAGGGGTGGCGACCATATATTTGCTGGTCTCCGTTATTTGCTGCTGGGACAGCTCCCTCACGAATGGAAGGGGTGGCGATCTCAAATTTGACTAAAGTCCAAAATGGCCGTCGTCTTGTACTTCTGAGCATGTGCACCCTGTGCTAACCGCAAGGGATGCTGGATACCTGTGGTATGTAAATTTCGAAGGCCGTGGCTGGAGATTCCACAGGCAGCCCAACCATTGCTTTTGAGGCTACTAACCGGTCTGTGGCAAATGTTTGGGGTCTGGGTTCATGCGTAGTGTTTTGGATTTGACAAAGTCCCACATCGATTGTGAGATAGATAAATGTTTGTATATAAATGGTTCCAATACATTTACACATGATAAAGATACTAGATATCGGCATATTTGGTCTCGATACCATGTGACCGGATATTGCACAACTGACGCCCCCCCCCAAAAAAAAAAAAATACGCGTTGGGTTTTATAACTCGTGCGGCCTACGGCCTGGGCACGAGTAATAAATTCTTGCGATGCTTTTCTGATATGATTTCAGTCAAAATCAGAGTCAAAATACTCGGCCTAAAAAAAAAAACCACCTGCTTTGAACCGGAAGTTAGTTTTCTCGGACGTCCGCATTCTAAAAATAGCTCATGGTCTCTTGAATCTACTCATTCATTCAATCAATCATTTTAATTTTTTTCGATCTATTTATTGTATATGTGTCGCAGGGCTCCTTTTGATATCAGAGGCTTCTAATTATAAATAAAGGTGTCTATCTATCAATCATTCAATAAGCGCTCTTATTATAAAGCACGGATGCTACGCGCGCTCTTATTGGTCAATTAGCGGGCTGTAACTTCCCGTACGGCTTTGCGAAAAAACTGACCTCGCGCTCGGTTAGAGGTATTTATTTTACAGACATGCCACAAATTATAAAGAAACAAATATATTATACACCTGTTTTCGTTGCCCTTTTACAAAATACAAAAAATAGTAAAATAGCAAAAAAGGAATTAATTAGAGAAACAAAAGAAATGCGCTCAAGCTGAACTCTGGGTTTTTGTTTCTCTAATTAATTCCTTTTTACTATTTACTATTTTGTATTTTGTAAAAGGACAACGTTTTTGAAAACAGGTGTATATATAATTAAGCTATATAGTAAAAATGTAAAGCATAATTATATAATATGTAAGACTCTACATATAGTCTACCGGTCCGTGTAACACTCCACAATTGAATTTTCTATTGGAAATCTTAAAACCAAAATACAAAATTGCTCGTGTTTTAAGAATTTTGATTATTACAAACTAATTTCAAAATTCAATATTGCTACATTTTTGTATATTCAAACTTTAGAATTAAGTTCAAAAATCTTAAAAGCACACAAAATCACATATTTTTAATTTTTAAAAACCAAAAAAAGAGCTAATTGATTATTGACAAAATCTTTGTAATTTAAGATGGAAGCTCCCTTTAGGGGAGGGGTCAAAGGAGCTGTTGGTCGGACAATATATTTACATTGCCACCTCACCCATATATGTTACTTTTCAACCAAGGTACACCCGCTCCCACGACTGAACTTCTGGTGCACATGCCATAATCTACAAACGTGAAAAATCATTTTCGACCAATCATAGCTCTCCATTTTGTCAGCCAACTTCTCATTTTGAACTACATGGATCTTATGTCCATGCTGCAAAATATGGATTCGGATTTCGAAGTCTTTCCGTGTCCCATCGCCTTTGTGCCTGATAAAATGGAGTTGTTTTGCTAAGCTTTGCGGCCGAACCGCTCGTTTCCCACGATTATAACCCCTAGAACGAAGGAGAGTTAATATTCTTCTACCGTATGTATGCCCAACCTGTAAAAGAACAATAAGCATATACTAGTATAGTACGCTATTAGAATCGTTCAATGAACTTGGTACTACTGACAGTGGAACCCGGCCTTACGGACACGCAGTTAATACGGACACCCGGTTAATACGGACACCCGGTTAATACGGACATGTTGTTCTGTCCCGGCTGAAACTCCGGCATACAAATGCCTATAAAATATACCCGTTTCATACGTACACTGACGGATAATACGGACAACGGACACTTTTTTCTCTCCAAATATGCCCATTTTCATACAAAGTCTACCCGGTTACACTTTATTTTCTCAAGACAACGACAATGTGTAAATTGATCGCTTATATTACATGCGATCAGAGATTCAAGTATTCAATAGCAATTCAAGTAGCAATAGCAATGTATTACACAATCGCGAGTGACGTAAATTGACCAACCCGGTTAATACGGACACTGCGCGGTCTCGTCCCGATGGTGTCCGTATTAACCGGGTTCCATTGTATTGAAAGTGAACTCTCGTTATAGCACACATCCTCAGGACCGTCATTTGTTGTCCGTATAAATAGCGAGAGTCCGTTATTTTCAGTCATTGCAGTATTAATTTTTGCCGGGGATCTAACCGGCCTGTCCGTACGTATTAGCGAGGTGTCCGTAATAAGGGGGTCCTCAAGGCGAGAGTTGA
>JAUJYZ010000693.1:0-72500 GCA_033675265.1 Actinostola sp. cb2023 | reverse complement strand
CCTGCTTCATTTGTCAGACTGAACTAGTTCTTAGATATTGGGTGCTTAATTGCCTAAATTTCAGCCTGGAAGTTCTTAATCCGCAGTTTCTTATATGCGGGTTTTTACTGTACTTTCTTATGCGATTTTACCGATCGAGTGCCCATGCCACACTAAAACTATCGAAAACGGATAAGTTTATCTATGAAAACGTAGGTTTTCGAAAATGCTTTCTAAAGCAAGCGGAGACTTTTGAAACACGAAAACGCAGGTCTATCGTTTTAGGAAGAGACCATTATATATAACGTGAGCTTTTCAGAAACGCATACGTCACAACTCAGCCCCAGTTTCTCGCTGGCACTACTGGAGCATGCGTATTGAACATTCTCGTACCCAGAGCCCGCTCGTCATTTGGTTTGTCGCTGGCACTGGGAATCCCTGAAATTTTAGCGAATTTCATTGGCTGATGAAATCAACAATGACTGATCGTATTTGATTGGTTCATGAGATCAACAAAGATTCAAACTTGCAAGGCGAACGAAAGGAATGACAGCGACGGTTGTATTTTCATACAATGGTATTCCGTTATTGAATTATAAAGCTATGGAAATGAGAGTGACTGTGTAGACATAAATTGATCTGAATTCGTAAAGGGAGATCTAACAATACATAAATTATAAAAGTAAAGTAACGGCTACAGACACAATCGATCGTACTCGCTTTGAGTATTCAAAGGAATATTTTTATAATTCAAGAGAAACAATAACAAAGCGGAAGACAGGAAGGTTCACATGCAAGATTATATTAGAACATGTATTTATCGTCCAGCCTTTACCGCAACAGAGCCAGAGAAGAACCGGTGATGAACGTCGAAGGGATTTTAAACGTACACGAAGATAAATGTACAAACTCTCAGGCATATTAAGGCCTGGGTCAAAGCTGATTTCGCCCTTTCAAGGTGAACAGTAAACTTTGGTAGGTTGTACCCAATAGCATCGAGTTCACTACATCTAATATAAACTGTCCTATTCTACATTTTGGCTTATGCTGTTGCCATGGTGACACGTCCTGTGACATTTGACCTCAATTGCAAGAAAATATGATATAATGCTTCGGGAGAGCAGTAAAGCGTAAAAATATCAGAGAGTAAAAGTGTGGAAGTAAAGCATGTTGTCATGTAGTTTTTCAGTCCAACTAGAAATCTTGGAAAAGTAAGTTAATTTCTTAGAAAATTCAGGATATCAAATTTCACATTTACCTTAATTAGCCTTTCCCTTAAAAGTTCCACCCATTCCAGTTGGATCGAAAATGTATACACTAACCCTGATACAATTACGCAAAGATACCCGCAATGTTTAAAGTCTACCTATCTCCCAGAGGCTTTATCAAATTTTCTTACAATAAGGGTCAAAGGTCAGATTACATGTTTCATGGAAACTGTTATCAGAAAGTGTTAGCATCGACCTCACACATCTGCCAATTTATCAAAACAATTTTAAAAATATGAGAATATAGACCCCCCCTATTGATTTGTGGCGGCCATTTTGGAAGAGAAAAATACCCAGCTCATACCTGAGCGTTGTGTACTTGTTAGTTTGAATATTCAAACCAACGTAAATACTACGTAGCCAGTAGACTCTTCCACAGTACCCGCTCTCAGCGGTCTTTAGTATGAGCATGCGCTCTGACGACTTGGTCGTCAAATTTTGCCGACCGAGCAACAGGGTTTCCCAGAGCCAGCGACAAACCAAATGACGAGCGGGCTCTGGGTACGAGAATGGCGTATTGAACAGAAAAAACGTCCGAGCAGAGCCTGGTGACGAAAACGCATCTTCATCCCCTAGTGTGGACGGTCGAAAACGATGTGAAAACGATCGATAGTATGACGAGACCTAAGCCCATCTAACCGGCCGCACTCAGAGTGTGTGCGTCAGCGTCGTCGTCTCTGAGCCACACGCAGTTTTATTTGGGGTACAACAGGGTATAGTGTATTATTCATCATGTATATAAATGACCTACCACGTAATATCAAACTCTGATAAGGTGCACGGAGCTCTATGGCAGCCGATGACACACTTCTCTATTATTCTAGAGTAATAATGTCTGTTCCATCGAGAACAGTAATCAGTCCATGGCTATATATTCTAACTTTCTCATTCATAGCTTTACTATTAAAACCCAAAGAATGTTAGTCGGCACTCACCAGCGGCTGATTTTTCTATCCAAGCCAATCAGTAATGAATTAGTATTTAAATATCTATGGGTATTACAGTGCGACTACACCAACCAAGGCCACCCAAACAAATTTTGAATCAAAGTTTCTAATCACATTTGTGACGCTGAATAACAGAATGATCTCGAATTCTACAATTTAAACTGTTTCTTGTTCACTCTTGATCATATGCATACACGTATAAAGTAAAATATATGCTTTTAAAGCGAAAATTTGTGCAGATTCTATTGTTTAAATACTGAATTGCGATTGAATAATTTGTATTAAAATTTGCTTGGGTGGCCTTTGGTGTAGTCACACTGTAATGGATCAAACCCTATCGTGGAAAGATCACGTTAATTATATTGGGAACAAGATCTCAACATGATCACGGCTTCAGATGCTGTCTAGAGCTCGTAAAGTACTACCTAGGTCAACTTGTATTACTTTATATAATGCAATGATCCTTCAACCCTTTCATGAATCGGCTGTGCGATGAGTCAGATCTGGGATAGCTGTGGAGCCCCTAAAACCTATCTAGAGAAGCTCAATCGACGAGCTGCCATTGAGGGCGCGCCGGCTAATGGAACCATCTGAAGTTAAATATGTACTTGGTTGGCCCTCCTTACTGACTTGGAGAAACGATCTCAAAATGCGTGTTAGTTTTCAAGGCCTTGAATGACCTAGCCCCATCCTATTTTCTGTCTGGATTCAAGCACGCTTATGAAATATATAAATCTAAGCTAAGACTCGTCATCGCGATCTCCTACGTTTGTCCCTTGCAAAAACTAAAGTAAGTATCAAGGAAGTTTTCGTGTGAATGGCGCGCGCACTTTTAACTCCTTGCCGCCAAAATGATCAGTAAGATCCACAGGCAGCCCAACCATTCCTTTTGAGGCTACTAAATAATTCAATAAAATGATATTTGCGTATTTTTTTGATGGGTTTCCTGTGGTAGAGCGCGCGCGCAATATATATAATACGTAGATATGATATGTTGGGTTCCCTGTGTTTAGTACCGTATAATATTGGGCTCCCTGTGCGCGTCCCGCAGTACATGTGTATATTGAAACAAGGTATGAAACTCGGTCACGTGACAAATAGGTTTTTGCTCCTAATCTTTGTCAATATGACGTGAAATTTCAATTTTTCTTCGGATAACTAAACCTTACCGTATTCTCTAAACACTTTATAAGTATCAGTCATCTAACTTCACCGTACGCTGATAAATTTTAATTTTGACATTTTGCGCCTCATGGACCGATGTGCGCCGCACGCAGCTGGTGCAAATTTTCCGTGAAACATTCGGATTTTATTTTACCTTCGAGAGGACATCGGCCAGCGTTCGAAAAATCTGAACTTTGTTTTAGTATTTATATTTTTACTAAATATAAACGAAAACATCTACAATATACTTTATTTGTTTTCTCTTTTGATTTTTATAAAGTATTTGTTTTAATGCAGAATAGTCTCAATATTTAGTACTACACAAGACATCTTTGCTATCAGTGTTTGTAAACAAAATGACAAACAAAAGTATTTATTTCAACGTTAACAATCAGTTAAAATATGTTTACTAGCTTTTTACATACTGTTTTGCCGTTCTTTCTATGCAATTTATTCACTATATTGATCAGTAATACTACACGTCTACAGTCGACACAGTACAAGTTGTGAATGAATAACAAACGTCGGAGTTCGTAAGTTTAATATGAACACTTTGTATGAACTTAAGCGATACTTACATTCTTACGAAAACCGTATTTAAGTTAATTGAATTATTATTATTATTAAGTTAAGTGAAGAGTTGTCCATGAAAACGGCCTAAGTGACTTTTCTGATGATTTTTAAAATATTATGCAATTGCTTTCAAAAATACACCTACTGGCTTATTGATACCTATATAAACATGATTTGGTCATTTTCAGAGCGATTACACTAGAAAAAGAGCTTGTTTTGCAGTTTGTTTTTCATAGAAATCAAAAATGCGCGTTTTTGACGTCATGACAATGTGCGACATTTGACTTTGATTTTCTTCCAAAATATATCATTGTGAAACAAAACGCCACTTGCTCAGCAAACTTCCATCTCTCTTCTTGATATATTCGGGGATTTTCAATTCGACTATTTCAGGATCCCTGTTGTTTTCGAACGCACGACCGAACTGCATTCTGAGATATCATGAAACTTTTTGTCAGCGACATTCCGTACCTCCATGCTATAGAGATATTTTATAAAGTCTTTAATCACCCGCACCTACAGGCAAAATAATGCACCGGTTGCATTCTTTACTAGTCGAAAGTCGCCAAAACTGCCTTAGTAGGTCCTCGAATCCACCACAGAACGACCAGAGACAACAACTCTCACTCAGTTGAATCCGCCATTTTGGAAATCTGACGCCGTGTTTGCAGATTCAGTTTCATCGTGAAATTGCACCTCAGCACCCCTGATTTCTTCCAGGAGAATGGCCTCTACCACCACATTCAAGCTTAATGATGCTGTTCTGGGGGCTTCTGTGGTGAAAACATGGCAATAAAAGACTTTAAATAGTGGCAAAGTGGCCCAGTTCTGCGAAGCACTTCCAGAACCGATAGCCACGCCACGAGAGAACTTAACCGCGTGATAACTTGAGCCTGCGAGCTGTCAAGATTTCCATGGCAACCCCTTTTATGGAATCAAAATTCGCTAAAAACTTCAAAAATCTCTGGACCGGAAGTGAAATGTTGAAATCATTCACATCTGAAGGTTTGTTATTGGTGAACAACACGTACAGATCACTGACGCGTAAACGTATCCTATTTTGCATACGTAGTGCCCAAACTTCGAGTGTAATCGATCTAAAAACATCAAATCATGTTTATATAGGTATTTAGAAGCCAGTAGGTGTATTTTTGAAGCAATTGCATAACATTTTGAAAATCATCAGAAAAGTCACTTAGACCGTTTTCATCGTCAGCCCTTTACTTCGTGTTATGATTCTCTCTTCGGATTTTGGGCTTCCTGTGGTGTGCGCGACACCACAGGTAACCCGCCAAAAAGGATGACATTCAAAGTCGATTTTCCCACTCAATTTGTGAAAATCTAAAACTATTTCTTCACTCAAGTATATTACATCTCTAGGACATAGCGGAAAAACTGCAAAGCTGTTGTTTTCATACAGTTTTCATTAACTGGCAATGATACATCAAGAACTGCAATTGATACATTTGTGATACCATTACTCAAAACTTGTGACAAAATCTTATTAAGTTACAGTAAAGCTTCTCGGAGATATTTACGAAAACGATGGTTTTTCTGCTGATCAAAATGTCACCACTCCCAAAGTACAAGGCCTTATATCTCTGAGACACATTCACCGAATTTTGGTGGCATTTGATATTTTGTTATTTGAGCATAAAAGGGCTTGTATACAAAATATTGAGCTTGACAACCTATAGGTGTCCTTATTAGAAGAGGCTATAAAACGTTTTTCCGCTCTGCCCATCTCTAGAGCTATCTATGGTCTGAGTTCCGTTACAAACAGAAATCTAGAAGTAGGTAAAAACGATCATTGAAATGTGGGCTTCCTGTGGTGTGCTCAAATATTAAAACGCCAGAAATTCGGTTAACATTAAACCTAAATACAGTAAATTAAAGTTTTATCTAGCTTCCTATTGATATTTCGTATTTCTAAGTAATATTTGTCTCAAAGTTTAAGCTTTGAAAATTTTCGATTATACAACTGATACTCAGGTTAATGATTTGTGCATTTATCAGCCTTCACAGAAATCTCCCATTGACATTGTACAGTAATAAAGAAAAGCTTATTAATTCCCGCGTATAATTAAACTGCAGTTGCTTAATATTTCAGTTATTTGCTATAATATTTGAAAGGCTAAATTGCTACATTGTGAATAAAACGACTGTTCAACAGAATCATACACAGCTGGATGTCGTTCGTGCTTTATTACTCGTACCCAGGCCGAAGGCCGAGGCAGGAGTCTTAAATTGCAGATCGTCTTTTTTGTTGTTGTTGGTGGTGGGGTTATAAAATGGAAGATGGAGACATGAAGTCTCACCACAAGAGAGATTACAAATCACAAACCAATCAGGAGGCACCGGAGGTCAAGCAGGGGCAAGTTCAGTTGTCAGTTGTCATAATCAATCACGTATATTAAAAATATATCTAGCTGACTACATGTAGTTCTCCAAATCTAAGTATGTTTTCTCGATGTTGGTCGTTTATACAAATTCTGAGCTGGCCCGGCGGTATTATGTTGTCGAGTGCCGGGCGATTCCAAATTCTGTATGTTCTACCGAGTCACCCAACAAGTAACCAAACACTGATTTGATCCGACTATAATCGTTATCTCAGATCTAAACATTGAGAAATGTTTTTAGTCGTGAATACAGCTATGATGACGAAGCACAATCTGCAATCGAGTATGACTGTGAACGGGAATGATAAACACTAAAGCAACTCTTGCTAGACAGGTTTTACACATCTCGTAATTGGAGGGACGGAATATTCCCGGCCTATCTAATCAACGAGCTAATTCTGAATGGCTTGAGTTTCCCTGCCAGGATTGTCCTTTTTCCAAAAATACCTTTATAAAGTGGTTCAAAGAAAATTGTCTGGGGTGAGAATGAAAACGTCAGTTCAGTTCGTTCCAGGGGCCCGTTTCTCGAAGCGCGCGGTAAATTATCGGGCCGGTTAATCTACCCGTAAACTTCCCGATAAACTATAGTGGTGTTTCTCAAAGTGCGCGTTATTTTCGGACCCGTTAATTTTTGCGTTAATTCACGGGAAAGTTTACGGGTGCTCGCATGCTACCGTTAACTTCCCGTAAACGAAAAAATGGCGGCCGGATATGGAGCAATTTGCTTCGGTCAATTTCGTCAAGACAAAAGTTTTAAAGATCGGATTTCCCTCGACTATAGGTTGTCTTCTCAAAGAATAAGATGGCTGGTGAATAAATTGTCGCCCGAGTTGAAGAGAAAAACGAAGCGCAACTTCCCATTAAGTTGCGAAGTGCAGCAGTAAGACTTTCGACATGAAATCTACTTTTAAAATATATTGTCTATTCACAGTGGACTTGAACTATTTTAGGTCGTTATCAGTTCCGTTTTTCATTGATATTTCAATGTAGTTGATTGATAAACATGTCCATAACGTACTTCAGTCACTTACAGACCTTTCAGAGAAAATTCGACAAATACTTCGTGTTGTGAAACCGTATGTTACATGGCCCAACCCGGGCGCTGGTTGGTTGGGGTGTAACAGTATAGAAATCCAGTACAATCCAGTCGTTATCCAGAGACTTGTCCGTTTTATTACTCGAGACTTAAATCTTAGCTTTACAATTCCAATACTGAATCGTTCTCTGCTGTCCTGTCGTGTCATCTGCCATATGATACTTTATGAAACTTAATATCATGCGTGCAAACTCAACCGCTGACACTCTCCCCGACTTTAGGGGTCAGCCCTATAAAAACTTCACCTAAGATAACATTATAGCTAGCTCTCTGAAACCTTGCGGGGTGATCAATCCCAGTCTCTTATTCGCTATATCACAAACTTATCCTACTGACGGCTATTACTATTGACTCATCCGTTCCGTCATTCGTGAAGTCACTACAGGTGTCTAGTACACCTTGATATTCCTATCTCTATTCATAGGTTGCTGTGTGTCTTCTGGTGTTTTTTTTTTTATAAAAAAATAAATCTTCAAAAAAATGTTACTAATTCTATAAGAGTAAATATTGTCCAATAATGTTCCTGTAACTGATTATGTTCGTAGACTTAGTATACGGGCATTCTGTAGTTCATAGGCACCATGTACCAAGGGTACTGTAATGGCCGTATTGCCTGGGAAGCCGTAGCTGTAAGTCGGTTGAACTGCTTGAATAAGTACTTGGTTGCCATAAACATCATAACCAAATCTCATTGGTGGGTTTCGAACCCGTCTGGGGTAGACGTTCTCTTCTCTGACGTCTACTGGTGCCAATGCTTCTTGTGGTTCTGCTGCAAATGAGTCTTGTGGTTCAGCTGGTGTAGCTTCCTCTGGTCCGTCTCTACCCACTGTGGGTAGTTCTTCCACGTCTCTCTCGGCTACTCTGGCTCCATCGAGCTCGTCGTCGTCCGAGAGTGGAATGCTTCGGGCTTCGGTATTGTCACCATCCCACGCCTGTGCTTCCGCCTCCTCTGACTCATCACCTATGTCACTCCCCACGATCTCTTGATTCTCTTCCTGGTTCAACGGTTCTCCCTCTCCTACTGGGAGAAGAGGCGTCTGCACCATGACCAAATTGTCATCGCAGTCACTGTCTGAGTCGTTTGAGCTGTCACGAGGTACCTGTGGTCGTTGCTGACGTCGTCTCTGTCTTGGTCTTCGTTGCTGTATCTGGTTATCCTGCTGTTGGTTCTGCGGCGGTTGTAGAAATTCACAAGGAAACAGGAGATTTCTGTGTAGCACACGTGATTTTCCGGTCTGGTCTTCTCGCTTGACTTCGTAGACTGGGCCTGTCCCCCTGCGGCTGATCACAACGTGTACCGCGTCCTCCCAGTGCGATCGTAGCTTTCCCGGTCCCCCACGAGGTGTTAGGTTTCTCACCAGCACACGATCTCCATTCTGCAGTTCTGTATAATCGAGGCGGCGGTTATAGTGATTCTTGCTTCGAACATTTCTCTGTTCAGTTCTCTTGCTTGCCAAGTTGTATGCATCATGCATCGTTGACTTCCAACGTTGAACATATTCACTGTAACTGGGCGTCTCCTCTTCATTTCTACCGAGTATCAAATCCACTGGGAGTCTTGGTGATCTGCCATACAGTAGATAAAACGGTGAAAATCCTGTACTGGTGTTGGGCGTACAATTATAAGCGTGAACCACTTTGTTTACATGGTCTTTCCATCGGTGTTTCTTATCCTCTGGTAGCGTTCGTAGCATCCCCAACAAGGTTTGGTTGAAACGTTTGCCCGTTCCCTTGAGGATGGTATGGTGTTGTCCTCGCGTGCTTGATTCCACTTAGTTTCTCCAATTGCTTGAACAAACGATTTTCAGATTCTCTTCCTTGGTCATGAAGGATGCGCGCAGGAAATCCGAAGCGTGGAATGAAATCGTTGAAGATACGATCAGCTACGGTTGTAGATGATTTGTTCTTTGTGGGGTAGGCCTGAGAAAATCTTGTGAAGTGATCGACCACCACGAGAATGTACTCATATCCCCCAGAACTACGTTCCAAGTGGAGAAAGTCTATGGATATGAGTTCAAACGGAGTGGACGATTTGATGCTTTGCATTGGAGCCCACGTAGATAGGTTGGGGCGGCGTTGTTTAAGGCAAGGACACACCTTTGTGACAAAATGGGTGATGTCCCTCATCGTAGGCCAGTAGAACCGTTCACGCGCAAGTTGAATGACACGCTCCGCACCCAAATGTCCCATCTCTTGATGTAGTTCCTTGTAGACTAGTGCTCGCTGACTAGCCGGTAGCACAAGCTGCAAACGGTTCGCGCCCCGCCGACGCAGAAGTCCGTCGTCTCCAATTTCAAGCTTATGCCACTCTCTCAGCAATGCTTTAGTGTTCCTTGTTTCATGGCACAGCATTCTACGTGAAGGGCGTTGTCCGTCGTGCTTGAACGCCAAAACCCTGTCAATGCTTTGGTCAGCTTGCTGCGCCGTTCTTAGTTCACCGTTAGTTATTCGTTTGCCTTCAATGTCTACTATAGATGGTTCATCTACCGTATCAGTTCTGTCAGTAATCGATGTCAACCATGTTATGTCTCCTTTACATAAAGCCGTAACACCTGCTAGAGTTGCATCGATTTCGTCCTATGTTCGTGTAATGTTCCGTAAGTTTGCCAATGTCCAAAGGCATGCGACTTAATGTATCCGCAACGGTGTTCATTTTGCCTGGGTGATACTTTATAGTGAAATTGAAGTCTGCCAGCTCCGCAACCCAACGATGTCCTGTGGCATTTAGTTTCGCTGTAGACTGTACGTAAGTCAAAGGGTTGTTGTCCGTGAATACCGTAAAATGTGGCGCATAATATAGGTAGTCGCGAAAATGTTCACACACAGCCCACTTGAGTGCAAGAAATTCTAGCTTTCCTGAATGTAAGTGATAATTGCGCTCCGCAGGAGATAAAGTACGAGATGCGTATCCAATCGGTTTGAGTTGGTTGTCTAGTTCCTGATATAGTGCAGCACCAAGTCCATCTTGAGAAGCGTCCGTAAATAACACAAAAGATTTTGTCCAATCCGGGTAACTAAGTATCGGTGGTGAAACCACAGAGTCAATTAGACTATTCAGTGCTTGCTGATGCTGACTGTTCCAAGTGATCTTTGTGGCTGAACTTAGACCGCCTTTATTAGACAAAGTGTTAGAAGTTCCTTTCGGCGATTGTGTCAATTCAAAAAGACACTTAGCGATTCTAGAGAAGTTTGGGATATACTGTCGGTGATATCCTAAAGTCCCAGTAACTTCCGTACTTCGCCAACTGAAGAAGGCTATATATCCTTTAATGCGATGACCGCTTGAATATTCGATGAATCAGGACGATGACCATCTGCCGACACAATCCGACCAAGACAAGTAACTTCAGGCTTAAATAATCGACACTTCCGAGGTTTCAGTTTAACACCATGTTCACGTAATCTCCGTAAAACTAAACGCACATGTTCAACGTGTTCTTCAAATGTTCCACTGAATACTATTACATCGTCAATGTAAGGAATACAGATTTCGTCCCGAAGACCAGTGAGACAGTTCTCCATAAAGCGCTGATACTCTGCTGGGGCGTTTTTTTCAATCCGAATGGGACACGGACCCACTCGTATAACCCCCATGGACAAACAAACGCAGTAAGGTGTCTCGACGCTTCGGCAACAAATCCTTGGTGGTAGGCTTTACCTTGGTCGAGCATGGTGAACCATTTGTTGCCTCCTAGATTCTCTAAAATATCCTGAACACGAGGTAGAGGGTGTCGATCAGAAAATGTCTTGTTGTTCAGTTCGCGAAAGTCAACACATAGTCTTAAGCCACCGTCTTTTTTCCTAACGCAAACAACTGGCGATGAGAAGGCTGACCGAGAGGGACGAATCCAACCTTTGTTTAACAAATCCTCGATGTAATTTTTGACCTCAGAATACAAGGGTCTCGGTACTCGTGAATAGCTCCTCTTCACTGGGTCATTATGCGTTAAGTGTATGTCCATTTGCAATTCCGGGACAAGTCCAATATCTGTATCATCTTGCGAGAAAGATTCCTCTTCTTCCACGAGCATCTGTGTTACTAATTGACGCTGTTTTTCCGTAAGATCTCCGATGTCTATCTCGGACAAAGGACCAGTCAATGTACATGTTGTTTTCACTTTGCAATCCGATTGAATCTCATTAACACATGATGACTTTGACTCTGTGACTTGCGTTTCCTTCAATTTAACTTCAAGCGGTGTAATGGATCGTACGAGATGAAGTTTACCGAGGGTAGTTCTACCTTTTAGCCGAATGTCATGTTTAGTAACATTCACAACTTCTACATCAATTCTGCTCGACTTTCCACGCTGTAATTGTACAAGAGTCTCTTTAATTTCAAGTCCCGATGGGATATTTCCATTCACTTCCGGTTCCAGCAAAGCGGGTGTCTCGATGTCAACGCTTCCTGTATTAGCACGACATGACACTACCATGGATACACCTTTTGGAACAATAATATCCTTCTTGACTGTTTTGAGATTACAAAGTTCTGTTTCGTTCGTAGATTGAATGAAGTTGATTAACGCGCTAGCATTCTGACTAGCTTTCCCCTCGAAGGTAGAGGTCAACACGGAGTTCAAGATGTCGGTGTCACTCTCATGATCGGTACAGTTATTTACAATTTCTTCAATTACATTGTATCCAATGATGGACAAATCAAGTGGTCCCACCGAGACTAGAAATGGTACTACGAGTTGGTTACAGTTTTTGGCATCGCTCAATTTGAATTCAATGTCTGTCCATCCCGCGTATGGGAATTGAGTTCCGTTTGCTGCCTTCAAGTCTAATGGTAAATCACCAATTAATTCTGAAATGTCTCTTATTTCCGTCGATGGAAAATTCTTTAAGACAAAATCCCTTGACACCACTGAGACTTGAGCACCCGTGTCCCATAACGCCTTCACCCGTACGTCGTTCGATAAACAAGATATAGTGCACTTACTTCCAACTAGTTTTCCAAGTGATGTCCTTTGCTTTGGCGTCAGATGACTGATAAATACTCCATTGTCCAATGGGGGTCCATTATTCTTGGATGACAGATGTCGTATTGCATCACAAAGTGGTTTATGACAGTTCCAATCAGACGATTGACATTGCTCAGAACAGTAAAACACAGACTTGCAACCAGCACAGCGATTCCATTGTCCTATATTTATATTCCTACAAAATTTACAATGATGGGACTTGGAGGTGATATCTGCTACTTCCCGTCCCTCGGTTGTAGCCTCGACTCGTTTCCCGAGTTTCGTTGTTTGCACCCGCGAGCCAAATGATCAGTCGAACCACATTTGAAACAATGGTCACACTGTGCCACGTTTCTTTCCTCACAAGACTTGCACTTACTCCTGCGTGTTTCTCTACTAGCCGGTTGTTGGTTGCTTGTGGTGCGCGGTACGTGTGCATTCGCTTCAAACTTTGCATTCAATTCCGCGATTTGTAATTGTAACGCTTCCAGTGTTGACATCACACTAGACATTCCTTGTTGCTTTGCTCTTGGTGTTTTTTCCTCACTAATTGATGAAACCGAAGCCTTGTTTTCCTTTCGAGTGTTAAACTTTAACTGTCTCTCTCCTTCGACAGAAACTATCTTATTCAGAGCTTCCATCAGTTCTTCATCTCTTGCTTGGGGTTTTAAAACGAAGCGAATCTTGGTGCGAATAATCTCATCGCGAAGTCCCGTTTCTACCGCATGGGTAAACAAGGACTGTACCAACGCCGGATCGTATTTCAAGGCATTATCAGCTTGCGAGGAGAAGATAATTCTTTCCCTCAGCGAGAGTGCTCGTAGTAGAAAATCCTGCGGAGATTCCTTCTGATCTTGTACCAACGTTGTTAATTCTTGATACAATTCCGTAGACGATTTTTCACCGTAATGCACTCTAATAATTTGTCGTAACTTCGACAAAGTTATGTCCTGCATTATTTCCAAGTATGTCCTCAACTTAGAACTCGAGCTAATCGAGCGAATTACAGCGTCGATTATGTCCTGTTCTTTGTATCCCTTGTCCAGTCCACTATCCACTTGCCGCATCAATCCCACGAAAGATAGTCTGTCCTTCTGGTTATCTGAAATTGATCCAGAGATTTTGAATTCACGTCGCAAATTCAAAAGTTCTGACATAACATTGTGGCTTGACCTCATCTTCGACGCTTCGACGTTGCTCGATTTTCCCTCGACCGTATCCTGTAGATCCGCGGCTTTCTTAGTTGCTTCATGGACTTCGCTTGTCCCGGCCTCGGTCGTAGACTTAGGTGATTCCTGTCCGTTGTCGTCTTTACCGTCTTTACCGCTGCTTGAGTCGCTGCCGTGCGTTATTAACTTCCATACTTCATCGAGGAACGCCTCCAGACCTCCGTTCTCTTCGCGCTCATCGACAATACTCTCGAATCCTTCTCTTATTTTCCTCAGTTGGTGGCGGTGCCCCTTTTCCTTCTCGGTGTCCATGTCAACCTTCAGAAACTGAGCAAGGTCTTTCAGTTCTATTGTCGATAGTTCGTACAGCTTCTTCTCGATTTTCAACAGCAACTCCTCCATGTCGTAAGAATCTATTTCGTCCACGTGCTTGGTTTACATGCAATCTCTTTGCATTCCCGTCTAAGCCCCCAAAATGTTACATGGTTGGTTGGGGTGTAACAGTATAGAAATCCAGTACAATCCAGTCGTTATCCGGAGACTTGTCCGTTTTATTACTCGAGACTTAAATCTTAGCTTTACAATTCCAATACTGAATCGTTCTCTGCTGTCCTGTCGTGTCATCTGCCATATGATACTTTATGAAACTTAATATCATGCGTGCAAACTCAACCGCTGACACGTACAACTGCGCATGCTTCATTTATAGCTTGAACTATATATCAAATTCTATATCCAATCACGTACATTTTTGCTTGCAAATGAACTGCCGTACTAAAGAAATAAAGGAATATATAAACAAAATGAAAATATTTGTATACTTACAGACCCTTACAGATATATACATATTGGTATATCAATGAATTATTTACCTTTTGAATTATTTCTCTTGGTAGATAAAAAATAAATAAATATAAAGTAAATAAATAATAAATAAAAATATAAAAAATAAATAATAATAAATAAATATGAAGTAAATAAATAATAAATAAATATAAAAAATAAATAAATATAAAGTAAATAAATAATAAATAAATATAAAAATAAATAAATAATAAATAAATATGAAGTAAATAAATAATAAATAAATATAAAATAAATAAATATAAAGTAAATAAATAATAAATAAATATAAAATAAATAAATAAATAAATAAAGTAAATAAATAATAAATAAATATAAAATAAATATAAATAAAATAAATAAAAATAAATATAAAATAAATAAATAAATATAAAGTAAATAAATAAAAATAAATAAAAATAAATATAATAAATAAATAAAAATAAATAAATATAAAGTAAATAAATAAATAAATAAAAATAAATAAATAATAAATAAATATAAAGTAAATAAATAAAAATAAATATAAAATAAATAAATAAATAAAAATAAATAAATAAAATAAATAAATAATAAATAAATAATAAAGTAAATATAAAGTAAATAAATAATATATAAATATAAAATAAATAAATAATAAATAAATATGAAGTAAATAAATAAATAAATAAAAAATATAAATAAATAAATAATAAATAAATATGAAGTAAATAAATAATAAATAAATATAAAATAAATAAATAAATATAAAGTAAATAAATAATAAATAAATATAAAATAAATAAATAATAAATAAATATGAAGTAAATAAATACTAAATAAATATAAAATAAATAAATAATAAATAAATATGAAGTAAATAAATAATAAATAAATATAAAAAAAATAAATAAATATAAAGTCCTAAATAAATATAAAATAAATAAATACTAAATAAATATAAAGTAAATAAATAATAAATAAATAATAAATAAATAAATAATAAATAAATATGAAGTAAATAAATAATAAATAAATATAAAATAAATAAATAAATATAAAGTAAATAAATAATAAATAAATATAAAATAAATAAATATGAAGTAAATAAATAATAAATAAATATAAAATAAATAAATAAATATAAAGTAAATAAATAATAAATAAATATAAAATAAATAAATAATAAATAAATATGAAGTAAATAAAAAAAAAATGAATAAAAAATAAATGAATAAAAAAAATAAATAAATAAATAATAAATAAATAATAAATAAATATTTATAAATAATAAATAAAAATGAAATATAAAATAAAATAAATTACCGAGTTTCTTTATGCGAGCAACGAGTAAAATGTCAGCCCGTAATACCCGAGAAAACATCTAATAAGCTGTATATATACAATTCCTTCAAATTCAGTCACTGAAATGTTGTTGGTTTCAGGAAACAATGGCATCATTCTATGAAATTGCTGGCTTCCCCAGGATTATTGGAGCCATTGATGGAAGCCTGATCCCAATAAAGGCTCCAAACAAGGAGGAACACCCGGCTTTATGTGTGCCACACTGAAGCTTCCATGCCATAAATGTCATGGCTGTTTGTAATGCAGATCTTGTGTTTACAAATGTCTTAGCTAAGTGGCATGGGTCCACACACGACTCTGACATTTTCAATACCAGTGAGTTGCAATACCATTTAGAAAATGGTGGTGGAAGGGATGGCTGGCTGCTGGGGTGACAGGGGTTATGCCCTACAGCCCTACCTAATGACCCCTTTACAGGGGTTATGCCCTACAGCCCTACCTAATGACCCCTTTAAAGGGGTTATGCCCTACAGCCCTACCTAATGACCCCTTAATGGCTGGCTGCTGGGTGACAGGGGTTATGCCCTACAGCCCTACCTAATGACCCCTTAATGGCTGGCTGCTGGGTGACAAGGGTTATGCCCTACAGCCCTACCTAATGACCCCTTAATGGCTGGCTGCTGGGTGACAGGGGTTATGCCCTACAGCCCTACCTAATGACCCCTTAATGGCTGGCTGCTGGGTGACAGGGGTTATGCCCTACAGCCCTACCTAATGACCCCTTAATGGCTGGCTGCTGGGTGACAGGGGTTATGCCCTACAGCCCTACCTAATGACCCCTTAATGGCTGGCTGCTGGGTGACAAGGGTTATGCCCTACAGCCCTACCTAATGACCCCTTAATGGCTGGCTGCTGGGTGACAGGGGTTATGCCCTACAGCCCTACCTAATGACCCCTTTACAGGGGTTATGCCCTACAGCCCTACCTAATGACCCCTTTACAGGGGTTATGCCCTACAGCCCTACCTAATGACCCCTTTCAGAACAAGCAAATGTTGTAACAGAGCCAGAGAAACGGTACCAATCAAGTCATACCAAGACAAGGAACACCATTGAAAGATGCTTTGGTCTATGGAAGCAACGGTTCCGTTGTGTAGATGTTTCGGGTGGGGCGATGCAGTTTGAACCAAGTCGTTGCTGCAGGATCATTTTGGCAATTGCAGTGCTGCACAACATGTGCCTTAAAGACAACACTGATTTGCCTTTAGGTGCAGATGTTGTTGTGGAACAGGATGGTGCCGAAATGGGAGCTCTTCAGGATGTCAACACTCAGGCGGGAAGTCAAGTGAGAGCACGTTTAATAAATGATGTATTTACCTAATAATTCTAGGTAAATATTATCCATCTATAGCACGTCTTAAAAAAAATAAAACATTTAACATGGTGATATGTTACATATTTACATTGATTGTCCCCCAGATTGGGAATTAGGGATCTATTGTATGACTTAATTGTTCAGTTAATTGTCACCAAAGTCATCTTGCATGTGATTAATGTCCCACTTGAAAGAAGTTTTACCACAATCTATGAATTTCTCGCATTTTGATTGGTCGAGAGCCGTGGTAAATAGGAGTACATACCACAGTATTACAACGATACAATTATTTGAATCAGTCAAAAATGATAATATGCAGAGTATATCTAATTTTAGATCCCGCCCAAGTCCAGAAAACAATTATTATTATTATTTTATTATTATTATTAATGCCGGTCTTTTTGGAAGATAAAAAATAATAATAATAGTTTTAATTATTACTTTATATTGTGCATATTAGAATGATAATTTAGCTAACCTCAAAGTTTCTCCTTTTCAAATATTGTTTAGTATTTGAATAAAGTATTATTATCGTATGCGCATTAGAGTGCAATTTAGAAAAGCTTGAAAACTAAATAACTAATTAGTACTAAATAGCACTAATGAAACAATAGAAAACAATAGAAATACCTATATTAGTACTATTTAAAGTTAGTACTATTTCACGCTTTTCTAAATTGCACTCTACACACATGAACTATTATACAAAAATAATAATAATAATTACAAGAGTAAAACGTTGTAAAATACTGTATGTATAAATAGAATAAAAATATGTATCAAATATAATAGGAAATATACTCATAGTTTGCCAACCATCATCCTGGATTTGCGCTTGTTGTTGAAGTCGAACAATACACTCTCCTGTGATAGCACAAGAACTTGGTGCAGTCATCAATAGACACTGGAGTGATTCACAAAGGAAATAGTACAATATCCTTTCTGCTGCCTTATTAGCATTAAGGTATGGACACGCCCTCCCTGTCTCATCTCTTAGTACTGAGTAGCCCTAGGCCTCACACTATACGCTTCGGGTGCTTCGCATTCTGGTTTTGTCTGACATACTCTGGTTGGTCTTCCCAATCCTTAATAAATCCCCTCCCCCATATAAAGTTCAACAAGCTTTCCCGCTGAATACCTTCTTTCTGTATGACGTCTAAAGCAATAGCGAGTCAGCTGAATATTATGCAACCATTATCTGCCCTGAACAGAATGTGCGCGTACTTTAGCCTGTCAAGTTCCATCTACTGAGAACAATAGACATCAATTTGACTAGGAAAGGCTGACGCATCACAACATGTCTCGTGCAGCTCACGGCTGTAGCGCGCATACTTGTGACATTGGTCTATAAAACCGGAGAACTATCTCTACCATATACTGCTGTATATAATAAGAATATATTAATGTTGCCTAGAGTTTGTTTGGGTCTCCCTCAGTCATTGCAAAGGCTCGTGTGAAGCCCATAAATTCGTTCTGTCCCTGGTATGATTCATCTAGGTCCAATGGCCGCTCTGCTAACGAATCCCCAGACCTCCAGACCTTAACACCTGCTCCATATTGATGTAATGACGTGCTGTACCTGCAGTCCTCCAGCCAACGTGGTTCGTCACTGTTTCCAATTCCGCTCCACCCGTTGCTAGAGAAATTGCACAACCCCTTCTCAATCCATGCATGCAGCGTAATTTTGCTACTTTCATATACTGATGAGGCGCAGATCGCTAAACGATTATGAGCTGCAGGCGAATCCAGTGGTGCAGTTGAAACCTCTCCCGCAAGTTTTAAAGGCCTAAACCGATAACACTCGCGTAATGGAATAAACCATTAGCTCGCCAACCGCCATCGGTACACTTTGATACCTGTGACCGGACATATAAACGAGGGAAGTCAACTGAAGGCACGAACAGTCTCGGCACCAAATGCTAGTGGCCACAATAAATTTAAACAAAACAGTTATTACAATTTCTGTAGAGTTTGTTAATTTCTTCCATTTAAAGTGCCTATGAAACGAAAATGTCGATCCTTGTTTTATTGTACATTATTGTTGTTTGGTCTTTCTCTGAACATTTGCTGTATTTAAACATCGACTTTGAGCGTGCGAACATTTTCTTTTTGCGGTTCGAAAATTATCATTTTCAACCAAAATGGGCGACAAGAGACTGGGCCCTTGACAATGGCTCGGTGACGTCAAGAGGTGTGCATGCCTTTGTTTGCACAACTCCTGACGTCACATTTCTATAGTTTGACCGAGCGGGAATTGTCGCACTTTGAAACACAAAATGGCCAACTTCGTGGGCGAAATAAAAAAAAATGTTCCCGTAGCTCAATTCACTTTTTATTAACGCCATGTAAACAAGCAAATAGTAAACTTTCGTAGTAGCAAATAAAAACGGGGTCTGTTTTTTTCGTTTCATAGGCACTTTAAAAATCTTCAATTGAAATCCCATAAGTCCCAAGGTGTTGAGAATGGTACAAAACCATATTTTGTTGGGCATAGGATGGCTTCCTTTGAACCTTGTCTTTTTAAAATTCCTTGGAGGAAATCGCTTTTGACATTGGCCACCACGATAGTAAGGGAGATAGCAAGGCATCACAATCATCTGCGCGCGTAGCGAACAGCGACACTAATCTTGACGGGATCCCTGTGTTCATGTGGATGCGTTTTCCCGGGCACTAATACGGTAGTCCCTGCCAGCAGCAAGCCGCGCTCGTTGTCTACTTTTGATCGATGTTTATTCAAGCGAAATAATGTATAAATATCGCCTCCCAGTGCAGCATTTCAGTTCCAGACAATATTGAGTCCGCTTTAGACAATACACCTGAGAACCAATCTGCTGGGTTACTGCTTGAGAGAACGTACAATAGTTCCAACAGGATGTTTCTTTCGTCACCAACCGGAATATGAACACGCCCCAAGTGTGAATTACGGTTTGGTTATCGACCTGTACATCCAACCGGCAGTACCCTATACCCATAGGTAGTGACTCCAAAACCTTCGCTACAGCCCACGTCTTTGTATTTAATTATTCGCCTTCGCCAAACTCGGTTCCTGAAAGACCCCGAGAATCAAATCACCCGGTTGGTAATGGATAACACCGGTCCAGTGAGACGAGGAGGCACCTGTAGACACTGAAACTGCCCAGTGTTTCTCGGTCCTCCACGGAATGCTTGTCCGGCCCAGAGATCGACAAATCGCGCAGCAATGCACAATCTCGGCTTAGATGGCTCGACAGTAATAGGGAGTATTATGTATGGAGGCTCTACTTCCCCAAGACTGTTACGGCCCCCGTCTTATAGTCGTTGATTGAACGTTCCACTGATTAACTCGGTAAACCTCTTACAAGACTGACGATTCTTATACACCTTTAAGTTCATCTCCAAATGGCGGGAAAGGGACAATTACACTGATTAGGGCAATGAACCAAATCCCTCGTGTAAGAAATTTCGCAACTCGATCCAACAGAAACTAACGGACAAAATATCACAATCTTATATTCCCAACTCTCACCAATAAAACACATAATTTTGGTTCAGCAAAGTCACGACAACAGAATCTTAAACCATTACCTCAAGGATTCAAGGCTTGCCTGATTGCCTTCCAAGGCAGCCGCATCAGAAACCGAATTCGTAGCTGGCGTCGGCCACGTGGTTGACGCTAGTGGTTCCATCCATTCCACTCACCACCGGCGGAACTTAACCGAAGAAGCATTTGTAGTCGCAGGACTCAACCAACGAAGCTGTGTTTTGCTGATTCAAGACTCTTACAGTCCGTCTAATGCCAGTAATTGCTTCTGGATCCGTTGCCGGACGCGCTGAAGACATCACGACCAGTTCTTGTGACGACCGTTGCGAACAGACGCCTTTGCATAATTAAGTTGGTCTTAAATAATGCTAATGACGTCATCATAAAGTATCATGAATATTTCAATGAAGTTTGAATAGCAATCTTTCATAAAGTTCTTTTGTCTTTACAGTACGTGCTCCACACAGACCGAACGTGGAAACAACACTGAAAGACATTTATATTTAAATATTTGGCGCCAAAATACTTCGATGGAAGATCTCCATTTGCCGTGCCGATCAGTTGATTATATCTGCACTTCTTAGCTTCTTGAGATTCATCATTTAGTCGTTAATACCAGCACTTTACGGCCGGGGATCGAGATATGGATATGGATATCCGAAGAAGCATGATTTGTGTCACTGCTCTTGTACTACAGTACATCGTGTCCGCCGGTTCGCGAAAGGTCAAGAACGTATAGTAAATGGTTCCAATATCATTGTTGCTTACTAATTATAAGGAACCCACAATAGCGATATGACTTATATTTCTCAACACTTGGAAGTGATAAGAGTTTCTAAAGTGTACATGGATGTGTGCATGCTGGGTTCGGGACGCTTTGATTTGTCAACAAACAATCACATATATTTATTTATAATCCAATTTAAGCACAGGTAGCCCAAGCTCAGTATCAGCGGCGTAAATACAGTAAATGTATAGGCTTTCTTGTTCTGGTGTACTTGAATAAATAAATAAAAAAATCGTTTGCCTTTATTCGACTCGTACTTGTTCCTTGTGTTGTCCTTTACCTCTGTAGGAATTTCTAGGCCATTCCGCTTGAAATTGAGAGAGTTACGGCGGTTTTAAAAAAAATTCCCTACCAGTAAGAAATATAGAAGGTAGGTCACTCATGGTCGCCAGCGAACTCACATGGTCCCACTCAAATGCTCGTAAATCTCTCGAAACTAGACATAACGCCAAATTTCTTTCGGTAAACTGTAGTCCAATACAAGTCCGATAAATCACACTGCCATTCCCTTCTCTTACTCATCGCTATCTGCATCCAAGAGCAAGGTTTTTGTGACTTTCATCGGCAACATGAACCTCTGTACCTCTGACAGTCTGACGGACGGATTTTGAACGGCCGTACAAAAATGCACACACCGGGGAGGAACAGAGGTACATTTGACATTTGAATAAAATTTCCGTACCCTCCAGTGAGGATTGCAACCATATCTTGTCAGAGATTATAACAAAATCTTTTCTTCGAATTCGTGTTAATTTTCAATACCACATTTGGAATTTGCTCCAAAGGCGTTTTCCTTGAAATCAGAAGCATTAATTTGACAGAAGAAATACTGTAATCTATGATAGAACGAAATTTTATTCAAGTGTCAACTTGATTAGATTATTACTACTGCACGTTCGTATTTTGAACGATCGAGCTTCACGCTCCTGGACGACACGTGTTGAAATAAACTATTGCATTGTATTGTATTGTACCTCTGTCCCTCCCCGGTGTGTCATTTTTGTACGGCCGTTCAAAAATCTGTGTCAGACTTGAAGGTACAGAGGTTCATGTTCAGCCGATGAAAGTCACAAAAACCTTCCTCATGGATGCAGATAGCGATGAGTAAGAGAAAGGAATGGTAGTGTGATTTATCGGACTTGTATTGGACTACAGTTTACCGAAAGAAATTTGGCGTTATGTCTAGTTTCGAGAGATTTACGAGCATTTGAGTGGGACCATGTGAGTTCGCTGGCGGCCATGAGTGACCTACCTTCTATATTTTCTGACTGGTAGGGAATTTTTTTTTTAACCGCCGTAACTCTCTCAATTTCAAGCGGAATGGCCTAGAAATTCCTACAGAGGTAAAGGACAACACAAGGAACAAGTACAAGTCGAATAAAGGCAAACGATTTTTTATTTATTTATTCAAGTACACCAGAACAAGAAAGCCTATACATTTACTGTATTTACGCCACTGATACTGAGCTTGGGATACCTGTGGAGAAACTAGATATATTTAATATCCCAAATATCATACTATCTTCGAATTTATTCTAACATTTACTGAATTTTCGCTTTATTTTTGTTCAAAACGCTGGCTTTTCGCTACTCACTATCTATTTACACATTATTATATAGACAACCTCTGGATATGAGCTAGCGCGCGTTCTGATTGGTTCACTACTACTAGGCTATCAGCTCTTATAATATAGACAACCTCTGGATATGAGCTAGCGCGCGTTCTGATTGGTTCGCTACTACTAGGCTATCAGCTCTTATAATATAGACAACCTCTGGATATGAGCTAGCGCGCGTTCTGATTGGTTCGCTACTACTAGGCTATCAGCTCTTATAATATAGACAGTCTCTGGATATGAGCTAGCGCGCGTTCTGATTGGTTCACTACTACTAGGCTATCAGCTCTTATAATATAGACAACCTCTGGATATGAGCTAGCGCGCGTTCTGATTGGTTCGCTACTACTAGGCTATCAGCTCTTATAATATAGATCTAGACAACCTCTGGATATGAGCTAGCGCGCGTTCTGATTGGTTCGCTACTACTAGGCTATCAGCTCTTATAATATAGACAGTCTCTGGATATGAGCTAGCGCGCGTTCTGATTGGTTCGCTACTACTAGGCTATCAGCTCTTATAATATAGACAACCTTTGGATATGAGCTAGCGCGCGTTCTGATTGGTTCGCTACTACTAGGCTATCAGCTCTTATAATATAGACAACCTCTGGATATGAGCTAGCGCGCGTTCTGATTGGTTCACTACTACTAGGCTATCAGCTCTTATAATATAGACAACCTCTGGATATGAGCTAGCGCGCGTTCTGATTGGTTCACTACTACTAGGCTATCAGCTCTTATAATATAGACAACCTCTGGATATGAGCTAGCGCGCGTTCTGATTGGTTCGCTACTACTAGGCTATCAGCTCTTATAATATAGATAGCCTATGGATATGAGCTAGCGCGCGTTCTGATTGGTTCGCTACTACTAGGCTATCAGCTCTTATAATATAGACAACCTCTGGATATGAGCTAGCGCGCGTTCTGATTGGTTCGCTACTACTAGGCTATCAGCTCTTATTATATATACAACCTCTGGATATGAGCTAGCGCGCGTTCTGATTGGTTCGCTACTACTAGGCTATCAGCTCTTATAATATAGACAACCTTTGGATATGAGATAGCGCGCGTTCTGATTGGTTCGCTACTACTAGGCTATCAGCTCTTATAATATAGACAACCTCTGGATATGAGCTAGCGCGCGTTCTGATTGGTTCACTACTACTAGGCTATCAGCTCTTATAATATAGACAACCTCTGGATATGAGCTAGTGTGCGTTCTGATTGGTTTGCTACTACTAGGCTATCAGCTCTTATAATATAGACAACCTCTGGATATGAGCTAGCGCGCGTTCTGATTGGTTCACTACTACTAGGCTATCAGCTCTTATAATATAGACAACCTCTGGATATGAGCTAGCGCGCGTTCTGATTGGTTCGCTACTACTAGGCTATCAGCTCTTATAATATAGACAACCTCTGGATATGAGCTAGCGCGCGTTCTGATTGGTTCACTACTACTAGGCTATCAGCTCTTATAATATAGACAACCTCTGGGAATGAGCTAGCGCGCGTTCTGATTGGTTCGCTACTACTAGGCTATCAGCTCTTATAATATAGACAACCTCTGGATATGAGCTAGCGCGCGTTCTGATTGGTTCGCTACTACTAGGCTATCAGCTCTTATATTAAAATATAGACAATCTCTGGATATGAGCTAGCGTGCATTCTGATTGGTTCGGTACTACTAGGCTATCAGCTCTTATAACGTAGATAATCTCTGGATATGAGCTAGCGCGCGTTCTGATTGGTTCGCTACTACAAGGCTATCAACTCTTAGAATATAGTCATACTCACTCGACCAATCAGCGCCCAGCATTTGTGCGTTCTATATCTCATAAAGTAACTAATAGGGCTTTAACAATGGACTCATTAGTATTCTCTATATAGAGAATACTAATAAAGCTCTTTGTTTTCTTTTGCTACAAAGCCTTATTAGTATACTCTATATAGGGAATACTAATATGACTAACTTAGAGAATACTAGAGTGCAAATATTATATCCATGAAATAGTTAGCTAACTAAATAGTACTAATAAATAGCACCAAATGCTTTATCATTGTTGTCTACTCAGTAGTAAAACTAGTAAAATGTTAATTAGTACTAAATGTTAGCGCTTATTTCACGGATATAATATTTGCACTCTAATATATAACGTGTACTAAGAAAAACTATATACAAAAGATATTATAATACAATCTTAGTTTAATCTTCAAATACTATTCAAATATCATATCATAATCCAATAAATCGACAGTTATTTGGATTCGTTAAGCAGCTAGATTTAATACATGAATACTGATACAGATCATAACTATACTAAACACTAAAGAAACGTATCGAGTCACTTACTCTTCAAAATGAAATCACAAACGAGTTTCTCCATGTTCTACAAGAAGTGTAGATGTAGTTCTCCGTATGATTATTGCGATATAGTTAGCCCAATCTTTCAATATATTAAATGTCCACATCGTGCTTGAGTTTTCTTTGGTGTTCATTATTTCTCTCGTTTTTCAATTTCGTCCGTTCTAACTGCTTGAAGAAACTTTGAGATTTCTACCCTTCATTTCCACAACAAGTATCGGCAATTTCTAGCTTTGCAAGCTTCGTATTTAAAAGCCTCAAGCTTCGGATATTCATCTTCACTCCACTGAAGTCACACACAACTGAACAGTATTCCTTTGGGAAAGAAACAGACATGCAGCCAAAGAATACTCTCGTGAGTATGACTATATTCTAAAACGGTTAGAGAATAAACACTCGTGCTTTATGGAATTTAGAGCGCCTCGCATTGATAGAAGGGCTACTCGGCGCTACGCGCCTCGTGGCCTTCTATCTGCTGCTCGGAGCTCTAAATCCCATAAAGCACTCGCGTTATTCTCTAACCCTTACTTATCATATAGACAACCTTTGGATATGAGCTAGCGCGCGTTCTGATTGGTTCACTACTACTAGGCTATCAGCTCTTATAATATAGACAATCTCTGGATATGAGCTAGCGCGCGTTCTGATTGGTTCACTACTACTAGGCTATCAGCTCTTATAACGTAGATAATCTCTGGATATGAGATAGCGCGCGTTCTGATTGGTTCGCTACTACTAGGCTATCAGCTCTTATAACGTAGATAATCTCTGGATATGAGCTAGCGCGCGTTCTGTTTGGTTCGGTACTACTATGCTATCGACTCTTGTTATATCCCCATAGTCAAACTCATTTTTTCATTGGTCGAGAGCACGTCACGTGGCGGGCGTCAACTCTCAATAACTCCCTCGCGGGCAATAAGTTCACGTGATCGAAGCGTGATCAGGTCAAAGTCGATGGAAAATACTTGTGGCGCCGTTGTTAACAACAATTTTTTCAGTGTTTGACTATGGGGATATAACAAAACCCTCGGGAAAACAGTTAATTTGTTACTGTTTCCCTCGGGACCAGTCATTTAAAAGTGTTTAATATACCGTGAGCCGGTAGAGAAATCTGTCAAAATGGCCGAACAATTTTCTAAATTTAAGAGCGAAGATTTCCCTTTTCTTCTCGATAGATATTCTCAATAAAAGTAGATCCGAATAAACTACTAACTGAGTACATATAAAACTAAAATGTTTTGTGGCAATGAAAATTGCTTTTTAAATTGTTTTAGGGACGAAAAAAATGAAATTTGTTGACTGAGATTTTTACAAAGAAATAACAAACAAATATATTGAAAACTCACCAGTCACGCGAAACAAATATCATTCCGATGATAATACAACTGTAGGATGTATACCAAGTTAAGACGAAAAGAACCAGATCATGTCTAGAACTGCCTGGTACTAGGAAATTGGACTTGAATTTGCGTTATTGCATTTGTGTATTGATTGTCATGTTTTATTGTTTTTTATTATTTTAATAATTATTTTCAAACTAGTTTATAATACCGCAGCCTCCTCAGCAGGCAACGCCGGAAAAGCCGACGTTGGCCGAAGGCCGACAATGGGATCCCTGGAAGCCCAAGACCAAAGAACCCAAAAATCTCCCCCAGTGATGCCTGCGGAGGAGGCTAATATTACCGTTGTGTGTTGTTGCTGTGGAAACCCACGGCATGATACTCCTCAAACCCTCAAATAACTATCAATCTATAATTGTAGCAAGTATTTGAAGAACAAGGTGGAAAAGGGAGGCTTTCTAGAAACGAAAATCAAACTCGAACCGAGCCATCCACACTATACCACAGGGATCCCAATCAGTCTTGTTACTCTTGAAATTCTAAAAAACCATATTTATTAGTGTATTTATTTATTAGTGTATTGATAACAGTTTTTTACAGCTTTGTAAATACTGATATAGCTACCCTGTGTAAATAAAGGCATCTATATCTATCTATCTATATTCACACGATAACCACATACATTCAACACTAACAGTCAGCTTGGGCTACCTGTGATTACCACTCAAATAGAAAAAGCATACTGATCTTTTGATCGTTCATGATACAGTGTATCCCATGCAAGTACTCAATTGCACCAGGGCACGAGTGAGCGCTTGACCCAAGCGTCTAGTTCCTCATTAGTTTCCATTTCTATACTTATCGTAGTTCTTTATGTACTATATACAATATGAGCGGCCGATATGTATGGGATTTACAAATTCGAGCCGCAGGCGAGAGTTTTTAAATCCCATACAGATCGAACGCGAATATTGTATATTACTTATCGAATCCAACGATGTATAACTGGATATCAGTTTACAATAATTTTGATGATAGGAAGCAGTTTGGCCGAGAAAATTCAACTTAAAGTTGAATGCAAATGAGGACGAATCTGTATCCGATTTACAGATGTTCTTCACGGTAGTGATTTAATTATATTGTATTTCCCTATAATTAATCATTATTCATAAATTTGATAACAGTATTTAAAATTCGGCTGATCTAATGTAATTAATATTGTGGACATGCTGTTGACGTGAAAATGGCCAAGAATATGATATATATAATTCATTGATGGCGTTCGTAATGTCTGACTGAAAATGATGATTAGTTAAGCTAGAGTACAAACACTAAAAGCGTGCAGTTTCAGTTTTCAGTTTCAGTTTTCTTTATTCACACTATTTTTTGTTACAGCGATACAGAGTTAATTGTGGAGTAAAGTAAAATTTTGAAAATAATCAGGCAAATAGATATTTTACATATTAGGTAAATGTGTGTAGTGGTGCAACATTAATAGTACTAAATAGTGCTAAATTATGCTAATTCTATTGTTTTCTATTGTTTAATTAGTGCTATTTAGTACTAAACATGAGTACAAAATATTGTAATACTAAGTCTAAGTCTCATTTATTAGTACCACTTAGTCTTGTCAATTTCTGTTATTTCGCAGTCATATTGCTATATTCTTTAGATAATCGCGCGTACGTACGTCCCTCTTCGCGACTTCGAAAGAGTATTGCCATTGAGACAACGTTTGCTTACTATCCTATTGTAGAATATTTATTTTCAGTTCACTTGAACAAATACATCGATATGGAACATTTTAATCAAGAAATATGTCTCGTAGGCTCTGAGACATGGAACATGGACAAAAGGTCTATAGCCGGATATTAGGAAGGCTTACAGGAACTGAAGAATTATTAATTATACGTCGTAAATCGCCAAACAGAATTAAAACACTAAGTTGAACATCTGACACTTCTCCTTCAGCACTAACTCCACAAATTCATATCAGATGAAAAACATGAAATGAAAGCAAACAGTAATTAGTTAGGTTTCTTTTACAGTGAGAGATTGGTAAACTTATTAACAACGATCTTCTATGTATCCAAATCCTGCTTTATCCAATCTGTGAACAGAAACCCTAGCAAGAAAAACAGTTCAGTATTTGTGTGTTTGCTCGATATTACAGCATGCAAAATTGATTTGCGGCTCTGTTTGAGACCAATATAATATAAGGCCAGCTGTTCGTATTACTTTAGTTTCTGGGCATTCGTTTTGCAGTTGGCGACGCACTTCAGCACTTGCTCTAATAAAAGCTGAAATTGGACAATCTTTCCATCAAGACACCGTTCAGTGTTAAACAAAGCTAGTGACTAACTGGAGTGCAAAATGATCAAATAGTGAATTTATAGTATTTATAGTAGTAGCACCCAGCTGACAGCGAGAAAGTGATCTACAAAAGCTTGAGCACGAAGGCGCTAATTACACAAGTGCAATACAACATTTGTGAAAGTGCAGCTATACGTTTTCTGGACACTAAACCGGGTAATCTGTGCTTAGAGAAAATGGTCAACTTATCGGCATCTATTGATCTTGAAAAGAAGTTTGCTGGCGAGTTGCGATCCAGAGAAACTATAATTGTTGTCCTTGAGGTAGGACTTTTCCTCGCCATTGGTGTTGTATCGGTGACAGGCAATTTATTCATCTGTATTGCGATGATCAGAAACAGAGAACTGCGTCGACGACTAACAAATGTCTTTATCTTGAGTCTGGCTATTTCAGATATGCTCATGGCTTGTTTTTGCATGCCCATATCGGCTGGTGTGTTGATAGAAGGCAGATGGGTATATGCACCTTTTGCGTGCCATTTTCAAGCCTATTGGATTTACGTTCTTGCTGGGATTTCGCTATACACAATGGCAGTAACTGCTGTCAATCGATACTACCGGGTCGTAAAACCGCGAATTTTTAACAAATACTTCACCAAAAGATCTACTTTGGGGATGATATTTCTTGTTTGGTTCACTATTAGTTTACTCATTGCACTTTTGATACATGTCACGTGGTTGAGAGTAAAGTTCCAGTCTGCAAAAGCTGCCTGCGTGATGTATGCTTGGCTAGGAAGTAAGGCAATGACTTCACTCTACCAACTTTTCGCGTTTGTACTATTCTTCATTGTACCAACAGTTCTAATATCACGTTGCTACAGAAAGGTTTTCAGAAAAGTGCGTGAACACCAGAATAACGTAGTTGAAACCCTGAGGCAAGGAAAAGTTGGTCGCCGTGGTGGAGTCTCATTAGGAAGGCAAAACGTTGAAGAAATTGACATCACAAGGACGCTTTTTCGAGTTGTTCTCGGCTTTACATTGTGTTGGACGCCTGTGATCATTTATGAAGTGGTTGTCATATCTAGTAACGTTTTTCAATTCCATGATTCTCTGCCCAGACAGATTCACCTTATCTGGTTGTATTTCCCTACTCTTGGGTCTGCTGTCAATGCCTTCATCTATGGTGCAATGAATAGATATTTTAGGAAAGAATTCGAGAAGATCTTTTGGTGTAGACTAACAGGATTGTACCACAATGCTTTATTACGGAAACTTGTACTGTTAATACTCTTAATTAACTCGGAAAAATTGTCGTCGTCTCAATAATATCTGAACAACCAGCACCATGTTTGTTGTTACATAAACATCACCTAACAGCTATAATTGTATCTTGCACATGAACATAACCCGGTTCTAATGTCATGATCGCAGTCATCATGGTGTTCAGTCGTAGCCATCCCTTTCCTTGACGTATTGTTGTTGATTTTCTATTGTTAGAACTAGTGATCTCATTGGCTAAAACATGAAAATTGCCAAAAGGGTAAGGCATAAGATATACTTTCTCCAATAGGGGAGGGGCGGGGAGGTAACCGCTGGAATTGCCTGACCATTACGTTCAATTTCAAATATTGATTCGTACCGGTTCTAGCAATATTTAGATTATAGAAAGTCACACTAATCATATATTTTATTTCGAGATTAGCAATAAATGAACCATCGATCTTAAAATAATATACAAATTAAAATACCCAATTAATGCGCATTTGATCATCCTTATGTAATGATTTGCGCTATATATATAAGTGATTTAAATGATTATTATTATCGATAAAATGATCTACACCTAGTTGTCACAAACGTCGTCACATAAAAAAGGAAAGTCAAATAGGAACTATAATCGTCATAGCTTGCAGTATTGGCATAGTGCATGCCTACAGCTTGTAGGTCTAATATACTCCTATTTAGCTTTTGTCATATTTCATTTTTATCGGACAACGTTATTGCAATTAGGTGTACGTATATATCTATATTTCAAAAATACGATACTTTATTAAAATTATTGTGATTTTGATTGCAATATCAATTATATGAATTAAATATGAACTCAGTTTCCTCTCTTTTATGTTGATGTTGCTAGACCTTGCTACTAGCGTTACTGATGCACAGGCTTGTAATTACGCCAATACAGTTACCAATCATTCTAAATAAATAATATTCAGCAAAACGTTGACCAAACTAAGAAAGAGGCATAAAAAATAAAAATAAAGAAAGGAAGACAAGATGGAAGTAAGTAAGGAAGACATGAGGAAGGGAGGAATGCTAGGAGTAGGAAGGAAGGAATGCTAGGAGTAGGTAGGAAGGAAGGAGGAGGAAGGAGGAAGGAAGGAAGGAAGGAAGGAAGGAAGGAAGGAAGGAAGGAAGGAAGGAAGGAAGGAAGGAAGAAGGAAGGAAGGAAGGAAGGAAGGAAGGAAGGAAGGAAGGAAGGAAGGAAGGAAGGAAGGAAGGAAGGAAGGAAGGAAGGAAGGAAGGAAGGAAGGAAGGAAGGAAGGAAGGAAGGAAGGAAGGAAGGAAGGAAGGAAGGAAGGATAAGCACAATTCTTATTCACACACACAAACTAAGCTTGGGCTACCTGTGTCCTAAATAACTCTACTATTTTGTTAATATCTTCAAGGCGTTCATAGCAGCAGAATCACGAGCACAGAGTTTTGTAGGCCCTGAACCAGAACACACTGTGACAGGGTTTGTCTTAATTCTAACAAAACACAAAGCATTCCCACTGTATCCTGATTCTCCGATATCATGCCATGTAACTGTCCATTTCTTTTCTAAGGCGAGTTTCTCAAGCTTGTCACAATGATAATCAGCTTTCAATGTTCTGGTCGAGGGGAGACTGGGTTTGGCAGATTTAACACTTGAGCGGAAATAGGGTTCCTGGAACATAAATGAAAACGCAGTCAACTCTCTTGGAACAGATCACTTTCTCAGGATGGGCCCTCTCTAATAATAAATAAGGCGGACACCAATTATTATACCTCGATTCTGCTGTACTTTGGACACTTCTCTGTACCGGACAGTTGGTAAGGGGGCTATGGTGTTCAACTCAGACGGGAGCGGTCCGTAATACAATTTGGGCAAATTAAAGAGCAAAGATAAGCATAGCAGCAAAGTACAATGAAGTAGTTTTGAAAGAGAGTGGTAACTCATCGGACTAGCATCCTGAAGCCATGGGTTCGATACAAGATCTCTTCTATACACCGTCATAGCAGAGTACACCAGTTAGCCAGCACTTACAAAGGCAACACTTATCCAGTTTCACGAATTTTGGTATAAGCAGCATTGGCCATTTATGAATTCGGCCAATCTGTGACATAAAAATCGATTATTGCTCACCCTGTGCAAACGGTTAAATTACACAGGATTAATTAGTAAGAATAAAGTCGAACCTCCGGTTGCGACCACTCGCTCGTAAACGACCGGCCACCTCTCCTGAGCGACCAGTTTTCCATAATACCAAAAGTTTCCAAGTCCACAAGTCACCGATATAGTTGGAACCTCTCGTAAGCGACCACCACGACGTCCACTTTTAGAGCTGCCGGAAAGTTTGAAATTTGCTTTTGTTTTTAACCTCCCGTATAGTAAGCGACCATGTAACAGATAATCAAGCGGAAATTGGATAATTTTTTAGAAACATCGCATCATTGAGTAGTATAAGACGGAAATATCAGTCGGTGGACAAAGCATTTAAATTATTAATAGAATACATGTTATCAAGAGACCATTATATATATACAGGTCGGTAGCAAGGGGAAAAGTATTTGGGGGGGAGGGGGGCTGGGGCATATTCTGACGAGCGGCGAAGACGCAATGTGTGTTTAGTGGATCAATGAACCTATACGCTAAGTACAGTTCCATTTGCCTAACTGGCTGTTTGAGTTGACTTTGAGAGAAACGACAACTTTCGAAGCATCAGTCGTTCGCAGTATATCTTCCAAACAACTGCTTTCTGTTTTCATTTCGTCCCACAAACTCGTTGCAGCAGCCACAAGATCAACCTTGTCAGTCCTGTTCCTGTGCCACGCACAGTCCATGCACCTTGTAGAACACAAAGCATGCATGCACGCCTTTGGATTCATTTTGAATGTCAGTTTAACCAGTTTTCCTATTTCTCGAACCGTGACATCAAGACCGTCACTTACACATTTTACTGATTTTATGGAATCAGCGACAGCTAGATTCAGAACATGTCCATATAGCAGTGTGTGTAGAGGCATATGCTATTCAGGATGTAATGGTTATCAGTAAGAAATTGACAGCCAAAATTATTGGGCGGGGGGGGGGGGGGGTGGCCCCTCCCCCTGCTACGGGCCCCTCCCCCTGCTACGGGCATTATTATACGCTGTACTCTTTGTCAATCTTAAAACTGATGACCTTTCAAAACAGTACGTAGTATAATTTATTTCCTAGTTAGTCTCAAGAACAGTCAACAGTGTAACGGAACTACAGTATATACACCTGTTTTCAAAAACGTTGCCCTTTTACAAAATACAAAATAGTAAAATAGCAAAAGAAACCAGTGCACTCAAGCTGAACTCTGGCCTATTGTTTCTCTAATCAATTCTTTTTTACTATTTACTATTTTGTATTTTGTAAAAGGACAACGTTTTTGAAAACACATGTAAATCAAAGTACGCGGTATTCATTGAATGTTGCACATGCACGGTTTGACTTTTCCTTTCGTTGCAGTTTAAGACAATGTCTGAGTTTTTTAGACCGCATTGCTTGGTCATTTGTGAAGTATGTTGGTCTTGTTTATGTCAAAAACACAATGCAAGTACTTTGTGACTACAGTATTTTAAAAACTGAGTTATTGGCAAATTCGGTACTGCGGAAGTCTGCAATTCGGCTATGAAGCAAAAATTAGACCCCTATGGTCTGAGTTCTCGTAAGCGACCACAATGCTTGACATTTTGGGTGGTCGCCTGCGGGAGGTTCGACTGTATGTAATATTTACCTGAACGCTTCCTGAACTTGAATGAATTGCTTTCGCTGTGCTTCCGTGCCGCGGTTCTATTAATGACAGCATTTCTTCTGCGGCTTGTCTTTTTGCTGTCTTTTTATTATTGGCAATTCCCTCGGAAATCTTAGTTCTAAACTGATAAAAGAAACAATGTTTGAGTTAGAACGACTGAGCTTCCATGTTAGATACGATGGACGGGGAAAAAGACAGACAAAGAAGAGCTGTAATCACTGATTTCAATGACACCACCAACACAGTATGACACAGTTTGTTATTTCTTCGCGTGCAACCCTCGTGAACACTCTAAGTGATACCACAATTCCATATATATATTCCATATATTATATTATATATATATAATTCAGGTGAAGTTCACCGGTGAAACCAAGATAGTGCTCTACAATGAAGGAGCGAATTTAACCAATGTGTATACTACTCAGTTTTTGAGTACATAGTGTATGGAGTGTATAGAGATTAACTGAAGAGTGGACTGACTTCACGTCGGTCTACGAAACAAATTGTATCAAACTCTATGTACTCAACTACTGAGTTATACACATTGGTTACTGATTATATATATATATATTCATCTCGTACAAGCAATTTTACTCGTGCCTGGTCGATCTAAACATGTAGTCCATTGGAATGTCCGTCAATAGACCTCTTTAGCTTCGTATGCAAATTGCCCATTTCAGATCATGTGATGAAAACTTAGTGATGGTGTTCTCTGGAGAATTAGTCCTTTCAATATGAACGAATAAATTTCAGAAATATAAAGGAACAATTCTCCAGAGAATATCATGTTTACATCACATGATCTGAAATGGGCAATTTGCATACAAGCTAAAGAGGTCTATTGGTACGAGTTCTGGTCAGAAAACTATGATGGCCGTAGTCGTATCCCCTCTCCCCACTCCCAAATCGGGTGTTGTATCAATTCCCTCCATTTGGGTTTCCTGTGTTGCGCCATGTGAGACTGGTACCTAATCTATTCGAAGCGCGAGAATTTCAATCTTGTTGATTTTTAACGAACATAACATTTGTACTTTCAGTCTTAAAACAGAGCAATTATTCCCTTTAACGACTTAACAAGAAATGTCTAAAAGCTCTAAGCGACGAATTCCGAAGTTTTCCAAATTGTCTAAATATTTCAAGCTCAAACGATCGTCAAACAAGAAAAACAAGGAAGAAACGAATGACGATGAAAATGGCGGCCCAAACACACCACGCGTCCCTAAATGCACTACAACTACAGACGTTATCGACGAACAGAGACAAGAACACGGTTCTACCATGGTAAGGGAAGATAAAGAGATAGCAGAAGAGCAGATTAGGACTCCAGTTAAGGATCTAAATATCACAAGTGAGGGCGAAATAGTTTCCAGTAACGACCTGCCTTTCGTGAAGCACGTGGCAGAGAACACGAGGACACGGTCTCTGGTGCATGAAGAACATGACAAGGATTGGACATCTATTGCCGATATTGTGGTTCATGTTTCTGTGCCGGGGAAAGCGGAGAAAGAACAGCCCAAACACGCTCAAAAAGACATTCTCATCGAAGCTAACAAAGCAGGCGATGTCAAACCGTCCGAAATTTTGCCAGTCGAGACAAAAGAAACCGATGATTTTACAGAAGAACTTATTTATCCAGTTCTTGTTCAAACTCCCTTTCCAAAGCAAATAGAAGAACCAGAGATTGGAGTTGAAGAGAATGACAGCAAAACCAATGAGAACAATGCACACAACAATGTGCATCCTATCACATGTCAAGTGATTGTTCATACTCCAATAACGAAACAACAACAACAAGCTGCCAGGTCAAACACCAGAATAGAAGATGACTTTGTGTTGTCAGAAATACCACAAACACCTCCACAGCAAAAGCCAGAGAAGAAAGAAAGCCAGAGAGCGCTGACAGTAAAGAAGATAAGATCAATAATTGCAACTCCTTACAAACATCTGAAAAGGGAAAGCTCACTGATGGACGGACAGACATATCGTTATATTGAGATCCAAAGCCTAGTGAATGCATTCCAAACCCTGCATTCATGTACGGGTGAGATGATTGCTTGTAACGAGAAAGGGCTGCAGTATGGGAAGAGCTCTGTGTTGAGGATTGAATGTAAGGACTGTAACATTAAGGTATTTTTACAGGCTACAAAGAACTGAAGTAATAGACTATAACCAGTAAACAAAACTGATCATCAACAATATAAGGTTTTAAAAAGTTATAATAATGAACATTGAGGCTTGTGCATGCATAGCTGGGCTTCAGTAGGGTTAAGGATGTTGCGGTCCTTGTAAAATAATTTCTTGCAAGACATTGCCATTTTCCTTTCATCAGGCTTTTGTCTCCCCACACTACCCCTGTGTGGAAACAAGAACATGGTATCTTTGAAGGCTAATTGAAGGGGTCCATGCAAGAACAGTGTAATACATAACTAGTCTAGATAATAGTACATGTAGCATTATATAGCAGAGGGTATGGGCTGAATAACTTTCAGATCATTTTTATTTACTGAATATTGACTGAGCAAACATACATGTACAAATGTAGACTACTGTACATGTATGTTCTTGTATTTAAATATATTTATTCTTTTTTACATTCTAAGTTCATAATTTAAGATTTATAAGTGCAAAGTATAATAATGATTTTCTTTCTTACATATTTAAAACTGTTTAGAGACATCAAATTATATGACGAGTTAAAAATTCATGTTCATTATATAATATATATCTAATAAGAAGTCTGGATATTATTAAAGTGTTTTATAGTAATTGTTTTCAAAATGTTAGTATTTAATAATATTTCCCAACTTTTGGTTTGGAAGGCATTTATTTTCCAGAAATTTTTACATGTACCAAATAGGTGTTGCAACAGCTGATGAACACCCATACATGTACTTGCTCTAAGCAAAGTAATAGGAAACATGTACCAAATAGGTGTTGCAACAGCTGATGAACACCCATACATGTACTTGCTCTAAGCAAAGTAATAGGTAAATGCATGTACCATTAAATAGGTGTTGCAACAGCTGATGAACACCCATACATGTACTTGCTCTAAGCAAAGTAATAGGTAAATACATGTAGGTGTTGTCATTCCAGTGTCTGAATTGATGAAAAGCTCTTGTAAAGTGTTGGAACGTCATTCATTTGTCTGACAACTTTATGCAACTTGTGATGAGAAGAGATGTCAGTCATTCCACCACATCTACTAACCTTGCACTGATACACAAATGTCTTCTTGTGATCTTCACCATATTCATCAACCATCTCATATACAGGTGCTGTCCAACCATTGCTATCAGTGAGCTCTTTAAGTTTACCAATAGGGTTACCATTACTTGCTGATGCTAGAGGACATTGTGCAGCACCATTCCATCCAGAGAAAAACTATCAAGATTATGAGAAATTTATGTAACTTACTTGTTTATAGTATATCTTAATGCATCTTAGTGTGCAGTATTGAAGAAATTGAAAACGAGCATGCATGCTACATGTATGTGCAGATTTAGAGCATGTGGGAACTGATCAGAACATGAGAGAAGTGTTAGGAGAAGCATGATGCGTAGAGGAGTGCTTCTTGACACTTCTTGAGTGTTCTGATCAGTCCCCAAGTGCTATAAATCTGCACATAGCACAGCGGACAAGTTTTCTATTTCTTTTATAAAATACAATATGATTTTAAGGCAAGTTTTCAATTTTGCTTGTTACAATTTTTTTTAAATATCTGCGCATGTGTGCTCTCATAAAGCATGCGTAATACACACCATTTGGCCAATCAGAGTGTGCATTATATCATAGTTATTTTATAAGGGATGGATATTTTTACGAGTTGTGACATATTTTTTTCGAGCCATAGGCTGGTCAGAATAAAAACAGGTTCATTAGTAAAAATATCCAGCCGTACTGCAACCAACCTCCACTGACTGTATTAATGAGAGTACCGGTATGTATATTTTTCAAATGGGGTAGGGGTCATGATCAATAGGGTTGTAGAATCTATAGGGGAGGCATGGGTAATGATGAACACACTGACTTTCCAGTGGCTCAATGTACCTGGTGTGGTGTTGCACTCGGTTTTCTCTCTGGTGTGGACTTTGAAAGTAAAAATGGATTTGTTTCTTTGCTATTAAAACTGATATCTGATACGGCTGATTGCTGAAAAGGATAATTAAAGAAAACAGTGAGACAATGAAAATATAAGAAAGAAAGAAATATAGAACAAACTGATACTCGTTAGTATTTGATATTAGACCTGGTGGCATAACAAATTCTGTGACGTCAGTATTATTATCAAATTACTGTAATTCAGTGCAAGTTGTTCATAAATTGGATTTCTTAAATTACAAAAACAAATTCGGGATCGATCCCACAGTCTACATGTACCTCTGATGAAAGTGTTGACGAAGGTGATAAATCTTTGAGAGTCTGTGTCAGCTCGAATATGGCTTCCTCTGCAGCGTTCATTTTGGCGTCCTGCTTGGTAGGACCATATCCAATACAACCCTGGCCCTGTAGAAGGCTACCGACCTCTACTGAACACATATATGTGTGTATCGACGGCTCCTGAAGAAGATCGTAAAATTTGACATTCAAACAGTGCTGTCCAGCAGCTAGCATTAATATCTGTATGGAATCATCAGAGCATATATCTTGCAGTTGTTCGATTGTACGTCCAATTTTAGAACACTGCGAAGAAGTATTGCCAAAAGCCATGGTTTTGACCCGTTTTGACAGCTAAACTCAACCGTTCGCACAAAAATATAACTTGAAAAACATGTCTTCTCAGTCTAAGTTTAAAACGTAAATATTACATTTTGCTTTTAAAATTCGTAGAATTGAATTCAATTTCTTGGAAAAATATATGCTGCGTAATCAATTAATTTGTTTTTTCCCCGTTTGACCGAGAAGGACTGGTGTTGTAAACAAATCGTCTACGACCAACTTCCGGCACATGTACTTGGGCACAGACTCCCAAATTAGTAAAGTCAGATCTATTAAAATGAAGAAGAAAACCCTGGTTATTTGAAACTCTAATGGATGAACTGTTTTTTAAAGTTCTGTCATCTATAAATAGGCCACTTCTGGCTCAGTCACTCAGTAGCGATTATTCTATGTTTGGGCTTCCTGTGTTATGATGTATGTAGTGGTTATGGTAGTTGTGACTTTTCACAATTACAACTAATATTGACATTTTACAGAAAAAGCAACATTAAATACATAAAAAATCTAATGATACTGTAAATAACCATAGTTAATAGATATAAACTATGAAATAACAAAGTAAAAATATCTTACTGTTCGTTCACTCGTTCCAGGCTCCCCCAGTGCGAAGTAACACACGGCCAAACAGCAGGCAAAGAAAGTTGTAAATAAGTTTATCTCACTTTCATCTCTGGTAATTTCAACCCAAAAGACACAAGATATCGCCACCCTATGGATCCTCAGAATGGCAGAGGGAAAGGACCTTTTCGCTGTACTCGAAGAAAGATTCAATTTAGCTGAGGAATTGCTAAATAAATGTAAAAAGCTGGAAGCACATGTTGAAGGAAGCCACAAACTGCAGAGGAAAATCAGAGCAGAAATAAGTTTTCTGTCGTCTGTGAGTGTTGTAGAAAGCTTTAGTACCAAGTATTTCTTACCTTTGATCTTGGTTTGATTATCTGGTCGACTATTGTTGTCAAAATGGGCTTTCGAATAATGTTATTAAGTTACATGTACATGTAAGCTTACTAAATATTATCTAGTAATTACTACAATAGTCCATTAGTCTATGAAATGGATTCAAACATCAGACGTACCTTGGTAAAATAATGACTTCTCGATCGGAAGATTTTGTATTCCTGGTAGGATGTATAAACAAAAGAGATCATGAATAAATACATTGTAATAAGTAATGAAGTATAATTTATACACCAGCTGCTAATACACATCAACTGTACATTGATTTTTGACTTTCTTGTATTCAAATTATCGACTGCTTTAATTTATACAAGCTACTGAGTATAGAGTCCTTCTATTTGTTAAATGTTTTTAATTTTCCAGAAGTTTATATGAATTTTAATTTATATTTATTGATACCCTAATTTCAAAAACGAAGTTTATAAAAGACAAAAGAAGTGAATCAGTGTATAATTATATATTTGGATTTTTGAAATTAGGTGTATCACAAAAATCATGAATACACATTTACTATGCAGTGAGCTTACGTGTATATAGTACATACTGGTGTACTAAATAGATCAAGAAGTAATTTATATATACAATTTGAGTATCAGCTGATCTGTATGGGATATTACTTATCAATTCCAACAATGTAGCTGGAAGGCTCAATGCTTAAAAGCTGAGAAATCAAAGTTCAAATCTATGCAAATGAGAATGATTCTGCATGCACGTTAAATGATTTCGTGTTTACCTCATGAATTATTAAGTTGAATGAGGAAGGATATTTGATGTCAAGCATGAATAACAATACTTGTAATGGATTGAACTAACTGGATGGAAATTTATTTTATCCGACAGCTTAAAAGGAAAGAAATCCCCATAAAAGCCAGCCATGTACAAAGCACAAACCTAGCACACCTCCAAGGTGTTATCAAGGCAACAGAACAGGCAGAGCAAGTCGTATCAATCTTTAGAACATTTCATTTCAACTTGGCAAACAGTACAGGATACAAAGACAGTGCATCAAGATCTTGTATTGTAGACGTTGTTGCTAGTAATGGAACTAATTGGATAAAAGTCGTAGCTAGAAATCCAAAGGCTTTGCACAGAATATGGCAAGGTATGTTTATTACTGTTCCGCCAATGACCGAGTTAGAAAATGCGCTTTCTTTTTATATTAATAATTATTATTTTGGTTGTTGTACACAGAGTGTGAAGAATGTGATCGTATCAGTCAGGAATGTCTCTTTCAAGGTTTTATTGGCTGAAAAATGATATCCGATTATGAAGTATTCTACATTGTATGCTCAAACGGGTCAAATTCAAATAGTTTCCGATTATATATCAAACTAAATCCGATATTGTTCGCTCTAGGGTCATCGTTATAGAAGCGGCTATTTCCAAACTACCAACTAGAAGTGCTGTGTACAAGCCGAATCAAAGAAGCAGTGGCGTCCAAATTGAACTGCCTATTGTTCTTTGACTGACCAATGTATATTCGTTAGATGGTTCTGATAACGTGGCCTGTAATTCTTGCTGTGTTGAGGTCACTACGAAATTCGATCACTTGTCTGGGACTTTGTCTAGCTACGGGACGCGCATTGGTTTGTTTGGTTGTAAGCCTACAGGCATATCATTTCGGCTACTGCATTATCCTTTTTAATAATGTCCGAGTATATATGCTCATTGAGCGTCTTGTTGCCAATACAATACAATTTACTTCTTCTTTTTTGTAAAGAGCATTGATTTGTGGAATGATTCGGTTTATTGAAGAAATAAATTATTATACACCGAATCGAATATGGCATCCAATTTGAACTGCCATTGTTCTTTGATACCACTGTGTTCACGTGGAAACACAAAAGCGTTTTCACATGAATGAGAGGCTAGTCAGTCCAGAGGTTATTCAAATAACGATTCGGTGAGCGATGGGTTATTATGCGCTATAACTGTATAAATTAATTAGAGTAATAAGTTCACTAACAATGAATGAGAAATTTAAATTCTGCACGAGGCGTAGCCGAGTGCAGGATGAGAAAATTTTGAGTTCATTGTTAGTGAACGAGTGAAGGTAAATTCCCAATAACTCACGAGCAAAGAGGGTGTTAATATTTGTATTATTCAATTTGAATACATTGCAGAGCCAAGCCAATACTATTACTAACACCATGGTGTAAAGAATTTACACCACTGACAGCTTTTACAGCACGATAATGACTTCGCCACGGTTGTCGCATAATAACCACTCGTCACTTGGTACAAATCAATTACCAACCAGGAGATTGGAATTTGTACAATGTATGAAAATTGAATAAAAATAAATGTTATTGTATTAACAAATATTATTATTACCACTGTTAAATAATTTTGCATTACTACATGAGGCAAGGCAAAAGTTACATGACTTTGTATAGAGACATTGAAGAAGCCAGCATATTTCATGCTTATGATTCAAACTCACCAGTCACAACTTTCATATTCGGTAGTCCTATAGTAATGCAAAGAGTGGTTAATGATATGGTGATGGTGCCAAAAGTTTTGTAGTTTTACACAGGTTTCTAAATATTGCTACATGTATACCTTACTCTACATGTATACCTTACTCTACATTGAAGGTCAAGGTGAATATGGGGAAAGAGATCTTATAGATCAAGCCAAGGTATGAAGCCAGTAATAATGTAGTTGGGCAGATCTGCCAAAAAAACGGTAAATCAATACAAATTGGATATGGAAGAGTGGAAGAATTGATGGAAGAATTAGTGAATGAATGAATGATCATCAAATACATAAATGGGATTACAGCCATTATTGTTGAACTATGACCCTGAAAATTACAACATTTTCAGCCAATCTCCAGTCTAGACAGCCGTCAATCAAACTAGCTTTGTTATGATTGGTTAAAGTCTGGACACGTCCATGTTGTTTCATGGGATGATAATGGTTATAATTTGTTCTGTGACATTATATGGACATTTATCAAACAAATCAGTGATTATGATTTGTCTACTGAATGACAATGCATCAAAATTCTAAAACTACACATCAAGACATTGTTAATTTTTAAAACTAAGTGTATTTTCTAAACTCACTTTATTACTGTTTATCATTTTAAAGTTAACATATATATCCTCTATTTATCCCTCCCTTTCCCATTGCCCACCACCCAATAAGCCCCCTGTTTGAAGCACAATTTTTATTAAGCCCCCTCTCTCTTTTTTAAAATTAAAAGCCCTCCCTCGCCCTTCTCCAAAAGATACCGTAGTACATGTATGTAATATGATTATCTATACCAATACTTTAATGATTGAAAAAAGTGATTAATTTATTAATTGGTACCTGTCACTGTAATTCATATAACCTACATGTTTGGTTTGCTGCAAAATTTAATAAGCCCACTCCCTCTATTCAGCCCCCTCCCTCTATTAAGCCACCTCCCTCTATTAAGCCCCCTCCCTCTATTAAGCCCCCTCTCCCTCTATTAAGCCCCTTCCCTCTATTAAGCCCCCTCCCTCTATTAAGCCCCCTCTCCCTCTATTAAGCCCCCTCCCTCTATTAAGCCCCCTCCCTCTATTAAGCCCCCTCCCTCTATTAAGCCCCGTCCCTTATTAAGCTCCTCCATCTATTAAGGCCCCTCTCCCTCTATTAAGCCCCCTCCCTCTATTAAGCCCCCTTCCCTCTATTAAGCCCCCCCCTCCCCTCTATTAAGCCCCCTTATCGCTCTATTAAGCCCCCTCTCCCTCTATTAAGCCCCCTCTCCCTCTATTAAGCCCCCTCTATTAAGCCCCCTCCCTCTATTAATCCCCCTCCCTCTATTAAGCCCCTTCCCTCTATTAAGCCCCATCCCTCTATTAAGCCCTCTCTCCCTCTATTAAGCCCCTTCCCTCTATTGAGCCCCCTCCCGCTATTGAGCCCCCTCCTTCTATTAAGCCCTCTCCCTCTATTAAGCCCCCTTCCTATTACGAGTTTTCGACATTAAATAAGGTCTCTACTACTACTACTAAGTACTACTACTTCCTCTATTAAGCCCCCTCCCTCTATTAAGCCCCCTCCCTCTATTAAGCCCCCTCCCTCTATTAAGCCCCCTCTCCCTCTATTAAGCCCCCTCCCTCTATTAAGCCCCTGCCTCTATTAAGCCCCCTCCATCTATTAAGCCCCCTCCCTCTATTAAGCCCCCTCTCCCTCTATTAAGCCCCTTCCCTCTATTAAGCTCCCTCTTCCTCTATTAAGCCCCCTCCCTCTATTAAGCCCCCTCCCTTTATTAAGCCCCTCTATCTATATAAGGCCCCTTTCCCTCTATTAAGCCCCCTCCCTCTATTAAGCCCCCTTCCTCTATTGAGCCACCTTCCTCTATTGAAACCCCTCCCACTATTGAGCCCCTCCTTCTATTAAGCCCCTTCCCTCTATTAACCCCCTGCCTCTATTAAGCCCCCTCCATCTATATTAAGCCCCCTCCCTCTATTAAGCCCCCTCTCCCTCTATTAAGCCCCTTCCCTCTATTAAGCCCCTCTTCCTCTATTAAGCCCCCTCCCTCTATTAAGCCCCCTCCCTTTATTAAGCCCCTCTATCTATTAAGGCCCCTTTCCTCCTATTAAGCCCCCTCCCTCTATTAAGCCCCCTCCCTCTATTAAGCCCCCTCCCTCTATTGAGCCCCCGCCTTCCTCTATTGAAACCCCTCCCACTATTGAGCCCCCTCCTTCTATTAACCTCCTTCCCTCTATTAACCCCCCTGCCTCTATTAAGCCCCCTCCCTCTATTAAGCCCCCGCCCGCTCTATTAGGCCCCCTCTCCCTCTATGAATTCCCCTCTATTAAGTCCCCTCCCTCTATTAAGCCCCCTCCCTCTATTAAGCCCCCCCCTCTATTAAGCCCCCTCCCTCTATTAAGCCCCTCTCCCTCTATTATGCCCCCTCTCCCTCTATTAAGCCCCCCCTCCCTCTATTAAGCCCCCTTCCTCTATTAAGCCCCTTCCCTATATTAAGCCCCCTCCCTTTATTAAGCTTCCTCTACCTCTATTAAGCCCATAGACCAAATCGGCTGACGCAATGTTGTACCCAATTCAGATCTTTTGGGAAAAATACGGTTCTTTGTCTGTTGTATTTCGATTTCAATAGAGCATTGACATGGAAATGTTTGGAACAAAAAGCTCTTATTTCCAAAGGTTTTGAATTGGGGTAAAGAATGTAAACATTGCGTTAGCCAAATTGGTCTATTCAGTGAAAATGCAACTTCTTTTTTTCCCCAGGATTTTATTGATTGCAGTGAGAACCATGTTGTACATTTCCAAAACCCTTTAGTATCATTTGTATTCTGCAATGGAGTCACAAAGAGCTTAGCAAGTAGGTAGTTGTGTTCCTTGATTAATTACTCTATAACAGTATGACATCACTACAAAACAATATATTGTTTAAACGCTAAGGATCCTGGTCCATGAGTCCGGGGGACAAAACAACAATGAAATACTTTCAGTAGAACATACATGTAGGAAAATGGTAACACAAAATACTAACAGTAAACTTTCAAAATTATTAATATTTAAATGCTGAGCAGAGCAGATTTAGTTCAAATGTCTATTGTTCTTGACAAGTCTGTCCCCTCATAAACAAGTTGTGACGTCATAATGCCATTGAGCAATAAATTGTTTCTTGATTTTGAATTCTTTTTATCCCATTTCTTTTTCAACTTTTTTCAATGTAGCTACAGTTGTATGCATCGATGTCTGTTCTTCCATATCTCACATTTCTTACTGTGATATGTATTATTTACCCCTTTCTTCTCTCTTTGTTAATCTAGATATTTTTTTTATTCTCTTACACTTCCCACTCGATCATCACCTTTCCATTTAGTTTCTATTTCTAGAAATATTGATAGAACAGTTATCAACTTTTACTGTGTGACTCAAACCACTATTAAAGACCATCTTTACTGTTCTAATTACCTAGAGTGCAATTTAGAAAAGCGTGAAAACTAAATTACTAATTAGTACTAAATAATGAAACAATAGAAAACAATAGAAATAGCACTATTTAGTACTATTAAGTCACACTTTTCTAAATTGCACTCTACTTCTGTCTGGACCTAAAACAGTAGTATGTAAAATGCTTTGATCACCATTAATTGAGAGCTGATTCCAGGCTAATAATGGTGATAAAGGTGTGCAAATACATTTCAAAAAGGTTTTCGTGTCGCTCTGTATAGGAAATTACAATGTGATTGTTTTCTTTCAAATCTGCAGACCTTCCCTCTTTGTTAAACTTGTGTTATTTTTTGTTTCTATCTCTTCTTTCCTTTCTTCTGTAATTATTCATTTCATTCTCTTTATGTAATACTTTAATATATCCTTGTGTCACTTGTTTTTAAGCATCTTTGACAGACTTAGGAATCAGTGTGCAAGGTGATGTACTCCTTGATCCATGTGATTCAGACTCTTCACTGGCAAATGCTTCATCTATACCATTACCAGTCATATCCCAGGAATCCCTGGCCATGTAAGTGTAACTAGACCTGTGATCAAAATTCAAATTCTCCTTTATAATTCAAAGATCCTAATGGAGTATTTACATTATCGTCAGAAATCAAGTACACTATTATTGCACACACATCTCAGTATTATTCATGGTTTGAGAAGCACTCAAACACTCAAAGTGTTGAATCTCTAAACAGGCCTGAAAGTCGGTTTAAAAACTCAGCTGCATCTTGTTTTCTTTCAACCCACTTGTTGGTGTTTCAAAATCTGAGGAAGAAATCTTTCTTGTGTTTTAAGGGAAGCAAGCCGGGTGACCACGTGGTGAAAGCACTTGCCTCTCTCACCACTATGGTGCCTGGTTCAATTCGCGGAGCGCCATGCTTTATGAGAGTTGAGTTTCTTACTTTGTTCTCTTGTGCTTGGAAGTAGTTTACCTGGGTTTCACACAAAATCTTGATTTCTTTTTTCAGGATCATTTCATGATCATTAAAGTCTCAAATTTCTGAATATTAACTGTTTGGGAGTCAATAGTTCTAAAAGTCTCATTTAACAAATCACCATTATGTTTGTTGTGTAGAAACCATGCTAATCTTGATGTATCTACGATGATTGCATATGTATCAGCGGTAACTAATGGAGGAGCCTCGTTTGTGTTTAAGGTAATGTTGAAGTGCTTAACATACTTCACAATGTCCTGTGGTGTATTCACAGGCAGCCCAATCTCTTAATTTGACGATATTTAGCGTATCAACAAGCCATAAATAGATGAAAATTTATAGTTGCAAAAATACGAATTCTTTGAAATAAAAACACGAAATACATTTGTATGACATTTCATGTGTCTGCTGCAGTTGTTATTTTTACGATTAAAGCCTTATTTCAATTTTAGAGGGGGGATCGGAGGTAAGAAAAAAAAATTGAAATAAGGCTTTCATCGTAAAAATAACAACTGCAGCAGACACATGAAATGTCATACAAATGTATTTCGTGTTTTTATTTCAAAGAATTCGTATTTTTGCAACTATAAATTTTCATCTATTTATGGCTTGTTGATACGCTAAATATCGTCAAATTAAGAGATTGGGCTGCCTGTGGTGTATTTAACAAATAGCTGCAACTGATGAAAGATTTGGCATGCTATGAACTGTGGTTGTGATTTACGATAGTCAGCTTGGTATGTACTCTTAGTCACTGTAAAATATGTAGCTGAAAACATGTTTTTCGTTTGACAAAGTTAAAATTTTGGCATCAGACGATGAGAACCGTGGTATGTACTCTGATAGACCACGGTTGATCGACCAATCAGAGAGCGAGAAATTTACTAGTTGTGGTAAAAATGGAAATAATGTAGGTTCTGAGCCAGGGATAGGAGCTACTCCACTACACTATAAGCTATATGGGTAATGGTGCAGTGCTTAACATACTCCACAATGTCCTACGGTGTATATGGAAATAATGTAGGTTCTGAGCCAGTGGGAGGAGCTACTCCACTACATTTAAGCTATACGGGTAATGTTGCAGTGCTTAACATACTCCACAATGTCCTACGGTGTATATGAAAATAATGTAGGTTCTGAGCCAGTGGGAGGAGCTACTCCACTACATTTAAGCTATATGGGTAATGTTGCAGTGCTTAACATACTCCACAATGTCCTACGGTGTATATGGAAATAATGTAGGTTCTGAGCCAGTGGGAGGAGCTACTCCACTACATTTAAGCTATACGGGTAATGTTGCAGTGCTTAACATACTCCACAATGTCCTACGGTGTATATGAAAATAATGTAGGTTCTGAGCCAGTGGGACGAGCTACTCCACTACATTTAAGCTATATGGGTAATGTTGCAGTGCTTAACATACTCCACAATGTCCTACGGTGTATATGGAAATAATGTAGGTTCTGAGCCAGTGGGAGGAGCTACTCCACTACATTTAAGCTATATGGGTAATGTTGCAGTGCTTAACATACTCCACAATGTCCTACGGTGTATATGGAAATAATGTAGGTTCTGAGCCAGTGGGAGGAGCTACTCCACTACATTTAAGCTATATGGGTAATGTTGCAGTGCTTAACATACTCCACAATGTCCTACGGTGTATATGGAAATAATGTAGGTTCTGAGCCAGGGATAGGAGCTACTCCACTACATTTAAGCTATATGGGTAATGTTGCAGTGCTTAGCATACTCCACAATGTCCTGGATATGTGCATGTGCCACCTTGTTAGATACAGAGCGTCCTACAGCAGGTCTTGTTAGATAGGGTATTGATCCTGAGCGTCCTACAGCAGGTCTTGTTAGATAGGGTATTGATTCTGAGCGTCCTACAGCAGGTCTTGTTAGATAGGGTATTGATCCTGAGCGTCCTACAGCAGGTCTTGTTAGATAGGGTATTGATCCTGAGCGTCCTACAGCAGGTCTTGTTAGATAGGGTATTGATCCTGAGCGTCCTACAGCAGGTCTTGTTAGATAGGGTATTGATCCTGAGCGTCCTACAGCAGGTCTTGTTAGATAGGGTATTGATCCTGAGCGTCCTACAGCAGGTCTTGTTAGATAGGGTATTGATCCTGAGCGTCATACAGCAAGTCTTGTTAGATAGGGTATTGATCCTGAGCGTCCTACAGCAGGTCTTGTTAGATAGGGTATTGATCCTGAGCGTCCTACAGCAGGGCTTGTTAGATAGGGTATTGATTCTGAGCGTCCTACAGCAGGTCCTGTTAGATAGGGTATTGATCCTGAGCGTCCTACAGTAGGTCTTGTTAGATAGGGTATTGATTCTGAGCGTCCTACAGTAGGTCTTGTTAGATAGGGTATTGTTTCTGAGCGTCCTACAGTAGGTCTTGTTAGATAGGGTATTGATCTTGAGCGTCCTACAGCAGATCTTGTTAGATAGGGTATTGTTTCTGAGCGTCCTACAGCAGGGCTTGTTAGATAGGGTATTGTTTCTGAGCGTCCTACAGCAGGGCTTGTTAGATAGGGTATTGTTTCTGAGCGTCCTACAGTAGGTCTTGTTAGATAGGGTATTGTTTCTGAGCGTCCTACAGCAGATCTTGTTAGATAGGGTATTGTTTCTGAGCGTCCTACAGCAGGGCTTGCTAGATAGGGTATTGTTTCTGAGCGTCCTACAGTAGGTCTTGTTAGATAGGGTATTGTTTCTGAGCGTCCTACAGTAGGTCTTGTTAGATAGGGTATTGATCCTGAGCGTCCTACAGCAGATCTTGTTAGATAGGGTATTGTTTCTGAGCGTCCTACAGCAGGGCTTGTTAGATAGGGTATTGTTTCTGAGCGTCCTACAGTAGGTCTTGTTAGATAGGGTATTGATTCTGAGCGTCCTACAGCAGATCTTGTTAGATAGGGTATTGTTTCTGAGCGTCCTACAGCAGGGCTTGTTAGATAGGGTATTGTTTCTGAGCGTCCTACAGCAGGGCTTGTTAGATAGGGTATTGTTTCTGAGCGTCCTACAGTAGGTCTTGTTAGATAGGGTATTGTTTCTGAGCGTCCTACAGCAGATCTTGTTAGATAGGGTATTGTTTCTGAGCGTCCTACAGCAGGGCTTGCTAGATAGGGTATTGTTTCTGAGCGTCCTACAGCAGATCTTGTTAGATAGGGTATTGTTTCTGAGCGTCCTACAGTAGGTCTTGTTAGATAGGGTATTGATTCTGAGCGTCCTACAGCAGATCTTGTTAGATAGGGTATTGTTTCTGAGCGTCCTACAGCAGGGCTTGTTAGATAGGGTATTGTTTCTGAGCGTCCTACAGCAGGGCTTGTTAGATAGGGTATTGTTTCTGAGCGTTCTACAGTACGTCTTGTTAGATAGGGTATTGTTTCTGAGCGTCCTACAGCAGATCTTGTTAGATAGGGTATTGTTTCTGAGCGTCCTACAGCAGGGCTTGCTAGATAGGGTATTGTTTCTGAGCGTCCTACAGTAGGTCTTGTTAGATAGGGTATTGTTTCTGAGCGTCCTACAGCAGGTCTTGTTAGATAGGGTATTGATTCTGAGCGTCCTACAGCAGGGCTTGTTAGATAGGGTATTGTTTCTGAGCGTCCTGCAGCAGGTCTTGTTAGATAGGGTATTGATTCTGAGCGTCCTACAGCAGGTCTTGTTAGATAGGGTATTGATCCTGAGCGTCCTACAGCAGGTCTCTTGTTAGATAGGGTATTGATCCTGAGCGTCCTACAGCAGGTCTTGTTAGATAGGGTATTGATCCTGAGCGTCATACAGCAAGTCTTGTTAGATAGGGTATTGATCCTGAGCGTCCTACAGCAGGTCTTGTTAGATAGGGTATTGATCCTGAGCGTCCTACAGCAGGGCTTGTTAGATAGGGTATTGATTCTGAGCGTCCTACAGCAGGTCCTGTTAGATAGGGTATTGATCCTGAGCGTCCTACAGTAGGTCTTGTTAGATAGGGTATTGATTCTGAGCGTCCTACAGTAGGTCTTGTTAGATAGGGTATTGTTTCTGAGCGTCCTACAGTAGGTCTTGTTAGATAGGGTATTGATCTTGAGCGTCCTACAGCAGATCTTGTTAGATAGGGTATTGTTTCTGAGCGTCCTACAGCAGGGCTTGTTAGATAGGGTATTGTTTCTGAGCGTCCTACAGTAGGTCTTGTTAGATAGGGTATTGATTCTGAGCGTCCTACAGCAGATCTTGTTAGATAGGGTATTGTTTCTGAGCGTCCTACAGCAGGGCTGGTTAGATAGGGTATTGTTTCTGAGCGTCCTACAGCAGGGCTTGTTAGATAGGGTATTGTTTCTGAGCGTCCTACAGTAGGTCTTGTTAGATAGGGTATTGTTTCTGAGCGTCCTACAGCAGATCTTGTTAGATAGGGTATTGTTTCTGAGCGTCCTACAGCAGGGCTTGCTAGATAGGGTATTGTTTCTGAGCGTCCTACAGTAGGTCTTGTTAGATAGGGTATTGTTTCTGAGCGTCCTACAGTAGGTCTTGTTAGATAGGGTATTGATCCTGAGCGTCCTACAGCAGATCTTGTTAGATAGGGTATTGTTTCTGAGCGTCCTACAGCAGGGCTTGTTAGATAGGGTATTGTTTCTGAGCGTCCTACAGTAGGTCTTGTTAGATAGGGTATTGATTCTGAGCGTCCTACAGCAGATCTTGTTAGATAGGGTATTGTTTCTGAGCGTCCTACAGCAGGGCTTGTTAGATAGGGTATTGTTTCTGAGCGTCCTACAGCAGGGCTTGTTAGATAGGGTATTGTTTCTGAGCGTCCTACAGTAGGTCTTGTTAGATAGGGTATTGTTTCTGAGCGTCCTACAGCAGATCTTGTTAGATAGGGTATTGTTTCTGAGCGTCCTACAGCAGGGCTTGTTAGGGTATTGTTTCTGAGCGTCCTACAGCAGGGCTTGTTAGATAGGGTATTGTTTCTGAGCGTCCTACAGTAGGTCTTGTTAGATAGGGTATTGATTTCTGAGCGTCCTACAGCAGGTCTTGTTAGATAGGGTATTGTTTCTGAGCGTCCTACAGCAGGGCTTGTTAGATAGGGTATTGTTTCTGAGCGTCCTACAGCAGGGCTTGTTAGATAGGGTATTGTTTCTGAGCGTCCTACAGTACGTCTTGTTAGATAGGGTATTGTTTCTGAGCGTCCTACAGCAGATCTTGTTAGATAGGGTATTGTTTCTGAGCGTCCTACAGCAGGGCTTGCTAGATAGGGTATTGTTTCTGAGCGTCCTACAGTAGGTCTTGTTAGATAGGGTATTGTTTCTGAGCGTCCTACAGCAGGTCTTGTTAGATAGGGTATTGATTCTGAGCGTCCTACAGCAGGGCTTGTTAGATAGGGTATTGTTTCTGAGCGTCCTGCAGCAGGTCTTGTTAGATAGGGTATTGATTCTGAGCGTCCTACAGCAGGTCTTGTTAGATAGGGTATTGATCCTGAGCGTCCTGCAGCAGGTCTTGTTAGATAGGGTATTGTTTCTGAGCGTCCTACAGCAGGTCTTGTTAGATAGGGTATTGTTTCTGAGCGTCCTGCAGCAGGTCTTGTTAGATAGGATATTGTTTCTGAGCGTCCTACAGCAGGGCTTGTTAGATAGGGTATTGTTTCTGAGCGTCCTACAGCAGGTCTTGTTAGATAGGGTATTGATTCTGAGCGTCCTACAGCAGGGCTTGTTAGATAGGGTATTGTTTCTGAGCGTCCTACAGTAGGTCTTGTTAGATAGGGTATTGATCCTGAGCGTCCTACAGCAGATCTTGTTAGATAGGGTATTGATCCTGAGCGTCCTGCAGCAGGTCTTGTTAGATAGGGTATTGATCCTGAGCGTCCTGCAGCAGGTCTTGTTAGATAGGGTATTGATCCTGAGCGTCCTGCAGCAGGTCTTGTTAGATAGGGTATTGATCCTGAGCGTCCTACAGCAGATCTTGTTAGATAGGGTATTGATCCTGAGCGTCCTGCAGCAGGTCTTGTTAGATAGGGTATTGTTTCTGAGCGTCCTACAGTAGGTCTTGTTAGATAGGGTATTGTTTCTGAACGTCCTACAGCAGATCTTGTTAGATAGGGTATTGTTTCTGAGCGTCCTACAGCAGGTCTTGTTAGATAGGGTATTGTTTCTGAGAGTCCTACAGTAGGTCTTGTTAGATAGGGTATTGATCCTGAGCGTCCTACAGCAGATCTTGTTAGATAGGGTATTGATCCTGAGCGTCCTGCAGCAGGTCTTGTTAGATAGGGTATTGTTTCTGAGCGTCCTACAGCAGGTCTTGTTAGATAGGGTATTGTTTCTGAGCGTCCTGCAGCAGGTCTTGTTAGATAGGATATTGTTTCTGAGCGTCCTACAGCAGGGCTTGTTAGATAGGGTATTGATTCTGAGCGTCCTACAGCAGGGCTTGTTAGATAGGGTATTGTTTCTGAGCGTCCTACAGTAGGTCTTGTTAGATAGGGTATTGATCCTGAGCGTCCTACAGCAGATCTTGTTAGATAGGGTATTGATACTGAGCGTCCTGCAGCAGGTCTTGTTAGATAGGGTATTGATCCTGAGCGTCCTGCAGCAGGTCTTGTTAGATAGGGTATTGATCCTGAGCGTCCTGCAGCAGGTCTTGTTAGATAGGGTATTGATCATGAGCGTCCTACAGCAGATCTTGTTAGATAGGGTATTGATCCTGAGCGTCCTGCAGCAGGTCTTGTTAGATAGGGTATTGTTTCTGAGCGTCCTACAGTAGGTCTTGTTAGATAGGGTATTGTTTCTGAGCGTCCTACAGCAGATCTTGTTAGATAGGGTATTGTTTCTGAGCGTCCTACAGCAGGTCTTGTTAGATAGGGTATTGTTTCTGAGAGTCCTACAGTAGGTCTTGTTAGATAGGGTATTGATCCTGAGCGTCCTACAGCAGATCTTGTTAGATAGGGTATTGATCCTGAGCGTCCTGCAGCAGGTCTTGTTAGATAGGGTATTGTTTCTGAGCGTCCTACAATAGGTCTTGTTAGATAGGGTATTGTTTCTGAGCGTCCTACAGCAGATCTTGTTAGATAGGGTATTGTTTCTGAGCGTCCTACAATAGGTCTTGTTAGATAGGGTATTGATTCTGAGCGTCCTACAGTAGGTCTTGTTAGATAGGGTATTGATTCTGAGCGTCATATACAGTAGTTCTTGTTAGATACGGTATCTATTTTGCTGTTTAGTGTGGGCAACTTCTTGGAGACTGCGTTGATAATATAAAACCTATAAATAATAACAATAATAACAACAAATAGTAATAAGCTAATAAATCATAGAACTTGTCTTGCATTCCGTACCGTGACCGTAACTCCGTGCCATAGGTTTTCCACTCTTACGAAAACGACTCCATTGAAAGAGTTTGATTGGATGAGATGCATCTGCACGATTTTTGATTGGTTCATAAAGGAAGCCATTTGACTGTCACGGTACCACTGGTTTCCCACTCTATACACTTGTTTAGTTCTGTATAAATAATGCACATTATTTCACTTCATATGTACACAGGATGGCATTTTAAATTATCAAGCAGTAAAGGAGCGTAAGGAGCCACTGCTTCCAAAGCTGATGACATTTCTAGAAGGTGTGACTATTCAAAATCTGTCGATCTTTCAGTCAGTTTGAAAACATTTAGTGATTGAGGGAAAGTTTTGTAGGCAAGAACAGTGTATCACTGACCTGTCATCCAAATATTCCTTTTAAGAACCTTTCTTAATTTTCCATATCAATTATAACTGCCTGTAATCGTGAAATAAAGTGTGTATAATTCATTGAATTGTACATAACTTCACAGGGAATTTAGCATTTTAACCAGAGATTACTTAGTGCGTTGTTCTTGCACACAGGGCCCGGTTGTACGAAGCCTGGATAAGCGCTATCCACCGGATAAGTCCTATCCAACGGATAAAACTGATGCAGTTATCCAATAAATTGTATCCGTTGGATAAGACTTATCCGGTGGATAGCGCTATTCACCTTTCGTGCAACCGGGGCCAGACTATCAGGTCTCAATGAAATCTCTCTCGGATGTATTCGAGATTGCACCCCATCCCTACCCCTTGCTTCTCCTTAAATTGTAAGTAAGATTGCTGCTGTTCACTGCCTCTTTAATTGTTGTCAGGCAAAGAACTCCTTGCATGTGAGTCAGCCATTGCTGACTTTAATAAAATTATTCTGACAATTGGAGGATCGAAAGAACAGGAAAGAGCAAGGTACGTAAGCAGAGATGCACAGGGAGCCAAACACACTACGTTTTGCAATACGTACATTTGTTGTGTGTACGAACGGATTTACAGTGAATGTATGGGACGAACAAATACGTAGATTGTGTGTAAATTGTATGTACATTACCCTGCGAGCAGAGGTTCCTTTTCGTCTTTCTATGTTCACTGAGGCTTTTACTAGACTTTTAGATAGATGAACGGCTTTTGCTAAACGGCTTTTTGTTTTGGGCTTTTTACCTTGCTGTTCTTGTAGTTCGAGCTACAAGAACAGTAAGGTAAAAGCCAAAACAAAAAGCCGTTTAGCAAAAGTCTAGTAAAAGACTCAGTGAACATAGAAAGACGAAAAGGAACCTCTGCTCGCAGGGTAATGTACATTGTGTAAATGACCAAAATTGTCGTGAAACTTACACCGGCCATTAAGAGCGAGCGTGAAAGAAGTGCCAGGCGAAGGAGTACTTCAGTTATATGGCATTCATCTCTTGGAATTATGTTTGATAGCTTAATCAGTGATGAAAGTTTAAGAACTACTCCGAGTTAAGATCGATCTCTTTTCGATGAAATAACGATCATTTATCGCCAATGTCATCATATATTGCAACATGATGAGTTTGTTTAGAATAAAAGGGATCCTATTCTGAAGTATGCATTGCCTACACAATGTGGAGACGATTTGTAGGAAAAGAGCATGGGCCATTTTTAGTTCGAGATCAAACGAGAAAATACGTTGAATGCAGCCCATTAGATATAGCAACGCCCCTATCTCAATATGAGTTTGGTTAACATAGAAGGGATCCTATTCTGATATTCTACTGAAATATACGCACCCCTTTCGTGTTGCTACGCGTCATATGTATATGTATTTATTATTATGTATTTATTATTATATTATTATATATATGTACACTCGTTTGCAGAAACGTTGTAGTATACATTTATACAAATATGTAATGAGATACAAGATATCTAATGAGATGCAAAGTGTGGTACATCACTTATTTTCTTCTAAAATATCTGAAACATCAATTTTAGATTAGTATCGCATCCAGCAAGGACAGCGCAATCATTTTCAGCGATATTTCGTGGTTAAACAGTTGTATTTTAGCATGTTTAACATTTTGCATCTCATTAGATATTTGTATAAATGTATCTACAACGTTTCTGCAATCGAGTGTATACTGTGATTTCGTGATTATTTCTTCTTATGTTATATATATTATATATATATGTGATTTAATTATCTATAAGTAAGCTGCTGGAGCGAATCAAGCAAGTATATGATGACCCATCGGAGAGAGCTTTATCACTGAAGGACAGTGCAAGTATAAAGATACGCTCCAAAGTAAGTCTACCTTCATGATGGAGATGATGATGATGATGATCGATGATGGTGTTGATGATGATGATGATTTCTACATATGTATTTTAGTAATTACCTGGTTAGTTGTTCTGCCTGGTCATCGTCATTGCTCTATTCTTCTCAAACTCATTAATAATTCATGTGAGGACAAAACAAAGTAAATCACTAATTTCTCCAACTGAAGACAAATTTCATTTTCTCAAGAAAGTTAGATATGTCTTGTATTAATTTAATTGAGTATTTACCTAAACCCTAAATTATCAAGGATTTAGAGGGCATAAATCACTCACAATTTCTATGTAGATTCTAAGAAAACCATTTGTAAAGTCAGGAAAACAGAGGGCCGAGGGCATTATAGGATATTTATGCCTGCAAGTGACGTCAATATAACATGCGCGCGAATGATGGTTTATGCAAATTAGCTGAATTTGCCGCAGGTTTACGTGGCGTCATATTTCTGCGTCAAAATGTAAATTAGCTGCTTCAAAATTAAAACAAGATGGCCGAAGGTGAAGTTGAGTTGAGTCACTTCTCGATAGATTATCAAAGTTGTACTTTGATAATACATGTAATTTATTATTAATAATATATGATATGTAAATAGAAACTTTTTAACTTATTGTAAACTATTATTTATATCTATATATACGGCTCTCTGAGAGACCAATCACATGTATTGAAGAGATTCCGTTGTTAAATAAAAGGTTTGATTGATTGATTGATTGAGATTTAGACTTTCTTTTGAACTAAATCCTTGATAATTTAGGGCTTAGGAAATATAAATGATATTAATGATCTTTTTTCGGGCATAATGGTTTATTTAAGCCCATGAAGTTCATTTATTTATTCAAAATAAATAACCTTCATTGGGCCTAACTAAACCATTATGCCCTCAAAAACGCGCCAAAATTGCTATCCAATGATTTGGTAAATACTAAATTGATCTATTACATATCATATTATAGATTATATTTGGCACTGGAGACAAGTTGAAGGCTGTAACAGTCACAGCTAATTCAGCATTTGTAAGAGCTGCGTACAGTCAGGTAAGTGATTGTTAACAAAATCAGGGCCTCTATGGATACCAGCCTTGCTGTTGAATGGGTTACCCTGAATACAATCGATCAGGGCCTCTATTGATACCAGCCTTGCTGTTGAATGGGTTACCCTGAATACAATCGATCAGGGCCTCTATGGATACCAGCCTTGCTGTTGAATGGGTTACCCTGAATACAATCAATCAGGGCCTCTATTGATACCAGCCTTGCTGTTGAATGGGTTACCCTGAATACAATCAATCAGGGCCTCTATTGATACCAGCCTTGCTGTTGAATGGGTTACCCTGAATACAATCGATCAGGGCCTCTATGGATACCAGCCTTGCTGTTGAATGGGTTACCCTGAATACAATCAATCAGGGCCTCTATTGATACCAGCCTTGCTGTTGAATGGGTTACCCTGAATACAATCGATCAGGGCCTCTATTGATACCAGCCTTGCTGTTGAATGGGTTACCCTGAATACAATCAATCAAGGCCTCTATGGATACCAGCCTTGCTGTTGAATGGGTTACCCTGAATACAATCGATCAGGGCCTCTATTGATACCAGCCTTGCTGTTGAATGGGTTACCCTGAATACAATCAATCAGGGCCTCTATGGATACCAGCATTGCTGTTGAATGGGTTACCCTGAATACAATCAATCAGGGCCTCTATGGATACCAGCCTTGCTGTTGAATGGGTTACCCTGAATACAATCGATCAGGGCCTCTATTGATACCAGCCTTGCTGTTGAATGGGTTACCCTGAATACAATCAATCAGGGCCTCTATGGATACCAGCATTGCTGTTGAATGGGTTACCCTGAATACAATCAATCAGGGCCTCTATTGATACCAGCCTTGCTGTTGATGGGTTACCCTGAATACAATCGATCAGGGCCTCTATGGATACCAGCCTTGCTGTTGAATGGGTTACCCTGAATACAATCAATCAGGGCCTCTATTGATACCAGCCTTGCTGTTGAATGGGTTACCCTGAATACAATCGATCAGGGCCTCTATTGATACCAGCCTTGCTGTTGAATGGGTTACCCTGAATACAATCAATCAGGGCCTCTATGGATACCAGCCTTGCTGTTGAATGGGTTACCCTGAATACAATCGATCAGGGCCTCTATTGATACCAGCCTTGCTGTTGAATGGGTTACCCTGAATACAATCAATCAGGGCCTCTATGGATACCAGCATTGCTGTTGAATGGGTTACCCTGAATACAATCAATCAGGGCCTCTATGGATACCAGCCTTGCTGTTGAATGGGTTACCCTGAATACCATCAGGGCCTTATTGATACCAGCCTTGCTGTTGAATGGGTTACCCTGAATACAATCAATCAGGGCCTCTATGGATACCAGCCTTGCTGTTGAATGGGTTACCCTGAATACAATCAATCAGGGCTCTATTGTTTGAATGGGTTACCCTGAATACAATCAATCAGGGCCTCTATTGATACCAGCCTTGCTGTTGAATGGGTTACCCTGAATACAATCAATCAGGGCCTCTATGGATACCAGCCTTGCTGTTGAATGGGGTTACCCTGAATACAATCAATCAGGGCCTCTATGGATACCAGCCTTGCTGTTGAATGGGTTACCCTGAATACAATCAATCAGGGCCTCTATGGATACCAGCATTGCTGTTGAATGGGTTACCCTGAATACAACCAATCAGGTTTGCTGTTGAATGGGTTACCCTGAATACAATCAATCAGGGCCTCTATGGATACCAGCCTCTGTTGATGGGTTACCCTGAATACAATCAATTAGGGCCTCTATGGATACCAGCTGTTTGAATGGGTTACCCTGAATACAATCAATCAGGGCCTCTATGGATACCAGCCTTGCTGTTGAATGGGTTACCCTGAATACAATCGATCAGGGCCTCTATTGATACCAGCCTTGCCCTGAATACAATGTTGATACCAGCATTGCTAGCGCTGGAATGGGTTACCCTGAATACAATCAATCAGGGCCTCTATGGATACCAGCCTTGCTGTTGAATGGGTTACCCTGAATACAATCGATCAGGGCCTCTATGGATACCAGCCTTGCTGTTGAATGGGTTACCCTGAATACAATCAATCAGGGCCTCTATTGATACCAGCCTTGCTGTTGAATGGGTTACCCTGAATACAATCAATCAGGGCCTCTATTGATACCAGCCTTGCTGTTGAATGGGTTACCCTGAATACAATCAATCAGGGCCTCTATGGATACCAGCCTTGCTGTTGAATGGGTTACCCTGAATACAATCAATCAGGGCCTCTATGGATACTATTGCTGTTGAATGGGTTACCCTGAATACAATCAATCAGGGCCTCTATTGAATACAACCAATCAGGGCCTCTATGGATACCAGCCTTGCTGTTGAATGGGTTACCCTGAATACAATCAATCAGGGCCTCTATGGATACCAGCCTTGCTGTTGAATGGGTTACCCTGAATACAATCGATCAGGGCCTCTATGGATACCAGCCTTGCTGTTGAATGGGTTACCCTGAATACAATCGATCAGGGCCTCTATTGATAACAGCCTTGCTGTTGAATGGGTTACCCTGAATACAATCAATCAGGGCCTCTATGGATACCAGCCTTGCTGTTGAATGGGTTACCCTGAATACAATCGATCAGGGCCTCTATTGATACCAGCCTTGCTGTTGAATGGGTTACCCTGAATACAATCAATCAGGGCCTCTATGGATACCAGCCTTGCTGTTGAATGGGTTACCCTGAATACAATCAATCAGGGCCTCTATTGATACCAGCCTTGCTGTTGAATGGGTTACCCTGAATACAATCAATCAGGGCCTCTATTGATACCAGCCTTGCTGTTGAATGGGTTACCCTGAATACAATCAATCAGGGCCTCTATGGATACCAGCCTTGCTGTTGAATGGGTTACCCTGAATACAATCAATCAGGGCCTCTATGGATACCAGCCTTGCTGTTGAATGGGTTACCCTGAATACAATCAATCAGGGCCTCTATGGATACCAGCATTGCTGTTGAATGGGTTACCCTGAATACAACCAATCAGGGCCTCTATGGATACCAGCCTTGCTGTTGAATGGGTTACCCTGAATACAATCAATCAGGGCCTCTATGGATACCAGCCTTGCTGTTGAATGGGTTACCCTGAATACAATCGATCAGGGCCTCTATGGATACCAGCCTTGCTGTTGAATGGGTTATCCTGAATACAATCGATCAGGGCCTCTATTGATAACAGCCTTGCTGTTGAATGGGTTACCCTGAATACAATCAATCAGGGCCTCTATGGATACCAGCCTTGCTGTTGAATGGGTTACCCTGAATACAATCGATCAGGGCCTCTATTGATACCAGCCTTGCTGTTGAATGGGTTACCCTGAATACAATCAATCAGGGCCTCTATGGATACCTGCCTTGCTGTTGAATGGGTTACCCTGAATACAATCAATCAGGGCCTCTATTGATACCAGCCTTGCTGTTGAATGGGTTACCCTGAATACAATCAATCAGGGCCTCTATTGATACCAGCATTTCTGTTGAATGGGTTACCCTGAATACAATCAATCAGGGCCTCTATTGATACCAGCATTTCTGTTGAATGGGTTACCCTGAATACAATCAATCAGGGCCTCTATTGATACCAGCCTTGCTGTTGAATGGGTTACCCTGAATACAATCAATCAGGGCCTCTATTGATACCAGCATTTCTGTTGAATGGGTTACCCTGAATACAATCAATCAGGGCCTCTATTGATACCAGCATTTCTGTTGAATGGGTTACCCTGAATACAATCAATCATGTTTTATTACTCGGGTTACCAGAGGAAATGTTTACATATTTTTTCAGTTTAGAAGAGAAAAAGATTACTTACTGTTACTGTAAAATGTCTGTATAATAATAATAATAATAAATGCAGCTTATTTGATGGTTTGACAGATAATATGCGTGGATATTTTACGAGTTGCGTAGTATTTTTCTGAGCCCGGGGGCGAGGAAAAATACGAGCAATGAGTAAAATATCCGCAAGTATTATCTGTCAAACCATCTAATAAGGGGTTTATTATTCCTCAATTGATTTTGTTTCTTTGTTTCTTGAAGTTTTTGAGACATTTTTGCTATGTTTTTCGTGCGCGCGCGAGCTACTGTGTAATACTCTGGCATATTTTGCGTGTTCTCTTGCCCTTATATGGTAAAATGACGCACGAGTGCTATAATAATTATTGTTTTGTTCTTTAGGGTGTAAATTTCAGTGTATTTATTCATGACTCCAGAGCATTGACAGAAGCTAAAGAAAGCGTGGCCACACCCATTTTACCGTCCTAAGCCGAGGGATATATTGGTGTATTCAAACACTTGCCCATTGCAATACCCAATGTCAACCTATATTGTGCCTTGAGATAGAGAACAATATAACTAAACAGAGTCACAAACAGATCTAGATGTAAATTATCATTAATAACTTGAAGTCTTTATTATAAAATACTCAACAACAAACGTGCAAAACTGATATTGTGAAATATGTTATTGTTGAGTTGAAAATGTGGTAGCTGTAGTCAGGCATAATGAGAAAACCTGGAGAATTGAAAGTTGTCACTGACTATAATTTATTATGGACGTTTCGGTTGCTGTACTACAACCTTCCTCAGCATCGATGATATGTGTTGTGTTCGACATTTATTTACTTCATAATTGTATTTTTACTTGGATTAGTCATTACGTAAGCCGAGCACTTCCGGTGAAACACTATACATTAGCGTCCCTTTGAAAACGTGGTTTGGAGTGCTCAGAGTGTGTAAGACCATAAGATGTAAGTCACTGTAATCTAGCTATTCCGTCATTGTATTTTGCACTATTTGCTTGTTTCATATAACTTCCGTTCCTCGCCTAATTTGTCTTTTATATCTTGATTGTATCTTAGTTTTCACCGCATTAATATATGTCAATAAAGACCTCACTGTACTTGTGGAGCGTTGGAATTTGTATATTTCGTGGTTGGCACTAGTGTCCTCTAGTCTTCAATCCTAACGTCACTCGGGGACACAACAGTGAAAAATCTTTTGGCGATCGGTTGGAGTTTCTACGAAGAAAGTCATCGTTGAAATCGAGATCCGTAACTTTATCGCACCGGTAAAGACATCAAACATCGCACTGAAACTCGTCCAAAACAATCCAAGGTCAGCGATTATATCTCCTACTTCCCTCTTGGTTTGCTTGTGCTCTATGTTGCTATAGTTTAGTCGTAAAGATACTTGAAAAATCGAACGCTTCTAAACCAAATCCGTGACCATCCATGTTGTGGGATCCCTGTGGTACGCTGAGCCTACAGTAAAACATTACAGCGGACGCCCAAATGGAAGTCGACGAAAAACGCCAACGTTCTCTTTCGCGAAAGGCGCTTCAAAATGAAATCGAAAACAAAAGAAAGGAACTCGACAGGGACGCTAACGTATTACAAAACGCCTTCGACAACGCGCTGGGAAAAGAAGAACACGACGACAACGACTTACGACTCTTACAAGACGCAACAGAGAAATATAAAGAAACTCTTCTACAACAGAATTGTACCAACACGATAAATGGGGAGACTATGAGGAAGAAGCGAAATTGACGATGGAGTATAGCCGCCTAGAACGCCCGGCGCACATGGAGTAACAACAACAAGCCAGTCAAAAGAATCATCCGAACGCCCAAGCCAGCGGAGTCCAACCCCTAAATCCGGGAGAGAAATCGAGTAGGAAAGCCGTAAGAGAAGAGCACACAAGACGAGTCCTGAAGACCAGTAGCGGAGATGAAGAGAATCGATGCAAGTTCCACGACCGCACTGGTCACACGCTGTCAGAATGCAAGGCCTTCGACGCGAAAACTATGGAGGAAAAGACAGAGTGGATCTTCAAGGAAAAACTCTGCTTTCGCTGCTGCGAAACAGGGCATGTTGCCAAAGAGTGCAAGGTCGAGGTCACCTGTACTAAGTGCGGCAGCGACCGCCATCCTGCCTTCCTTCATAAAGAGAAGAACGAAGAGGAGCTAAAGTCTAACTGTACTTCCGTATGTCAAAGAGGAGGTACATCATGCAGTAAGATATTGCTGGTCGATGTGTTCCATCAAGAGCGTCCACACGAACGTCATCGAGTCTACGCAATCATCGATGATCAAAGTAACGCATCTATGATCGCGCCGGAACTGGTGAACAAGCTGAAAATAAGCGGTCCTTCAGAAAAGTACCTACTGTCAACATGCAGCGGTGAGAAGATGGTCAACTACGGTCGCCGCGTCGCTGGGATAATGATCGATGCCAACGGAAAATCATCCAAATTGCCTACTCTGGTCGAGTGCTCACATATTCCCCGCGACAAAGGTGAAATCCCCAACCCGGAAATCGCGAATCGATTTGACCACCTCAGAGGCATCGCAGAGGAGATACCACCCTTAGACAACCAAGCAGACGTTCAGTTACTTATTGGCAGAGACGTGCCCGAGCTGTTAAAGGTCAGAGCCTTTAAGAACGGCCCAAAAAAAAAAAAAAAAAAAAAAGCTAGACCTTGGCTGGACCATCTCAGGTCAAGTGTGTTTGAACCGCATCGGAGGCCCAGTTCATGTTTTCACAAAACACACCGCAGTATCTACGCCCGACGTCGCCAACGAAAACGTACAGCTAGAAGTGTCACCTTGCCCAAACCTCTTCCAAGTCAAAGAAAGCTTTGGCGAACACACAAGAAAGTCAATAGAAAACGACGTCTACCATACAACAGCATCTGACAATGAACCCAGCCACTCATTGGAGGACACAAGGTTTTTAGAGATAATGCAGAAAAACATTCATAAGAACGACAAGGGGAACTGGGTAATGCCTCTCCCTTTCCGTTCTGAAAACGTGAAAATGCCAAACAACAGAAATCAAGCAGAGAGTCGCCTTACCGGACTCCTGAAAATCCTTAAAAGGAAGCCACAGATGGAGAAAGACTATTTCGAGTTTATGGCAAAGATCTTCGAAAAGGGACACGCAATACCGGCCCCTAATGCGCAGCTGAACCGCCACGAGAACAACGGAAACGTCTGGTACCTGCCACACTTCGGAGTCTACCACCCAAGAAAACCGACCCAGATCCGTGTCGTCTTCGACTCGTCGGCAGAGTTCAAGGGCGTTTCGCTGAACAAAGAGCTTCTAACAGGTCCAGACCTCACCAGCAGCCTATTTGAAGTACTCCTGCGTTTCCGTCACCACAACACAGCGGCGATGTGCGACGTGGAACAGATGTTTCACTCCTTCAAAGTCGACCAGAAACATCAAAACGTCCTACGTTTCCTCTGGTACAGAAACAACGACCCCCTAGAGGAGATCATCGCGTACCAAATGACAGTGCACCTCTTCGGTAATGGTCCGAGTCCAGCAGTGGCCACGTTCGGCCTACAGAAAACAGCGCTTGACGGCGAGGAGCATTACGGAGAAGAACCAAAGGAATTTTTACGTAGACGACGGTCTAGTGTCACGTGCGACACCAGAGGAGACAATCACCTTGATCAAGAACGCACAAGCGGCGCTAGCCACGGCCAACATACGTCTCCACAAAGTGATTTCGAATTCCGTCGAAGTCATGGAAGCGCTACCAGCAGACGACAGAGCTAAAGACGTCAGAGATCTAGACCTACGTAAAGAAGCACTTCCCACTCAACGCTCACTAGGCGTCCAGTGGAACCTACAAGACGACAAGTTCACCTTCAAGGTATCAACCCCAGACAAGCCGTTCACCCGAAGAGGGGTCCTTTCAGTGGTCAACTCCATCTACGACCCCATGGGACTGGCAGTTCCGGTTACTCTGAAAGGCAAGCTCCTCCTCCAGAAACTCGTCAGCATGGGAAAGACACGAAACGGCGACAATCTCGGCTGGGACGATCCGCTACCCGAGGATCTAATGCGGCAATGGAAACAATGGAAAGATGCCTTACCGAACCTTCAGAATGCATCACTCCCGCGTTGCCTCCACCCAAGAGATTTTGGCACAATCACACGAGCCGAAGTTCACGCCTTTTCAGACGCCAGCGAAGACGCAATTGGTGTAGCTGTCTATCTGCGTTTGATCAACCACAACAACGATGTACACGTGAGCTTTCTCTTTGGACAGTCAAAGGTCGCTCCAATCAAGATAACAAGCATCCCTCGTCTAGAGCTGTGTGGCGCCGTACTCGTCGTACAAGCTGTCAGGAGGATTTTGTCCGAAATCGACCTGGAGATTCATGAAGTTACCTTCTACTGACACGGATTCCAAAGTCGTCCTGGGATATATTCATAACGAAGGCAGGAGATTCTACACCTACGTAGCCAACAGAGTTCAGATCATACGAAGTGTCTCAAAACCCGACCAGTGGAAGTTCGTTGAAACTACCAACAACCCTGCAGATCTTGCTACTCGAGGTATCGACGCAAGCATTCACCAGCATTCCTGCAGATCACCCCCATCCCACCTCTTACCTTTTTCAATCGAGTCTCCCCACAGACGTTATCCTTTCGGTGTCCTACTCTGTCTATATACGGCTCCACTCCTCCTGCAACACCTTAGAACACCACTGGATTTGCCCTCTCATCCCCCTCATAACCAGGAATTTCTCTCTATCTTCACGCCGTCACACGACAGCAGAAACACTCCTTCCATCACGACGCCATTGCTATCCTCGAACCAGTCCCCGCCCCCACATCCGCCCACAGGAACCCCAAAGGTCACCCACAGGAAACCCACAACTCTCCCCAGTCCCCCCTATACATAGACCCCTGCAACGCATTATTCAGCCCTTCTTAGTATCTCACCAAGAAGACCAAATCCTAAAATTTGTGCCAACCCCACCTTAGAACACGCGCCCCGCACTGGATTTTCCCTCTCATCCCCCTCATAACCAGGAATTTCTCTCTTTACCATGTCGTAGGGTTACTTTTCAGCCGTCGACACGACAGCAGAAACACTCCTTCCCCATCACGACGAGGCTTCCCCATTTTCCGTAAATTTGTGAGCTCATTTTAAATTAAACCCCATTAGTTATATTGCCCCCGCTTTCCATTTTACAATTTTACGCCGCCCTCTATCCGCATGAACACCACACTTTCTTCACATTAGACCCTATTTTGCTTCCAAACTCTTCCACGCATCACCGCCGCATTTTTGTCATATTCATGTCCCATGGTCACTCCCTACACGTCCACTGTCTTATCTCACTTCTGACTACGCGCGATTTTAAATATATACCTACCTCCATGGCTTAGATCTTAAACTTTAGCTAACATGTATATACTTCTCCATAGCAGAGTATTAGTTTTATTCCATTATCATATATGTTCACTGTACAGTGGGTATTAATAGAACTTTCATTTTATCTTTTCGGGCCTTACAGCTTATTTTTCTTTCCCTTCCTCCACGGTGGCTAATTCTAGGTTGATTATCATTATTAGGCTTCACGTTTTTTAAAACCATTTCATCCATATATTTTACCCTATCTTTTCTGCATTTTCGATTTATTTACGAACATGTCACCACCTAATAATCTCGGGAATGCTTTCACGGCCGTCCTTGTGGCCTACATTCACTTTCGTTGATCCCTATCTGAACTCTTTCCGTTTGACCCCTGCCCCTCATATCATGCCCAATTTATGGAACTTTTTAACTACCAACGATCTTAGATCATTAAATGTCTCTAATCCTCCACCGTTCCTCGAAACCGTCCCTGATCCCTCCACCCCACCATTCTCTACACAACATTCTATAAATTATTTAAACCATTGCTTTAACCACCGCACTCTTTCCCTCCCATTTTAACCATCACAGCCCTCTTCAACTATATATAGATCCCGGCAATTGTCTTATCAGCTTATTTTATCTTCTGCCACCTTTAGCACCAAATCTATTTATCATCCTTTTGTCTACCAGACCAAAACACTCTCTACCCCCATCCCCACACACATAATTTCTCCTTTGTCTATTTTAAAGTATTTTCCGTTTCCCCCTCTTTTCTTTCTCTCTTTCACCTTCCAGTATACATCCAAGCCTCCCACCCTACAATTCTCTATTCCCCCATTTCCTCTAGCCCCTTTCTAACACCCCAAGTAGATTCCCACACTCCATCCCACTTCCCCTACTTACATCCTCTAGTTGAAAGTCTCACATTCAACTAACCCTTTTCCCCTCACCCCGCATGTCTCCTGCTCTTTGATATCCCAACCCACCATTCCGACTCTCCCTCTCCAACGCTGGTCCGAATACCTTGCAAAACCCATCGCACTGGCCTAACCAGTCGGTCAACAAAAAAAACAGAGAAACATCCTGCAATCCTCCCTAAAGGTCATCACTTGTCGGAGTTATTGATCCGCCACTATCACGAAACTACATACCATCAAGGCAGGCAGATCACACACGGAGCTGTGCGTCAAGCGGGATACTGGGTTATCTCAGGACACGGAGCTGTCACAAAGGTCCTCAACGCATGCGTAACTTGTAAGAAATCAAGAGGAATGTTAATGACACAGCATATGGCAGATCTACCGAAAGACCGCACAGAACCAAGTCCACCCTTCACGAACGTAGGAATCGACGTCTTTGGCCCATGGTACGTACGCACCCGCAAACTCCGTGGAGGTGCAGCAAACTCCAAACGTTGGGGACTGGTGCTTACTTGCCTCAGCTCTCGAGCCATCCATATAGAGCTCCTAGAGTCTATGGATGCCAGCTCGTTCATCTGCGCGCTTCGTAGATTCTTCGCCATACGAGGACCTGCCACAAGAATCAAATGTGATAGAGGGACCAACTTTGTCGGCGGCAAGTCAGAACTGGAACAATCCTTGACAGAGACCGATCAACAGAAGATCCAACGGTACTCAACGGAACAAGGCTGCGAGTGGATCTTCAACCCGCCCCATGCTTCGCACTTCGGCGGAGTGTGGGAACGCCAAATCCGCACTATACGGAGCATCTTAGATGCCATGCTTACACAGATCGGAAGTTCTCAACTAACCCACGAACTGCTGTCTACCTTGATGGCAGAGGTAACCGGCATAGTCAACTCTCGGCCCATAGCAGCTGTTCCATCCGACGCAGATGAAGTCCAGCCCCTGTGCCCATCGATGCTGCTCACAGCAAAGGAGCGTCCTCTCACTCCTCCCCCTGGAGACTTCGTCCCAGAAGATCTGTACGCGAGAAGGAGATGGAGAAGAGTCCAATACTTGGCAGACCAGTTTTGGACCAGATGGAAACGAGAGTACTTACAGAACCTACAACGACGTGCGAAATGGCAAGAACTCCAACCTAATACCTAGCAGTTGGAGACAAGTATGTCAAGAACGAGGAAACCCGCCGCAACAACTGGTCCCTCGGAAAAGTCACCAAGGCAATCAGGAGTGAAGACGGAGCAGTAAGGAAAGCAGAGGTCTTCACAACACACGCTGGAAAGGGAGGCAAAACCTTGCTTCGACCCATCGGCCAACTCGTGTTTGTGATGTCGACCAAGAAAGACAACAAAGCCTGAACGACGCAAGGAAGAACACTTACTAGAACTTTAGTTTCAGTTATTTTCATCAGTTTTCGTAACCTGTTTTTAACCATAGTTTAGTAGCAAGGAACCGTGTCCTTGGGCGAGGAGTGTTGTGTTCGACATTTATTTACTTCATAATTGTATTTTTACTTGGATTAGTCATTACGTAAGCCGAGCACTTCCGGTGAAACACTATACATTAGCGTCCCTTTGAAAACGTGGTTTGGAGTGCTCAGAGTGTGTAAGACCATAAGATGTAAGTCACTGTAATCTAGCTATTCCGTCATTGTATTTTGCACTATTTGCTTGTTTCATATAACTTCCGTTCCTCGCCTAATTTGTCATTTATATCTTGATTGTATCTTAGTTTTCACCGCATTAATATATGTCAATAAAGACCTCACTGTACTTGTGGAGCGTTGGAATTTGTATATTTCGTGGTTGGCACTAGTGTCCTCTAGTCTTCAATCCTAACGTCACTCGGGGACACAACAATATGGTAGGCTAAGATAATGTACAGATCACTTCAACAAACTTTTATATACACAAGGGAAATAAATGTGTTCGTTAATAGAATTGCAGTCACGCCACGCTTCCATGAATAGTCTCTTGTCCCATTGGGATTCACGATCGATGATCCTGGCGTCTTCAAATTAAATTAAATTGGTGGCCCGTTTCAATGTGATGTTTAGCTAACAGAGAATTGCGGTCAAGTGTGAACACGGCTTTAATATGTTCTTTGATGCGTGTTTTTAAGGCGCGTGATGTCTGCCCTATGTAGCACTTCTCACAATCTTTACATCCAACGCGGTAGATGACATCGGTTGTGGCGTCTTTGTCTCCTGTGTCCTTGGGTTTCTTGAGTATGCATGGATGAAATGGTGCGAACTGGCTTGTGCGCGACTCTTATTAGTCGGGCTTTTAGTCGGGCTTCCTGTGGAAAGTTTTATAATTATATCACGTGACTGCGACCTGCAGTAGTTATAAACTACAAATCAGCAACAAAGTTGAACATACGATACGTGACGAAATACTCCATGGCAACTACATTGTGACAGACACAAAAACCAACGATAGTAAGCGCTTTAGGAGCTATTCCTAAACCGGACAGTGACAAAAGCCACCTCATACATGACTGTAGTAGACCAGAACACAGCAATGTGAACTCATACACCGACACAAAATACTTCTCATACACGACGGTTCACAAAGCGGTATCACTTATCAAGCCTAACGCTTATCTCGCTAAGATTGATCTTAAAAGCGCTTATCGGGAAGTTGCCGCAAACGCGGGAATGCCTATTCACCCGTCAAACTACACCGCAACAGGACTTGCTTGGCAATTCAATGGAGATGAAAATCGAACTTATTTGTATGACTGTAAACTACCGTTTGGCGCAGCGAAGAGTCCAGAGATCTTCCACAGATTGACTCAGGCGATTACGCGAATGATGGATAGGCGGGGATTCAATACAGTCCTCGCTTATCTTGATGACTTTTTAGTGATAGGGGACACTGAACAGGAGTGCAAGCAAGCATATCATGCCACGAACTTATTAAACTCTTAGACGAAATTGAATTTACAATAAACTGGGACAAGGTGGTTGGACCTTGTCAGCGATTGATTTTGTTTAGGAATTGAGATTGATACAGTGCGCAGGCAACTTACGTTGCCCGACCGCAAATTGTGCGAACTGCGATTGTTACTTAACGAAACTATGGCGAAGCGATCAATCACGAAAAGGGACTTGCAGTCCCTGGTGGGCAAGTTGAATTTTGCCGCACGCGTAGTATTTGGCGGAAGGACATTTTAACGGCGTATTATTGACACTGTTAACCGCATGCAACGACCGCATCACCACGTACGGCTTAACGCTTAACTGCGGGCTGATTTAGCCTGGTGGACAGAGTTTCTAGGGGTGTTTAATGGTAAAAACGTTTTTCGTTGAATTAGAGCCGGTTCAATTGGACGAGTTCTCTACTGACGCCTGTCCGGTTGGCGGAGGAGGATTCTTTCGAGGGGACTGGTTCTACATCAACTGGGACACAGACCAACCTCGCCTGTACACATCAACCTACTGGAAACTTTTACGGTACTTGCAGCACTGGAGCGGTGGAAAGAGGAACTTTGTGATACAAATGGATCACAGTGCGAACTGATAACACAACAACATTAAGTGCCATAAATAAGGGCACCTCTGGCAACCCATTAGTGATGCAATGGCTGCGCAAAATCGTCTGGCTCTCGGCGACATACAACTTTCGCGTCACTTCACGGTATATTCCCACAGCCTCTAACACCATGGCCGATGCAATTTCACGCATTCATGACCCTGCGCACTGCAAACTGTTTGTGCAGAAACTTCTTTCCAACCCCCTACAAGGCCGGTCTCATGCCCAGCCACACCTGTCTCATAACGCCTTTGACGCATTACCCCTGCAGGTGCAGTCGATGCTCAGGAACAGCAACTTGATGAAGAGCTGAGGAAATACAGGAGACAAGCATTTGCGCAGTCAACAGCAGCAACATATAAATCACAGTTACGTGCATATTTCCGCTTTTGTCTTTATTTTGGTTACAGAACGGTTCCATGCTCTGCTCAACATCTACTTCGTTACGTGGTCTTCATGGTCAGTACTCTATAAGCTACTAGCATCCCATGTTATTTAAATGTTGTACGCATATTACACTTACAGCATACTAGCATCCCATGTTATTTAAATGTTGTGCGCATATTACACTTACAACATGAGTTCAACAACCCTTTACAGGAACCGCTCTTTAAATTCCAGAAAGACCTGCTCATGCGCGCCATAAAGCGACTTCATGGCAACGCTTCCAATTACACCGGATATTCTTCGTAAAATGCATGGGCAGCTTGACCGCAATGACTCTTTGGACGCGACATTTTGGGCTGTCGGCGTCATCGCATTCATAATTCTCATTCTTTCGCAAGTCTAACCTGCTCGTTCCCTCTGAGAACTCATTCGACCACCAGAAACACTTGCGAGCGTGCGACATACGGGTGTATAAATGGGGCCTCCTCCTGATTGTGCGCTGGTCAAAAACCAGTATCGCAATCGAATCTTACTGGTGCCGGTACCGCGAATATTTATCAATAATGATATATTTTACATAAAGAATGCTACATTTTTTTTCCGTTTTACCGTTATTTTCGCTTTCGGCGTTTTACCGACTTTCTGCTTTTTTCCGCTTTCCGCTCCCCGCCTTTTCGTTTCCGCGTTTTACCGAGACCCTAAAACAGTGTTTGCCAAACACTAAAATGGGTCACTCGTTGCGTGACTCGGTAGAGCATGCATGCATATAGAGTAGATCGATGTATCAAGCATGCTCGAGAATCTAGCGGTGCTCTTCGGCGCGGGCTCGGATGAAACGCTGGATTCTCGAGCATGTGTATCAAGTAGATTTTCTCTCTATATTGGAGCTCAATTGGGCTACTGGAAATTTTCGATTTGTGCGATAAATATCTTTAAACTTTACGCAGATTTATGCTCCTTTAAATTGTAGCTTAAAGTTGATTCATGAACTTTACGTCGTCTTTAAGTCGCCTTTACGACTATATATGTAAAGTTGAACTTTACGCAGGTTTCAGCTGCTTTAATTTATAGCGTAAAGTTGCTTAAATCTACCTTTTCACGCTGTGATATATTAAATGGTTTCGTTATTGAAGTGAAAATCAATGTCAAAGCAGTTTCGATTCGCTGCTATTTTTTCTTGCTCATATTACGTAAAATGATGTACAGTT